>WAAB01019494.1:41485-60235 GCA_013389865.1 Piaya cayana | reverse complement strand
TCACCAGCTTTGTTGCTCTTCTCTGGACTCGCTCCAGAGCCTCAACATCCTTCTTGTGGTGAGGGGCCCAGAACTGAACACAGGATTCAAGGAAATGGTGTCAAAGGCTTTACTTAAGTCTAGGTAGACAACATTCACAGCCTTTCCCTCATCCACCAAGCCAGTTGCCTTGCCATAGAAGGAGATCAGGTTAGTCAGGCAGGACCTGCCTTTCTTAAATTGGTGCTGACTGAGCCTGATTGCCTGGCTGCTCTGTACATGCCTTATAATGCCACTCAAGGTGATCTGCATCCTTCCCCAGCAGTGAGGTCAGACTGACAGGCCTTTAGTTCCCCTGATCCTCCTTCCAGCCCTTCCTCTAGATGGATGTCACATTTACTAACCTCCAGTCAACAGGGCCCTCCCTAGTTAACCAGGACTGTTGATAAATGATGGAAAGTGGCTTGGTAAGGACATCTTCCAGCTCCCTCCGTACTCTCAGGTGGATCCCATCTGGCCCCAAACACCTGTGTGCATCTAAGTGGTGTAGGAGATCACTACCTATTTCCTCTTGGATTATGGGGGCTCCGTTTGGCTCCCCATTCCTGACCTCCAGCTCAGTGGGTTGGGCACACAGATAACAACTGGTCTTGCTATTAAAAACTGAGACAAAGAAGGCATTAAGTATCTCAGTCTTTTCCTCATCTTTTGTCACTATGTCTCTTCCCACATCTGATAAAGGATGGAGATTTTCCTTAGCCCTCCTTTTGCTGCTAATATATTTATAGAAACTTTTATATTGTCTTTTACTGCAGTAGCCAAATTTCCAGTTGGACTTTGGTCCTTGTAATTTACTCCCTGCATCACCTCAAGACATCCTTGCAGTCCTCCTGAGTTGCCTGCCCCTTCTTCCAAAGGTCAAAACCTCTCCTTTTTTACCCGAGCCAAAGCTCTCTGTTGAGCCAGGCAAGTTTTCTTCCCCACTGGCACATCTTTTGGCACATAGGACAGCCCACTCCTGCACCTTTGACACCATTATTACTGTATTCAATGATCCACACTTCTCTCTGGCTCTGTCCAAGTTGTACTCCTCTCAGGTTGGGTTGAAGCCAAAGTTACTGGAGACCAAACTTCCCTCACTTCTGATCTTTCAGCCTGCAGGGACAATGAATTATTCAACAATAAAAATCACAGCAGAAGGCTGTAACATGTATCTCTGATCACCTCAAGTAATCAACACTGCTTCACCTGGCAGCCAAGAATCAGAGAGGAAGAGAGACCCTTTGGACGTTATTCCCTTTTCTGAGGAACAGCTCTGATACAAGGACAGAAATTGACCCTACCTGAGCTATCAGGATGCCTCTGCTCCTCCCAAAGCTCCCCGATCGAGTAGAACTCCCATTTCTGTTGATGGTGCCACTGCGCCATGCAAGTAGAGGCAGGGTTGGCATCCGCTGAAGCATTCTTGGATATAAAGCTAAATAGAATAATCCAGATTTGCCTCCTTCAATAGAAACCATAGTTTATATCTGAGTGGAATTTAATACAAGTACACCATGTTCAAGGAATGCCAGCTTATTCACTTTAATATTAGATTTCCCTCTGGCCTTTTTTACTTCAGGTTATTATTTCTCAATCAAAATATTCAGTAATATTCAAACAGATGAGGAATTAACTGTCACATGTGCTTACAAGATTGGATATTGCAAGCCACCAAGTAACTTAATGAACACAAAGTACACGGGTAGCTTTGAAAGGTAGACACCCCAGAGGAGGCCTCTTAGTTCTCTACAAGACTAAGGCTGACATACAGAGCAGGTTGGAGAAAAGGCTTTGCCAGATCTGGACTGGCACACAAAGCAATGGGCAGTTCAAGATATCTCAGTGGCTCTGGATCGAGTCAGCTGAGTTTGGAAGGATTATTATATTGGGTCTCACTACAGCAGCCCTGAGAGGTGGTGGCAGACCCAGGACAACATCACATGGAAGGAACCACAAGGAACAGCAACCAACAAAGCACAAATGTTTCCAACTTTCTCAAGCAAAGCTCAGGTAAAAGCAGGTTGAAGAACAATGATCCACACTAAGGCTTCAGTAGCCAAACCGCAAGATGATGTGTATATCTGCAGGCTGCCTTCTTACATTTAAAACGACTGTAGCAACATTTCACTATTGCTGCGCTCAACACCATAATTGTACTTGATGGTGAAAATCCCATATCTTGTACTTCTTGGACTTATGAGGAGTTAACTTACAGCATCGTAAGTATCTGCTTAATGGTCTGCTTGCTGCTCTCTTCAATCTCCTCACGCTTACAACAAAAGGAAAAAAAGTATAATGTTAAAATACTAGGAAAAAATCCTTTAATTCCCCTTCGCTAGAAAGAACATCAACCTTCTGGGTGCCCAGGTCTGATCTCAGAGCTACAACCTATGAAATGAAATCTTACTCACTGCTCTTCTCACCCTTGCTACAATCCCAGGCTGGAAAAGCCTGTCTACATAGCTGATCAAAGCACCCTGAATCAGAAAACACAAGGTTCAGGGTGGTGGGAGCTCAGCCCTAATCAGTCACCCACCAACCACCTCAGCTCAAAGACTAAGCCTACAACCAGAAGAAGAGGTACTTTAAACACATAATATCTCTTGTAAGTATTTGGAAGACACAGAGTTGTTCTTGTTTGAGGAAGAACACCATAGCTCTGCTAACTTTTGGGTCAGGACCTCTATGCCTTAAATACTGTATAATTATCCATTTCTATTTGTGCAGCAGAAACAGAGGTGAGAAGCTACAGGAAAAGTGTCCCTGCCCATGGCAGAGGGGTTGGAAATGGNTCCTGGTGCGACCTGTTACAACAACTCACAGTAAAAAACTTCTTAATATCAAATCTAAGTCTAACTTGTTTCAGCTTAAAACCACTAGTCCTCATCCTATCAACCCAGCAACCATAAGTAAGCACTGATCTTCTTGGTTCTGGAGTAAATCAGGAGAGGACCACCTGGACCTTGACTGACAGCATCACTTCAGGTTTTAACTCAACAGTGCTATGATCCAAAACAAGAAGAGAAGATCCTGTCCTCTGTCCACCAGTGCCATTACTGATAGGAATGGTGCCATTATTGATAAGAATGGTGGGACTCAATAGTCCAGTGGGTCTTTTCCAACCTAGTAATTCTGTGATTACTGCAGCCAAGACCTGCGCCACAGTGGTCATGTCATTAGGCAACACCCCAACCAACTGAAAAACAGATGGTGATCATCCCTAAATCATTTGTATTATCAGGGACCCCAAACACTATGAGCCTCTGTAAGTGAAGCAGCGCGCAGATGACAGGTCTCCCATAATGACAAGAACACCTGTTCGTAAGTATCTTAAAAGCAGGCCTTCCCATTTCTTTATTGTTCCTAAAATCCGTGTATGCCCACCTGCTTGGTTTTTTCCCATATGGAGGGCACAGGCAGCACACACACAAACAGAGCCCCCATCCCCATTACCATCATCCCCCCATCACCCCCACCCTGGACCCTGGGAACATCATCACCACAGTCCCTTCCAACCCAAACGATTCTATGATTCTGTGATTCCCCTCCCCCAGACCCTGGGACCATCACCACCCCCATCACCCTCTCTCAGACCCTAGGACCATCACCACACCCATCACCCTCTCCCAGACCCTGGGACCATCACCACACCCACCACCCTCTCTCAGATCCTTGAGCCATCATCACCGCCGTCCCTTTCAACCCAAACTATTCTATGATTGCCCTGCCCCCAGACCCTGGGACCATCACCACCCCCATCACCCTCTCTCAGACCCTAGGACCATCACCACACCCATCACCCTCCCCCAGATACTTGGACCATCATCACCGCCGTCCCTTTCAACCCAAAATATTCTATGATTGCCCTGCCCCCAGACCCTGGGACCATCCCCACCCCACCTCTCTCTCCCCTAGACCTCGGCCTTGCGAGGAAGGGGCACCAGAGCATCCTTGGAGGATGCTGTTTCCCGGGATGCGGGTCCCCCCGCGGAGCCGCCCCCGCACTCACCGCCGTCCCGCTGCCCGCGGCGCCCCCCGCGTTCCCTGCCCGATGGCGGCGGCGCCAGCGCGGTGCGGGGAGGGACGGGAGGCGGCTCAGGCCGCCGCCGCCGCCACCGAGGAGAACCAGAAGAAGGAGGAGGAGGGAGAGCGCTGGTACCCGCACGGCGCCTCCCCGCCCGGGGACCGGCTGCCCAGGGCTGAGGGAGGGAGCGGAGCCGCGGGGTGCGGGTATCGCTGGGTACCAGGCTTCCCCCAGGGATATTGCGGGGTGCGGGCATCGCTGAGTACCAGGCTTCCCCCAGGGCAGCGGGGATTCGGGCATCACTGGGCACCAGGCTCCCCCTGGGCAGCTCCATTCCTATCAATCACTAAACCATGTCCCTTAGCACCTCATCCACCCATCTTTTAAACACCTTCAGGGAAGGTGACTCAACCACCTCCCTGGGCAGCCTGTTCCAGTGCCCAATGACCCTTTTTGTGAAACTTGAACATCAGTGCAAAAATCCAGCAATGCAAAAAAAACCCATCAGCACAAAAATCTAGCTCGAGGTGGCAAGCAGCTTTCACCCATCATCACCATGTGCCATCTCTTTTCCTGAGTCCTTGGGACTGTATTGACCCAGCGGACACATAAAACGCCACAACCAACTCCATCTGCACTCTGGATGGACTTCGCCAATGCAGCCCTGTGTCAAAATCTTCCAGCAGCTTGCACCAAGCCCATCTATAAGATTTCAGCACTGCCTTATCTTTCATCACAGACAGAACTCCATTCCAAAGAATCATAGAATCACCAGGTTGGAAGAGACCCACTGGATCATCAAGTCCAACCACTCCTATCAAACACTAACCCATGCCCCTCAGGACCTTGNATTTGGTGTCTGTTACAGAAAGCTCAAGCTGTTGTAACACAATTTTGCTTTGCACAGGTTTTTGTTGCAGCCAAACTACAGCACAGCATAGAGGAGACTGATGTTAGCCCTGAGGTGCTAAAAGCAAGATGGACTTGCTGAAGGAAGGCAGGCAGGAGACCTTATTTCTCTCTACAGCTCCCTGAAAGGAAGTTGTAGTGAGGCATGTATAAGTCCCTTCTCCCAGGTAAGAAGGGATAGGATGAGAGGAAGTGGCCTCAAGTTGTGCCAGGGGACGTTTTAGAGTGGGTATTAGCAAAAAATTTCTTCGCTGATACGGTTGCCAAACAGTGGAACAGACTGCCCAGGGAAGTGGAAGAATTATCATCCCTGAAGGTGTTCACGATGTAGACATGGCACTTTAGGACATGGCTTAATAGGCACGGTGATGTTGAGCTGAGAGTTGGGCTTGATGATCTCAGTGGTCTTTTCCAATCTTAATGATTCTATGATTTTTAGGACATTTCTCAACTTCTTGTAGCTCCTAAAATTCTCACAGTCCCATTTCCAAGTGTTGGATTGTATGCAGATGGAGAAGGGAAGTATGTTGTTAGCAGGCTTCATCTGATTTGAGGACAAAGATGAAAACAGAGTGAAGAATCAAGCTTTGAAAATGGGAATGGGCAACTCCAGAAGTAAAAAAGAACTTTAAAATAAAAAAATCCAGGAAATAAGGGATAAAATAACTGTCATTTGAAGAATTTCCTATGGCTGTGTGATGAGAATATGACCTGCAAATAGGGTCCTGTTAAGTAAAACATGCATATAATATACTAGAACAAACCTCAAGGTATCCTCTGGTCCATCTCCTAAGTAGGACTAGGTCTACCTGCAGCAACCATGACTAATGTTTTTCCAACACTGTTTTGGACTCCTGCAGTAAAAGTGGTTCTTCCATTTGTTACGAAGCTAAATAAACTGCAAAAATCTCTTAAGTAAATACGTGTTAATGCAAATTGAATAGTTCTACCTCAGTGAACATGGAGAACAATTAATCACAATTTGCGTAAGCACATATTACAAAGCTGTATAGATCATTACCAGGAAGATTGTTAACATTCCCTCTCAAACCCTTTCTTTTCCAGACCAAGCTCTCCTGCAGTCAGTTCTTTTTGTTGCCCTTTTTCCCAGGATGTTCTAATTATTCTAGAGGTCTTGTCTACATCCTCTCCAAACTGCACACAACCCAGATCACCACTGGCATCTGTGGCACTTGGAATTTTTCACATCATCCCCATATTGCTGACCCATCTTCAGTCTGAAGGCTGCAAAAAGCTCAAGGTTGAGAGCAGCTGCTTACACAAGCATTCCTGGGCTGGTATTTGCATTTAATCTGTCCTTCCACGTGCAGCCTTTTGCACTTACCTTTCATTAATTAGACCTTGTTGATTTCTCCTGTTACAAAAAAAATTAAAATTATATTGGAAAAAGCTTTTCCACTTAAACAGTTTTTAATCTGGTATAACCTGTGCGTGTTTTCATTTATTCTGCTTTCCATCACCCACATGATACTTGTAAACTCTGCATAGCACTAGCTCAAGCCTCCACTTAGGGGATCCTTTAGCTTTGCCAAAGAAATGGTGATTACTGTTATATGAATGTAATTCTGCAGTCAGTTGTATACCCATCTTACACAGGCTTTAGCCAAACAATATTTCTCTAATTACAAAAACTATAACATCCAGACACATACTGTCGTGTTTCCTCATTCCTATCCACCAGGTCAGTTGGAAGTTAGACTGGAGTCACAGAGATGAAGTTTCCTTGCAGCCATTGACTATTTGCTGAGGCTACAACCAGGAGGGAAGTTAATTAGAAAACAATATTCTTAGCAGTCCAGATTTGCATAACTTCTGTTTTACATCTATGTAATTTTATAAGCAAATTAGAGAACATTTGTTTTCATAATCACAATATTAAAATAACTCCTAGTTGAATGCACCCATCTTCATACCTATTCAAGCCTTTACACACTTCTGATCTGAAATTATCTTAAATCATTTCAAAAGTGTGTCCAGGGAAGACTCATGTCACTGAATACAGCAAACCTGAAAAATTCTCCTACTCGGCTCTTTGGATGATTCAAAGATACAAGGAGAGGCAAACAAGATGGTCACATTATGAAAAAGTGCCACTGCAGGGACCAGTATTAAAGATATTCCTTAAATATAGTAAAATAAACTTGTACCATATATATGGAATAGTAATTTAGCTGAAATCAGCCTGTCAAAGTGAAAAATAAGCTTTTGTACCTGGGTTTAATCTTTAGCTTCCTTCAGAAAGGAAGCTTCCTTCCATGCAAGTCAGAGGGAAAAAGAGAAACCTCTTTCAAGTTTCCCTTCAAGAGAAGAACCCCAAACCACGTAGCAGGAAGACCTAGCTTAACCTTAATGCCTAGACACATCAGAAGAGGACTGATGCTGTGAAGTTCATGCTTAAGCAGCTAAGTGAAGAAACTCCAAAAAACCAAGGAACTGGAAGCTGTATTCCCAATACCTGCTATAAAGTACTCCCTCTGTATCTTTCTTAACCATTCAGGGGTTTCCCAAAAGAAGAGAATCAAACACTCCACTGAACCCCATCTCCAAACTGCTCCCTTGTTGGATATTGCTACCCACCCCCTGCAACGTGAAGCTGGTGAAGGGGCTGGAGAACAGGNCCCAGGGAGGTGGTTGATTCACCTTCCCTGGAGATGTTTAAGGCATGGGTGGACAAGGTCCTGAGGGGCACGGTTTAGTGTTTGATAGGAACGGTTGGACTCTATGATCCGGTGGGTCTCTTCCAACCTGGTGATTCTGATTCTATGATATCCAAAAGCTTCTGTCAGTCTGCATACACACACTCACAGCAGCAGCTGGGACTGACAAATGCAGTATTACCAACAGCATCCCAACTGTATTGAGATGAGCAATTTTCACCAGAAAAGTCTGGTTAAATCTTCCTTAAGGATTCTCTTGTGTCTGCTCATTAAACATTAGGAGCACAAATGCATAGAGAAACATGGAACAAGTTTGTGCTTGTAACAGAATATTCAGTTGTGCAGTTTACTCTAAGTTTTTGTCTTTATCATAGTGCTTCCTCCTTTCCCACTAACAAGGTTTTGAGTTCAACAGTGGTGCTTATCTAGTTTTTCCAACGTCTAACCTGTCTGCCTTTTAGCCCCTTCCCTTCTTACCAACTAACACATTTAATATAGACCCATTTGTTAGATTCAGATAATTTATATTTCCATGTAGTATTTCTTCTTCTAAGTAAGGGCAGTTCAATTCCTTTTGCATTTGAGAGTCATACTACCAAACTATTCGCTCAGTTTCAGCCTATTCTAGACTCAAAAATCTTTCAAATTTCTATTTTGTATTTCTTTTTGTAGGAGAGGACATCTCAATTCCTTCAGCCTTTTTAACAGTACAGCTATGTTCAACTGGGTAAAATACCAAGGAGAATAACTACCCACCTTATTCTCAAATTGCTGGGGGAGAAGTAGGTATTTAAGGCTACAGCCTCACAGGGCTGAATGACAACACCAGCTCTAGCACTTGTTACTGTTTACAGAAAATACTCCAGCTCTAGATTATGTCTGTTTGCTTTTTCCACAGCGCTGTTGCCTAGCAATAACTTCACCGTTCTGCACCCGTACTCAGTACTGAGCTTCACATTTGTTTCCACACCCATTTCTCCCACATCACCTCCCTATTTTATAACAATCATTTCAAATTCTAATCCTGTCCTTGTCCAGCTTAGGGTCTTCTGCAGAATTATGTTATTATAATTATATTATACTATTATATTTCTTCATTTAAATATCCAATTATACCAGATGTGCCAGAGACAGTGCAGTAAAAGGCTTACCACCAAACTCATTTCCCACATCCGTGGGATCAACCCATGATAAACGATTGCTGAAATCGCACACTAGAAAATGGAGCAATTAAACTGCAAAAAATAATTTATTGTACTAATTTTAAACAGTCAGTAGCCTTAACTTTATGTTCAGAGATAAATTATTCCAAACACAACTCATAGAAGCAAATATTTTGTGAGCTGTTAACTGTCTCAGCTAAAAACATCACTGCAGATCAACATGAGTTCCAAGTGATAACTCACATCGTACAAAGTACATACAACAAGCACTTTTTCCATCTCAAACACGACAGAGCAACCTTTTCTCCTGCAAGGAGCATTCACTACATGAATAAAGGCACCAAGGTGCCATACCATGAGGCACCTAAGGTATACCAGTCATTACCAGTATTCCAGCATCACCTGCAGATCTGGTCCCAGACACTTTTGTTGTACTCTCAGAGGCATCCAAAACAAGCACTTTGTGTTACCTCTGACATTTACATTTTGTCAATAAAATTAACATTAATTGTTCTCCAACTGGATCCTCTAACATCTTCTTTTCCTCTTTGGGAGAGATACTTCTGAAAGGAAATAAAGAGATTTTTCTGACGAGCTATTCGATCTCATGGGAATGATTAACACACAACTAATTCTGTCCAACAATGGAAATTAATTAGATTAGCTCCGAGATCCCTTCCCAATCCCTCTTCCCCATGGTTTTAATTTTCATGCAACAATTTACAGGCTAAAAAAATAATCTAGCTTTTGCAAGACAGCAATGCATGGTCCAAAATATTAGCTTTAGTTTCAGAAAAATACAGCACAAGATGAAAGCCCAAGTCACCAGTTTGTCAGAATTTCACTAATTTTACCTTCTTCATCCGAGTTTTCTTCAGTGATTACAGGCATCCCAATACGCTGAGCAACAGTTTCCTTTGCCATTTGCATTTCACCTGCAGATAAAGTTTTTAGGAAAAATTGTCAGCTTTTTTTTTTTGCTTCCACATCTTAGGCCCAGAGTTAAAAGGAGTTTTCGCTTGCTGCTCTCTTAACTTCCTAGTGAAGGGCTGTAAAGTAATACTTATGTTTCATAGTATCTTCTTATGGTTCAATAAATAAACCTTCAATAACAAGTAATTAACACTATCAGCTTAAAGAATATTAATCACCAACCCAGAGATAATTCACCATGCCCTTGCTCCTCTTGAAGACTTCAGCAACCATTTCTAAACGGAGCAAAGACAACAATGTCTAATGCTCACCTCTAAAGGGGGATGAATTTTACCAGTAACTTTTCTTCTAGCAGAAGCTAAGCCAGACAGAAAGCAAAGCATAGAACTTTACAATTAAATCCCTGTCTTCAAAACTATCTTGCTGTTCAATGTCATTTAACCTTTAATAAGTAATGAGTGAATGAAAAACTTAAATGGCAGAGCAACTTCTGTAAGTCTGACAGCTAGATATCAGAAAGGCTTTTCCTTTAAGAAGGGCAATTTCCCACATTTTCAGAACCAAGAGACAGAGATCTAAGGAAATTCCTGAAAGAAAAAAAAAAGATGCATAAGTAGGGATGTGTAAATACCCAGAAAGTAAAAGAGCGCCAATCCAGATGAGTAAAATAACTAAACCAATCACTTGTCAGTTCAGATAGGACAGAGATCAGCAATATCAGATGGGAACTCTCCGAGACCTTAAATAGACAGCTGATCTCCCTCTCCTTTGGCACCTCCTCTTCCTGTCTAGCAAAGCACCCTCACTCCAGGTCTTATCTCATGTCGAAATGAGTAAGTCCTCAAGTTCTGAGACTGAATCTCTTTCAGAATATACTAATACAAATGATGACACCATACGAGAAGCCAAATAAACTGTAGGGTCCTTTCCAGTACCTGAAAGGAGCCTCCAAGAAAGCTGGAGAGGGCCTATTCATAAAGGTTTGTGGTGATAGGACAAAGGGGAATAAGTATAAACTGGAGAGGGGCAGATTTAGATTAGACATTAGGAAGAATTTCTTCACCATGAGAGTGGTGAGACACTGGAGCAGGTTATCAAGTGAGGTTGAGGATGCCCCAACACTGTAGGTTTTTAAGGCCAGGTTGGATGGTGCCATGGGTAACCTGATCTACTGGAATGTCCCTGCTCATGGCAGGGAGTTTGGAACTATATGATCTTTAAGATCCCTTCCAACCCTAACTATTCTACGATTCTAAATGGTTAATCCTTTAAGTTCTTGGTCCTAGCATCATACTTTCAACAAACTTCCCAAACAAAAGAAATAAAAAAAGATATTAATTTAGCAGCTGTGGATCAGGTAAGTCATTTTTTTTTTGAAAAAAACTTTGGTCTGAAGGAGAAAGCAATTCCCTATCCAAGTTTCTTACTTTTAAAAAGCATTCACTATATCCTTGCTTACTCCACCACGTTCTGTTTGCATTCATTCTCCCTACTGGCGGCCTATTGAGTGCAAATGCCTCTCTTGTCACCCACAAAACTTTATTCTCTGCACCATTCAAAGGGAGATAACAGGCATTTGCAGTTCATATTCCATAATATATCTCGTTAAAATATCTCCATAGTATCTCTTGAAGTCTTCTTACTAGTCCATTCATCAAGGGCCTTCTCTGAGCACACACAGGGACATACCAATGCTGCTTTTATCAGTACAGATAAACCAGACCCAATACCAAGTACAAGCACATAAAAGCATTTTCTTCCAGGGTACATTTCAAAATTAGAAAAACGGTCCCAAAGTTTACTCCTTAAAATTGTTTTGATTCCTAGATAAATTTCAATGCTCACGAGAAATAAAATAGAATTACAAAACAGAACCACAAAAAACAAATCACAGGTTTATAAAAACTCCTCCTGTCAAGAAAGGAAAAAGCTAAGTCTAGCTACAAACTAAAACAAATCTAGAACTGTTTTACTGCATTTATACTAATACTGAGATTACGAAAACCACTTGAGGAGTTTGAAAGTTTTTAAACTACATTTGTTCTTGGCAGAAGATTTCTGTTCACATCCAAGTACCAAAAATTTCAGTAACAGAAGAACAAAAATAACAAGTATCAGATGGAAGGAGAGTGACTCGTGATAGCGCAGGTACCAGTCTTACAAAGCAATCATTAAGACATTAATATTAATTTTCTCTTCAGAAATATTAGAGGATATTCCTTCAAGAGTTCAGGAACAGGTCAGGAATAGGCAAGGCTTACTTTGGATCTCATGAACATAGTACGAACTATCAAAATTATCAGACAGGCTGATTTTCATCAAAAAGCTTCAAAAGTAGAAGCTATCTGCCAGAAACTGTTAGATACATATCTTAATCTCAAGGATGGTTGTTACATGACAATAGGTCACGCCTTTCCAAAGGAAAAACAGCAGGACTATGCATGAGACTACAGATTAACTGTAAATTGCCTGCACTTAAATGTTGTCTTTCTACCTGACCAGATAACAGAAAACAGACAGAAAGGTTCCATTACGACAGGGTGATCACAAAACATTTCTTTAATCTTACACGTCCACTGATCACAGTAAAATTTAACCCAGTTGCCTCAGTTAGCAAAGAAACTTTCGCACTCTCTCTAGGTTCACAAACACAATGGAGAAATACCTTTGTTTTCCAAAGAATCTCTTCTTCCTGCTGGCTGTGGTCTCCTGGCTTTTTTACTTCGGCTTGGAGACTTCCTGTAATTCAATCCTGATTCAGAAGATTCTAATCTTACTTGACGGTGTCTTCTGGATTTGGAAACCTAGAACCCAAGCATACAAAGGAACTATACAAAAAAGCTAAACTTCCACAGTCAGATATTACTGCACTCCACCCAGTACTTCACCAGTTGGCAAGGAACAAATCACCAACTTCCATGCCAGGTTGCAGCAGGGACGAGAGGGAGGGAGGTTCTCCGCTAGCTATGCTTCCCCAGTTTTAACAGGAAAATGCCCTTCTGTGACTTAAAGTGTTTCAGTTAACATTAGGATAACTGAACTTTATTTTCAAATCATTCACTGTGAGGATCAACGTACACCACTGCTGTGCACAAGGAAAAGGAACTTTTCCAAAAACTGCTGCTCTATAAAGCATCCTTCTTATGTTTTGCTTAGATGCCTAGCAAACATTATCACTACATATTCACAAGTCTCTACTGTTAGACATTGCAGAGATCCATTTCATTTAATAACGCGTTTTTCAATGAGAGATTTTAATAAACATGGAAGATTTTGATGTTTCTCATCGGCCTGCTATAAAAAATACAAAGCAACAATGTTTTTAAAGTAGCAGTTATTGAAAGAACATCTCCAGATTTCAATATCTAAGCTTCAAAGAATTTGAGCAATTAAACTCACAGGCATTTTTACCCCATCTAAATAAATAGAATGTCAACATTAAAAAATACCTTGGAAATTAAAATCCCTCAAGCACAGACCATAGATTTGTGGAAATAGCACAGATAAAAACAGCAATAGCTTCAGGTTTCCCCAATGCATTAGGAAAACTAGAACATTTAAAGGTTGAATTAAAGCACAGTTTTAACTCATTCCTCTCTGACTCACAGAGAGGTATTAAATGCGTGTTTAAAACTGTTCTGTAAAAATAAATAGATCCCTATCATCAAACTGTGTACCTACCTCAACAACTGCAGAGTAAGACTTGTGTTTGATTCTAGCCAATGCACTTGCTCTTTCAGAGCCCTGCAAAGAACCAAGAGATCAGTCAGAGAAAGTTTTCAGGTTTCATTATAGTGGTACAGAAAATAAATATCACATCACAATCACTTCAGCAATTAGTGCTATAGAACGAGAATGCCTCCAAACTTACTTAAAAAAAAGGTCGAATTTCATCAACAAGACAGAGCATAACTTAGTTTGCCTTCACTGTTACAAAGTCCAAGAGGATAATTAAATTTGAAACTTCACATCTTGCTCAAATTCAAAGTTGATAAGGAAATCAAGTGCAACACGAGATAATTTTGCAGCATAAAAATGGATATTGCATTTAGTTGAAACTCCAGGAGGAACGACAAAGTAGTTTGGCCAAGAAAACACAGCTCTTCGCCTCCTTACCTGAAAGAGACTTTTTATTACAAGCATCTAACAGCTACCACAGCAACAAATCCTCACAGCTTAACAGAAAACAAAACCTTAACAGAAACCCAACAGGAAAAACCAACCAGCCCCACTTGCTATTTTTAGAACTTACTTTAACACTATCAAGACCAGATATAGACTGCTTAGCTTGTGACGTGAAGTCAAAAAACTTTCAGTTGCGTGATTTCAGTTGCCTGCACAATGTAGCAAACTGGCTTGTTTTTCTTACCTCGGATTCTAGCAAAGTTTCCTCTTCCTTTTTCTTTGATGTTTCACCAGCTTCTTTAGCACTTAGGAATAATTTCTGAGGAAACAAGTTAATTTTTTTTAAAACTGTCTGTCATATACAAGACAATTAAAAATCAAGAGTTGTGAAAAACAAAACAAGTATTCACACACATACCCATTTTCTTAATCAATCTTACACTATGGCCTTTCCTTGATCCGAGAATAAATGTCACAGAGGTATTTCATACAGTCATTCTTATACTGTCCACAAGTCACATCTTCCAGGGCTCACCTCTTAGCAATCATTTATGTTATCACAGAGGCAATATTGCATACAAGCCCACGTTTTTCTCACCATACCATAACTCTGCCTTTGGTTTTATTCATTCCATGCCTTCAGTGTTACATTTCCTTCTACTTAGGTCTGAGATTCACAAAGTATGTTCAGAGGTATTTAAAATAGACAATTCTTGCATACTCACACATTCTGTTAGATTGCTACAACACAATGGTTGCTATTACCTACCATTCTATTCTGCTGCCATTCCTGATGTTCCAAGGCTATGTCTTTAAGAGTAACTACAAAATCATCTTTTATCAAGCTCAGGGCCTTGTCTGGCTGGGATTTGTCAGCTGAAATGACACACTTCATTTTCTGATAATGCTCATGAATATTCATCAGTTCCTGAAATAAAGAACAGGCATTTAAAAGGAAAAAAACTATAGTATTCCAGCAGTAAAACAATCATAGTCCTCAACGAACAGTGCCAGGGTTATACAAACCACTGGAAGGAGACCATTGAATGAGCAGGAATGTTAAGATTCTGTTGAGATCAGTTCAGTTCTAGGATCACAGAATCACAGGGTTGGAAGAGACCCATCAGATCATCGAGTCCAACCATTCCCATCANCCCAGCTCTCTCAGCCGCTCCTCATAAGGCCTGTTCTCCAGCCCCTTCACCAGCCTTGTCGCTCTTCTCTGGACACGCTCCAGAGGATGCATGGCAAAACTGCTACCTAGCACTATCCCATTAGTTCACCAAATAAGCAAAAGAAGAAAGAGTATCTGGCATTATTCAAGCTCTGAAGGAAGTCTCAGTGATACTCCAGATCAGTGTTCACAGAGATTTTATTCTGGTGCGGTAGTCTATTTTCAGTTCTTTGGAGGAAACATTTTTCTTTCTCCTTTTGAGGAAGCAGGCTTTCTCATCCTGCCATTGCAGATTACTGACATTTGTACCATTGCAGTCAACCTCACCGATTATACATATTTGCTAGCCAGCAACTGGAAATAAAACTGTAAACAACAGTATTACCAAGTCATAATAAGCAATATAAGAATGTATACTCAGCTTGAATTACTCTATTTTTTCATTAAATGTTTTATATTTTCCATTTTTCTGTGAAGTGACAATTGACCATTTATATCCTTTCCTTTTTACAACTTACTGAGGGAAAAACACAAAACATACCCCAATTCTTTCAAAACAAGTGCCATGTTTCAGAGTGTTCAGTAAAATTATAGGCTATTACCCTAGTCTGCATTCCATAAGATGACTTACAAAGGACAAGACTGTGCTAATTAGAGAAGTCACAGCTCTTGGACAACAGAAGAGAGGGAAAAAAACCCACCAACCCTACTGATTAACATGTAAAGTTACTGTACCTCCAATACATCATTGGTGATGAGGCTTGTTACTCTGTTACTTGGCTCCTTAAATTCTTCTTTAAATTCATCTTCCTCAACCTTCTTCTTGGTTCTGTAGTTTAGCTAAAGCAAGAGACAATGTTTTGTAACCTAAAAGCAAACTTAAAATGGCACCACTTCTTAAGAATACTGCATATCCACCAATCAAGAGATGCTGAAAGGCACAAAACCATCTCACCAACAACAGGAAGCAGCTTTACTGTCAAATGCTCAGTAAGCACTTTCCAAAAATTATCTCTAGTCAAGAATTTAACCCAGCACTCAGACTCATTTTCACAAATGATAAGACATCTCAAATCTAATAAGAACATTAGGTACTGCAAAAAATATTTTCAAGTGAGAAGCATGCTGCATTCAAACATCCTCTATCCATCACACACCCAACTACATAAAGACAGATTACATTTTGACGCAGTCTCAAAGCTAAACTAAAAACTGAGTGCTGCTCATCTGCCAGGAGTTAAAAGCTAAAGATTTTATTAAAAACGCTAAGTAATCAATGTAAAAACTCACTAGTTTTGGCATTGCTGTGAAATGAAATGCTCTGGCGAGTCGCAGTGTCCTAAAGATGTATGCTGCATCATAATGCTGGGAGTCTATCAGATCCTGTTGAAATTTCTCTATTTCAGGCCAATCCTTGAACGCAATTCTGATCTGCAGCAAAAAAAGAGTACATATTGTTATACCAACCTGCAAATTTCAACAAATAAAAAGTAGTTCAGCCGACTACTGTGCTCATACCATACAACCACAGATCTACAGAAAGGATCCTACTACATTTTTTATTACTACCAACATTTTATGCAGAAAACCTTAAAATAACATTGTGTTAAATATTCCCACTGCATGGTTTTTGGTTTTTTTGACAGTGGCATGGGATATAAATCCTTCAAATCCCTTCTGACATTTGAAGAAGTTCTTTCTTCACATTCTGAAGTGTCTGAAAAACAACATGCACCTAGGAGACTTCTGTTCATTGATTAGGACACAATTTGCTGCCAGTGAAATGCTCACTTGTATGAAACCAAATGCTCTAACTACCTCTCCCTTATTTCTTACTTTCGCTCCTCTCACATCTATTCTGCCCACTACATTTTATCTATACTTAAGTGAACTTCTTTGATAACTCCCATGTTCTCTCACAACTGCTACATAGCTGTGGTTTTAAAACCACCCAAATTCATCTACCGTAAAGGTACTGACTTTTCTGAAGTCAAGATAAGACACATAATGGCATCATTGTAGACTACTCAAACTTCAGTTCCTTATTCAAAGAATTTGTGCGTATGCACACAACATATATCACACAGTTTCCAAGCAAACTACTTCTCCTTGCACTGAGCTTGCATCTCCTTTATATACTGGCCTCCTGTCCTAAAATCAGCAAGACAGCACATCATTCAGGCATTTATCCTTTCAATCTATTTACTAATTGTTTCAGGATTACAGGAATTGGAAATAAATCAGCCAGTCCTTATTCTGTTAAATTCTAAGGAATAAGCTGTAACAGAGTTTTCCCACAGCTGACGAGCACATTCTCTGTCCACATTTAAAAGTGGTCATCTTCGTTTTTAAAAAAAGCGGGGCTTTCTATCTGGCAAACAAGATTTCTGGAACCATAGCTACAATTTAGGAGGCATAAGCAACATTGCCAGATCATAATTTCTCAAGCCCAAAGGTGTCTGAAAGGCTACTTTTTCCAAAGTGGCTACACGATTCTAAATATTTTTATTTTAAGAAAGTGAAAGGAACTGCCCTGCCTATTTATGATGACAAAGTAGACAGAAGTGAAACATGTATCTTACATCTAGTATTTCCTGAGAATAAGACATCCAGAAAATTACCTTTTGTTTTGGCTGGCAAAGCTGTGTATTATAGAGCCCATACAGAAGGTACAGACCACCAACTCGAATCTGGAAGGCGTACGGGGGCAAGAAGTACTGCTGTGCCAGTTCTAAAGTCTTCTTTGTCAGCTTAATCCTCTCCAAAGCTCTGATTCTTCCACTGAAGTAGACAAAAAAGGAAGCACAGTTAAGGAAGGAATTATGAAAGTGCAAGCTTTTAAAAAAAAATGAATGGAGAAACAAGCTTCAGGTATTTCAAAACATATTACCGCAGGGCTCAAGTTCTGCAGTCTTTAAAGACGGTCAGACCTTAAGCTCTCACACAACACTACCCATAATTCCTTGTATTAAATTAGATGTGGAAAATTCATCATAGAATGTCCTGAGTTGGAACGGATCCATAAGGATCAAGTCCAACTCTGATGCCTGCATAGGACAACCCCAACATCCACATTATGTGCCTGAGGGCGTTCTCCAAATGCTTCTGCAATATTGTCAGGCTTAGCGCTGTGACTGCATCCCCGGGGAGCTGTTCCAGTGCTCCACCACCTTCTCCTTGCATCCAGCCTAAACCTCCCCTGGCACATCTTATTGCCATTCCCTCAAGTCCTATGACTGGTCACCAGACAGAAGAGATCAGAACCTGCTCCTCCTCCTCCCCTTGTGAAGAAGCTGCAGACTGCAGAAAGGTATCGCCTCAGTCTCCTCTTCTCTGGGTTGAATAGACAGCCATAAATTTTCATCTTACATCATGAGTACTGCATCCAGCTCCCTGATGCATCAGCGTTCAAACCCTACGCATTGCTAACGTACCACATAAACTAATGACTTTAGTTTTTTCAGTATTACACACGGACCAGTGTTTCACATCCATTCACCACACATCAGCCAGGCAAACCCTCCCCAAACGCCATGCCTGATGGAAAACAAACCTCACACACACACCCTTTGGGGTTCCCTGCACGACCGAGGGGGGAGTTCAGCGGGGGGGGAGCTATGGGCTCCCTGAGGTGTGGGGTCCCCTTGGTTCGGGGGGGGGGGGGAAAGAGGGATGGGGCCCCCTTGGTTCAAGGTGGGGGGGGTAGAAGGATGGGGTCCCCTT
>WAAB01019494.1:1165-39774 GCA_013389865.1 Piaya cayana | reverse complement strand
TCTCTGGACATGCTCCAGACCGTCAGCATCCTTGTAGTGAGGGGCCCAGAAGAGGAGGAGATCTGCAGAAATAAGTTCCTTCAGACCTTTGAGACTATGATCTTCAGTTATGTTCTAAGATCTCAATCTCCTCTCTTCCAGCTTCAAACCCTTCCCCTCATCCTCTCCCTGCACTCCCTGATGAAAAGCCCCTCCCCAGCTTTCCTGGAGCCCCTTTCAGTACTGGAAGCTGCTGTAAGGTCTCCTCAGAACCTTTTCTTTTCCAGGCTGAACCACCCCAGCTCCTGCCCTGGTGAGCCCCAGGGTGGCAGAGAAGTCCCCAGCAGGACTCAGGGAGGTGGTGGAGTAACCATCCCTGGAGGGGTTTAAAAGATGGGTAGTGAGATGCTCAGGGATGTTGTTGAGTAGTGGACAGGTATGGTTGCATTTGGTGATCTCAAAGGGCTCTTCAAACAAACGATTCCATGACTCTGTTCCCACATGAGCTCCCTCAGTGAGCTCCATGCCTGCCATGGTGGGGGTTTCTCAGCACTCCCTCAGCCAGTTTGGAGATTGTGGAATCATAGAATAGGGCTGGGCAATGGGGGTGATCATCACCCGTGTGCAGTGAGACAAGAGCTGTTGCAGCATGTATTTCCCACTCACATGCATGTGGATAAATTTTCCCTGTAATCGTATGCATGTTCTGTTACTTCCCAAGGACTCATTTTAATGTTATTATGAACTTCACAGCAGTCAAATCTCTTGCTAATTTAGAGCTTTGGCTCCAGCTCTGCCTGATCTTGCATTTGAGATAGAAATAGGCTGCAAAAAGATGTGGTTACAGAAGACACATCTGCTCAGCACAGATCATGCTTCATGCAAGACCTTATCATCTCCAAAGAATGAACGGTGTCGGAAAAAACACTGTTTCAGAGGAAACATGCTATCAAAGAGACATCCTGTCCAACTTGCAAAAATTACAATTACTTAATGAAACTTTAGTTTAAATCAAAATATTCCACTTCTTGTAATAGTGACTGCCTCTTGTATCACTATTACTTCTGAAGAACTAATTTTAATGTTATTGTGAACTTCACAACAGTCAAAACTCTTGCCTAATTTGGAGCTTTGGCTCCAGCTCTCCCTGACCTTGCATTTCATAGAATCATGGAATGTCAGGTTGGAAGGGACCTCAAGGAACATCTGGTCCAATGTTTTCAGGTGGTATATAGTTTAAATGAGATGGCCCAGCACCCTTCCAAGTTGAGCCTTAATTGTCCAGTGTAGAGGAATCCAACAATTCCCTGGAAGATTATTCCACTGTTTAAGTATTCTCAAAGGCTGCAAACAGAGGTGGTTACAGAAGACACATCTGTTCAGAATCACAGAATCACCGGGTTGGAAGAGACCCATCGGATCACCGAGTCCAACCATTCCCATCAAACAGATGGGAATGGTTCAAATGGTTCAAACAGTTCAGCACAGATCATGCTTCATGCAAAATGTTATCATCTCCAAAGAGTGATCAGTGTTAAGAGAAACTCTGAAAGAAAATGCTATCAGAGAAAGAAAATGTGCTATCAGAGCTTCTGCCTGACTTTCAAAATGTACAATTACTTAATGAAACTTAATTTTAGCTTAGATCAAGCTATTCCACATTTTTGGTAATAGTAACAGCTTGCTGTATCACTATTACTTCTCAAGGATTAGTTTTAACATTATTGTGAACTTCACAGCAGTCAAATCTCTTGCTAATTTGGAGCTTTGGCTCTAGCTCTGCCTGATCTTGTGTTTGACATGGGGAAAGGCTGCAAACAGAGGTGATTATAGGAGAAGACACATCTGCCCAGTACAGATCATGCTTCATGCAAGACCTTATCATCTCCAAAGAATGAACAGTGTCTGGAAAAAACCCACTGTTTCCAAGAAAACATACTATCAAAGAGAAAAAAACTTGATATCAGAGAGAGAAAATTAAACTTTAGTTTAAATCAAAATATTCCACTTCTTGTAATAGTAACTGCCTCTTGTGTCACTATTACTTCTCAAGGATTAGTTTTAACGTTATTGTGAACTTCACAACAGTCAAACCTCTTGCTAATTTGGAGCTTTGGCTCCAGCTCTGTCTGATCTTTCGTTTGAGATGGGGAAAGGCTGCAAACAGAGGTGATTATCGGAGAAGACTCATCTGCTCAGTACAGATTGTGCTTCATGCAAGACGTTATCACCTCCGAAGAGTGAACAAGGTCTGGGAAAACACTGAAACCAAACGCTATCAAGCCCCGCGCTATCAGAGGGACATTGTAACTTTCAAACAATGCAATTAGATGAAACTTTACTTTATCTTAGGCTAAAGAGATGCCACTTTTTGTAGCAGGAACCGCTCCCCGCGTGCCCGGGGCGGGGTGCGTTGCCCCGTGTCCCGCGGCGCTCCCGCATGCCCGTCCCCACGTAGGCGGGCGGGTCGGCTCCGCGGCTGCCGGGCTGCACGTAGCGCGGGGGGCGCGGCCTCGCGGGGCGGCGGGGGGTTCTCCCGCTCCGCACGTAGCGACGGGGGCAGCTCGGGAGCCGCCGGGGCGGCGGGCAGGGAGAGGGAGCCGGAGCCGGAGCGAGGAGGCTGGCGACGGGGAGACCCT
Organism: Piaya cayana; assembly: GCA_013389865.1. NCBI lineage: Eukaryota > Metazoa > Chordata > Aves > Cuculiformes > Coccyzidae > Piaya > Piaya cayana. The sequence goes on along the minus strand of WAAB01019494.1, from coordinate 37,156 downwards.
CGAGGGCTGCAGCTCGCAAGGTGCGTGTGGTGGGGAGTCGGGGTCGGTGCCGTCTGCCCCGGGAAGCCGCGGAGCCTGGGCGGTTCCCCGCGGGGTTTAGGGATGGGGAGCTGGTTTTAGAGCGTGATGAGAGCCCGCCGGAGGGGTGGTGTTCGTGGCAGGGGCTGCGGGCAGCGTGCGGGATGGAGAGAGCGGGGCTGGGCAGCGGCGGCACCTGCGCTGGGGAGCGAGTCCCAGGCTCGCCGGGATGCTGCTGCACTCCTGGGGAGAGGGATGCTACATCCCAGGGGAAGAAGGATGCTGCACCCCTGAGGAGAGGGGATTCTGCTCCATCCCTGAGGAGAGGGATGCTACATCCCAGGGGAAGAAGGATGCTGCACCCCTGAGGAGAGGGGATGCTGCTCCATCCCTGGGGAGAGGGCTGCCGCTGCTGCACCCCTGGGGAGAGGGGAAGCTGCTGTTGCACTCCTGGGGAGAGGGGATGCTGATGCTGCTGCACGCCTGGGGAGAGGAGATGCTGATGCTACTGTACCCCTGGGGAGAAGGGATGCTGATACTGCACCCCTGGAGAGAGGGGCTGCTGCTCCATCTCTGAGGAGAGGGAATGCTGCTGCTGTATTCCCAGGTAAGAGATGCCGCTGCATCCCTGGGGAAGAGGGATGCTGCTGAATCCCTGGGGAGAGGGGATGCTGCTGCTGCATCCCTGGGGAGAGGGATGCTGCTACTGCATCACTGAGGATTGGGATGCCGCCTCACCCCTGGAGAGAGGGATGTTGCATCCCTGGGGAGAGGGGATGCTGCTGCTGCATCCCTGGGGAGAGGGATGCTGCTGCTGCATCCCTGGGGAGAGGGATGCTGCTGCTGCATCCCTGGGGAGAGGGATGCTGCTGCTGCATCCCTGGGGAGAGGGATGCTGCTGCTGCATCCCTGGGGAGAGGGATGCTGCTGCTGCATCCCTGGGGAGAGGGATGCTGCTGAACCCCTGAGGAGAGGGATGCTGCGTGCTTCGCTTGTGGGAGATTGCCCTTGCGCCGGGGGAACCTTCACGGGTGGGAAAAGGGAGATAAAGTCGTGAATGCACGTGGAAGGGTGCGTTGTGTGATGCCTTTGGGAGGATATTTAAATTTGTGTGTGTTTCACACCATGATTAGGTTAAAGATCTACATTTTGCTTTCTTAAATAATCGTGCACTGCACAATGAATTTCTAGTTCTACTGGCCCTGGTACTGTGATGGTCTCAAATTCACCATTAGCATCCACTAATCATTCTAAAGGTCGCTCCCTTTAGGCTCTTCAAGCCATCAGCTCCTACAATGACTGTAGCTTCCGCAATGCTTTGGGTATGAAAGCATCTTTCCATACTTGTATTTTCAAAACGGTTGCTGGAATCCACCCTCTAGCTGCCTGTATAGGTGAGCAGGAGATGAACAACCATCAGCCAAGCAGCTGTTGGCTTTAAGCACCACTGGCTGCCGCTTCCATTGAGTGTAAGCACAGAAGCGTTACTGGAACTCTCACGTATGACCTGGGCAGGTTCAGCAGCTGCAGGGGCTGAGCTGCACCTGCTGGGTTTCTGTTTGGGTTTTTTCCCCTGAAAAGACATTTTCCTCTATAATTTCGATTCCTGCTTAGAGCCATAGGGCAGTGACTCCGTCTTCAACAGATGTTCTGATTTTGAAACGGAATGCCAGCCCTCTTGACAAAAGTTCTAACGTATTCTCCTCAATCGACTTCCTGGTCTGAAACACAACCAGGTTAATAATTGACACATCCTGGAGCCAACTCGCCATTGCCTACAAGTCACACCGAGCCCTACTTAGTTACAAGCGTTATCCCTTCATTTAAAAGGAGCTTGGCTCTGAAGAGATGCAGGATTTGCAAAGCGCGAGCATGTTTTCTGATTTTTGTATTTCAAGCACGCAGTGAGTGCTCTGGTTTTCCAGAGATGGTGTTTGAAGATACGCTAGATGGAAATATCTTTCTTTTTTTTCCTAAGGCAGACAGGGCTGTGTATTGTGACACTTCCACTGTGTGAGATGATGCAAGATGTAGTGAGGATGAGGCTGTTGTGCCCATACATGTGCTAAATCTTTCCGCTTTAATACTCTACTCTTCTTGATAAATCGTGTGCTTTTATATAGTGCTCCTTCAAATTTTTCATTTTAATTCTTAGTAGACTGCCTTCCAAACTAAAAAAATAAAGTTTAAAAATGTCATTAGATGATGTAGGGAAGAGCGTGCAGGCTGCTGTGTCTTCTCCATTTTCTTATTTAACTCCTAAACAAAAAGATGAGGTGCTGTTTGGCTATTAATTCCTAGCTTGTAAGGTGCAAGTGAAAAAGCTGTTTTTCCTGCCTAGATATGAATAACAGAGGGTTCTCCAGCTGCATGTGGACAAGACAACCCTTTTTAAAAAAAATACTTTGCATGGTTGTATTGGAATGCATTTTTTAATTGAAAACATGAACATAACTAATATTTTCATAGATCTTTATGAAAATAAATCATGGGTATATCTTATTAAATAGTGTATTCAAACTTCTGTATCGCTAATACCAAATAACAAGAATATTCCACTGTGACAGCACTTGGACAAGCCGCTTGCTTTCAGACTTTCCAACAAAGCAAAAAACGTTGCAAAAGATTTTTAAACTGTGTGATAGGAGGTGGTATTGATTTCACAAGACAGCAAGAGTCAGACAGTCTCTCGGGTCATTCACATGTACTGAGAGCAACTGAAATCACCTGGAGGTGTCATCTGGGATTAGAGATAGTTTCCCTTTGTTTCCTAAGGGTGTTCTTGATGTGATTGCTCAGAGAGGTTTCATACAATTCCCCTGCCCCCTGGGCTGTGTTGCTCTCTGCTCTCCATACTTTCCAAAGGAAAGCCTCTACAGTCCCCAGTGTCCGACTTTAAAAGAGGTTAAGCATAATCATGCATCTAGCCTAGTTAATTTAGGTGGGATAATCACCATGTCCAAAGTGAAAGAGATCCAGCTGTAAGGGAGGACAGAATTTATAAATGCTTTTGGAAAACAGATCACATCTATGCTTAGCACCAAAGTTTCTGACTTTGTTCATCATTTCAAACATGCAAGAAGATTTAGTTTAGCTGCATGGTGGTTATCTAGTTCACTTTAAAAAGTGGTTTTACCGTCTCCACCTTTTAGCACAGGGGTAGCGGATGAGCAGAAAGATCACAGATAGCACAAATTAGAAACAAACCCTCTCTTTTATTGAATTTTATACTGTTACACAATCAAAAAAGAAATACAGTCACAAGTATGTCAAAATGTTTCAAGAGAAATATCAATTGCAATACGTTGTACTTGGTTCCAAAAAAGAATTCCATTAAAATATACCACTTCTTCATGAGAGAATACTGCTATTATTCACAAAATCTACCATACTGTATAAATCCAGTAGCAAACTCTTTAACTTTTTTGGTAACTTGGCAAGCCTTGCTCAAGGTAATCAGGGAAGCAGAAAGAAAATGACAACTTGTTTCTCTAGGATTTGTATCTAACCCTGCAAGTCTCCAGGACTAAGCTTTCCAGGGAGTCAAGTGCCTCATTGTTAATGGTACTTCTAATGAAAGCCAGATCCTCAGCTCAGGTGAATTCCTATGAAAATGGTCTTCCTACAAAGCACTGCTGTCCTGTGAAATGTTTATTGTCATGCTGGACAGTTACAGTTTGAATAATGCGCATTAAATGCGGTGACATTTGAGTGAGATGCATGTTTCGGGCAGCAGCAGCAGCAAATCTGAGGGGATGGAGCAGATGGCTGACCTCAGGCACATCCAGACATAGCCTGGTTCACAGCAGTCAGGCACTCACAGCTTCCACACTGGTGTTCATCACAGAAAAGGGTTCATCCTGCTGTTTAACAGTGGAGGAAGCTCGCTGGTGAACAGCCCACATTTCTGCCTTTAGCTACCACTGTTTAGTTATTTAATTAAAGAGCCTTTTAAATATACTGTTATTAAATATGCTGTAGTTTAACCTGTCAGTGTAAGAGTTTTGATTCCTGGAGTTGTATTTCATTTAGAGCAAATCTGATCAATTAGTCCAATATAAGCTTTGAAGCCTTTAAATTGTTACCAGTGTAAGTTTTAATTGTATTTTCTGGCCTTATAGAATCACAGATTAATTCAGTGAATACTCAAGTAGTTTCATTAATGTATGTATACAGACACATGGGAAAGGAAACAACCTTTGAGTGAAACGGAAACAATTTTATGTTTTCAAAGATCAACACACAGTCCAAACCTTTCTTACTAAGTGGGAAGAAGGTATGTTGGAAAGGTGTACTTTGGACTCCAGGCTACCTTAATTCAATTTCAAGTGTAATATACTGAGTAAGTCACTGGACAGTAAACTCATTGACTTCTTCGGAATTACAGCTGTAGTTAATTCTAGGTAAGGGAATGAATAATATAATCATAAATACTAGTTAAAAAATTCCTTTACCTTCTAACAAAACCATCACTGTTGCTGATAAAAACATAAGAATCCATCCGTAAAACTAATTGTGCTATCTCATAAGGAAGGGCTTGGCTTGACTACTGCTGTAGTCATGATAACCTTCTGGCAGCCAACTTTGTTACTCTCCTCAGTTTTTCCACACAATCTAGCATGTTTCATTTGCAGAAGGAAGGAAACGCTCCCTGCCTACAGGTTCTTTACTGCTGGTAAAGAACAAATGCTCTGATACAGCGCCTCAACATTTTTAAAGGCAGCAAGTCAGCAAAACAGATGATTCAAAATCACTAAGAAAGCATTGCAAAATTAATGCCTTCTAGAAGTAGGTTTAGAATCAGGCTGTGTATTCCCAGAGTCTAAGCAAAAGAAAAAGTAAAAACCAAACAGAAAAAGCATCTGAGAGGTGAACTCCTATAGCTTTTACAAACTTGCAGCTGCATTTAGCAAACCTGGCCCAAGACAATAGCCAGTATTGTTACTTCTCCATGTTTTCTTCAGTGTTTCTAGAAGGGTTGGGAGGTTTATTTGGTGGGATTTTTTTTCTCCTCCCAGTGTAAACAGCTATTGCAGTTCATTCCTTTAAGTGCTTGTTTCTGTCACTATTACCAGGTCAGTAAAGAAAATACTAGGCATGTTATCATGCAAAATAATGTGAGAACTATGAAAATTCTTGAACGAAATAGGACTCATTTAAATCCACAGCTGCTATCATCAAGATCAGAGATGATTCCAGCAGCCTTATAACCATAAAGAATACAGGTCACATAAGCTTTCCTCCTCTTTTTAACACTGATTTTTTTTGCTATGAAAATTTACTGCTCCCTTGAAGAGCACAAGAGGAACTGGCAGATGGAACAGATCAGGCTCTTCCAAAATAAGGTCAAGAGAATAGAAGAACAACATCAAGCAGAAAGTACAAAGTTTCTGGTGGGAGATGAAAAGGGATAAACCCTCCAGGCCAGCTCTGGGCTCACTGGGGCAGTAAGGAAAGGAGAACCACTCGTACCTTTCACGTCTACAAGACTCTCCTCACTACCTCACAGCAGCATCGTGCCAATCCACACAGAGCCAGGCACACAGGTGCCCCTTCCAGCTGGTACTTTATCTAAGCCTTCAGCAACTTCACTATTAAACTTTTTACTGCTGACAGGGAAAGAGATGCTTTGGAAAGATGCCATCTGAGAAGCCTCACACAGCAGGTATGCGGTAGCTCTGCTGCTTTTATTTGGAGAGCTTTATAAGCTTAGTACACTCAGAGGCCAAACTAAAAATCTTTACTATTGAGTGGCAGGTGTATATATTGAAAATGTGTGCATAAAGCTTCAACTCTAGCTTAGTGCACACACATGTCTTCTCTCTTTGTGCAACTTCAACTCAAACTCCATGAAGCATGCAACCATCTTCTGCTGCCGGTGCCTGAACTTTTTTTAGCTGGTAGCCAATAGTCTCCATTGTGTTCAATACAGTCCTGGAAGTTAAAAAAGTGCTCATTTCAGTGAGACAACAGTGATTTGAAGAAATAGGTTAAGGTTATGTACCATCATATTGATTTCAAAAAAACTGAATTCAATACATCATATTGAATTCAAAACGTTTTAAAAAACTTTGTGACACTCCACATCCAATTTCTTACATTACCTTTTTTGAAACACTGAAGAATGGGGAGTATCTTGACCCTATTTACACATTTACAAGCTTGCATTAGTACATGATGTTTTATGACAGCAAAGGAGAAGTCATCTACTCAAAGTTACTCAGTAAACAGCACAAGAATGGAGAACAAGCTTTATCATCAAGTACCAGCTTCATTTTTAATCATGCAGTTGTGTGATAAAAATCCATCTTTAACTGATTCCTCCTGTTAGTATTACTTTTTCCTGCTTTCCAGTGTTACCTTGATGCAGCTTCCAGAGACGAGCTTTTAAGTTGTCCGTAAGGAAGATTCTTTCCATTTTGAAGTAACACAAAAACACCATCTCCTCACTTTCAAGTTTGCTAACTGGTGTGATAACAGATTTAAAAATCTAACATCTTTGGCGAGCGGTAGTACAACACTGTCTAGGAGACTTCAGTACTGAACAGACTCAAATAATTAAACGCAGAGATGTTACAATCAAAATAAGGAAGCAGTGATTTCCAATCAACTGTAAGGTAAAAAGGGAACACGGATGAACAATAACCACTAACAAAAATATAAATTATCTCATTTCTCTCAGATAACACACTCCCCCAGGGGGCCTGGTCCACATATAGTTTATTGATGTAAGAAAACAATACAGTTAGTGTTAGATCCAACCACAAAGAGCAAAAGAATGAGTGAATGAAGGTTTTGTACAGTACATATAGGAAAATAAGATGTTTGTGACAACTATATATTTCTAAATAAAAAGGCTTCTAAATATATTCAAGTTATTGAAATCTACGAGAAAACATATGGATGTTAATAGCAACAAGGTGCATAAAACCAAAACATCAAAATATTGAGCAACTCAATGAAGTACTAGATAAAACTTTGCTAACGATGCAAGATGTTTTACAATCTGCTTGAAATATCACCTATACCACACAGGGTAAGCTGAACATTTAGATTTAAGATCATACACAATATTAGCATTAACTTCAACAACTACAGGCAGGGAATTATTTTTTTAAGCTGGCAAAGTGACTACTTCAAGAACAAAACTCTCTCTAAATTGAGAACATATCCAAATAAAATGCTGCTAGCCCTTTCCAGATAAAGCCTTTCCTTTGAGCAACCATAGTCACGTAAGTCAAAAGCATAAGACAGCATTTAAGAACATAATGACATAATGACACAATCCAGGTTTAAACACTATTTCATAGGCAAACAAAAGATTATTTTTAAAAACTAGTTTTATAAATGCAGAATATATTGCATGAGGAACTGCTGGTATTTTTTAAGAAAATATATTGTGCGATTGTGGCTACAATGCACTGCTGCAAAGCATTGCTGTTTCTTAAAAAAAACCTATTAAAATAAAAAAACTTATCTGAACATAAAGAGTAAGAGAGCACAAGTCTTCCAACTACCTATGAAGAGCAGGATGGAAGCATTGCCAGTTTTTCCTGTGTTGATGTTTTACTAATGATAAGTTTTGGTGACAACTCCCCAGCCAAAAAAAATAAATATTTTTTTTAAAAATCAGGTGCATATTTCAAAGCTGCTATTGCAAGTGTGTTTTAAATGTAATGGACTTAAAAGTGTATGTACCAAAGAATTATAAAAATGAACTACTGTTTGAGTTACTGTTACATAAAGAACGTATTAAAAAGACTGTCAAAATAAGTAGAAAGGGGATCAAAACTGAACTAACTGAATTAGTGCAGTACTGTAGCCAGGCTTCTAAAATCAGATATAGAAAATATAAATAGACTGCTTTAGGTCATTATTCACCAGTGTCCAAAAAAGGAACAAGTATTGTGAAAGCTCAGTTAACTTGATCCAGAGCTCTGAGCAGTTCTTCCCCCTGTAGCAGGTTTCTGTTGCCTTGTATGGGAGCATTTACTTCGCAATCGTAACTCGTGAGTTGGGGTAGTCCACTTTCGTCCATCGACTGCCCTAGAAGTTTACTTGCTATGTCTACAGAGGGAGGGGAAGGAAAAGAAGCACACTTTATTTGCCACGCTTAAGATTTTCTCCAAAGCTCTTCATAAAGGAGGTTAGATTTGGGTCTGTTTCTGTCACTCACTCCTCTCTCACACAGTCCCTTTTCCACCCCCTTCTATGGATTTAAAAGACAATACGAACCAGTCGATAGTAGAATGATTGTCTTTTGCTCCACTCCATTATGACCACTCGTTTTACATCCCTTTACACGTTTCCAAGCAAGCGATGCATTTCCTCCACGGTCACCTGTCTGCTGGAATAAAGACCCCTAGAAAGAAAAAGAGTAAATCATCTTTATTAAATACTGTATCCCTCTAGCCCTCCATGCCCCTCTTCCACACTAAGTTCCTGTCACTTAATTACTAATATAGGCATTGTTACAGTGTAAAGTGGGCTTTGTTCAGAACCTAAGGAAAACATATTTTCTTGAAAATTATTTAAAACTGAATCAGGTTAAGACCTAAACTTCCCTTACAGAAAGTAGTTACTAAATGCCGGTTATCAGTTACCATGCTCAAGATTTGCATGTACATATACACATACACACCCATTTAATTACCACTGCTCTTGTGTGAGTAAGCATCAAGTTTTCACTGAAGTCTCTGATGGTTTTCTGCACTGCAATTAATAGTGTAGACATGAGATTCGGGAACCTCAGGAGGTTGATTCTATCTAAGTCTAAGATGTAAATTCTGGTTAACTCCGGTTATTGATACCAAGCCATCTGACCCAAGTCTTGCAGGGAGTGCAGTCCTAAGCCATTCTACTGCAGATATGGCTCCTTAGCATGTTTTGACAGCAGCATGGAAGATGTGGAGATTAGAAAGCTTTTAAAGGCTCCATATAATTGGAATAAGTAAGAAGATGCTGCCACAGAAACAGATGGGATGGAAGTAAAAAAAATGCCGACTTAGTATATAAAGTCTGCTAGCAAAAGTGGTTGAATCTGCAAAGTTTTGTTTTGTTAGTAGTAGCACCTGCTGCAAAGAGAGGAAAAGGTGTTTCAGAATGCCATCGTAATCCTAAACACTTGAAACAGTAAAGAACATATGTTTTCATGTTATAAAACATCCAAGAACAGTCGTATAATAGAGGCTAAGAGTTAAACACCTGTGAGAAGCTCAATTTCATGGTAAGGTCAGTCATCTACATAACTGCTTATTTTAATTGTGAATGCAATACAGTGCTTCATACTGGGAAAGATACAACTCAAATATTTTTTAATTTACTGATTCATATCATCATTTCATAATCTTACTATAACACATCTTGCCTGTGTCTCATCTTTCCATCTTCTAGAGAACTAAAGTAGTATTTTACTTTTGTCTTTACTTATTTTCTTTCTTTGTAAAGCGTGTCCCACTTCCTTACAGTTAAGAAATCGTGGCAGGTTTTTACCCAATCCCCAAACACCATGCATTTACAAAATACCATACAAAAGCCTGATTCTATTTAACATCATTTTTCTTCTCTGTGTGCACAGGGCGTAGTTCATCTACTCAGAAATTAATTGTGGAAAAAGATGACAAAAAACTTGCTTGAAATAACATCAGTAAGATGCAGCTACATGGGAAATTCATCTTCTGACTGTGTGGAAACCATGAAAATATTTATATTTTTTGTCAGGTACAGGAAAAAGAGGTTTAGCAAAGGATGTAGTCTGAATCGATAAGCATTTAAAAAGCACAGAAGCAGCCTAACATAGAAGCACAGTTAGCATAGAAGCCTAACACTGTTACAGTGGTTAGCACAGAACTGCTTGTGTTCTGTGCATTTAATGGCACCCATGCTACGTTGAATATTTTATCAGCAACACTACATGACATCTGTAGCACCATTCTATGATGAGAAAGAGGCAATGAAAGGCAGTGAAACTTCTTACAGAGCTGTGAATTCTTACAGGGCTACTAGAAGAAACAGAACAAGGTGCATGAAAGTGTAAAGCATCTGGCAAATGAAAACAATGCCATGAGGATGATTTCTTTTTAAAGAAAACCTGCTTGCCTGAGAGAAAATGGTTATACAAAAGCTGTCTCAGAAATTCTAGAGAAGAGTAATGATTAAGACAGTATACAGTGATTTGCCTCATGTCCAAACCAGAATGCTAATACAGGAATAATTCACAGTTCAGAAGAAAAGCAACAATCCCAACACTTTAAGACACTATGGATGACTACACCTAGGTGATGGACCACTAGAGAAATAAGGAATCTCAAAGGCTACATTGCAGCAGATGCACTAAGAATTAGCTATGTAGAACCTTAGGAGAAGTGTAGATTTGCAATGAAAGCAAGAATAGAGGTAACAGTCTGTAATGGCAAAGCTCAAAAACTCGAAATATTAACTGACAGTAAGAGATGAAGAAATACCTTTGCAGAAGCAACAAGCTGGAGAGACCAAATTAAGTGAGAGAAATCTAAGAATACCTAAAAGATTTCTTTTGACTAGCTAGGACAGATGAGCTACTCAGTCACACACACACATGCTACAGAGTGTGCACAAAATGCAAGTGGTAGTCACATACATTTGCTAGGTCATATGTATTCTATTCCATTATGGTTCAGATGGTCTTGTTATCTGATCAAATAAAGGAATCTCAGACTCAATGGAAAAATGAGGCATCGAAAGAAGCATAAGAACACTATCTCCAGTATTGACAAATACGAAAATCAAGTTTGAATTCAGAAGTGACATAAATATGAAATTATAAATGTAAATGCTATTTATTACATTGGCGCATATTCTACTGAAGAACACATGTTCATAAAAGAGTATCCTTTACCTAATCAAGAAATGTGCTAGGGTGTAGAGGGCACTTTTGAAACAGATGTCAGTAAAAGAACTAAAATCAGAGTATCTGCATATATGTGGGAATTTCACTATCAAACAATTATCTCTGATCATAAGATTCCACTGTACACCAACAGCTAACCTCAGGAGTCTGCACTGATGCCTCACTTCAGAAATTGCAAGGTTAAAAGTGAATATTTTAAAATGGTAAAACAAAACTCACAATTCCAACTGCCTGAAAAAGTGAACCATCATGTTCCATTTTTCGTTTTCTCTGAGCATTATGCAAAGCTAGCATCTTTGGATTTAGTTCTTCATCCATTGCAGTAGATCTAAGAAAAATTGATTCAGGCTGTTAAGACGTTTCTACTACCCTCAAGCCATTCTTCTTTTGTGGACACTTATACAATATCACAGAACTGAGTTTATGAACTATACTACTTTTCTTTCATAATCAACTCATTTCAACAACCATTGTCTACAAGCATACCAAATGTTAGCTTTTAATCTTGCCATGAAGTTCAGAATATCAAAAATTGTAAAGTCTTCGCAGAAAAAAAAAGGCTTAGACGTTCAGCAATTGACTTTCAACAGAAAGGAGGTAGGGAAAGGTTAAGAAAAGTATTCTGAATATTTCTGGGTACAGATAAAACTTCTATATATCCAAAGTCTGACGTTTGGATTTACATGTACAGTCTTCTACCCTGATAAGCATCTACTACATGTGCCACCATCCATTATCAAACACAGCCCATTTTAAAATCAATAAGTGTAGCATACAGACTGTAGTCGACTCTTACCTCATAACAAAGTAGACAAGAAAAGCACCAGAAATATCACATGGGTGTAATTACACGTAAATTGCCTACTGCATTCTTTTCAAAAGGCTGCACTTCAATATAAGAGCAGAACACAATTATGAACGCAGTCTGCATACAGTAGCTGCCTCTTACATAAGATGTTTACATAAAAGCTACTGTGAAATTAACTCTAGGGAAGTTTGCAATCAAAAACCCACCAAACCTGTTTGAAATGGCCAAATATAAATGTATCAATTTCTACTTTGAAGTAGAGTGCTGAAGACAACTTAGAATAGTCAGGAGTATTTTACAGTGTATTACACCTAATCTCTTAGACACTAGGGCTTAAAGCTTTGCTTCTAAAATACCTTTTATTCAGAGTGACTGTTAGCAAACTGGGCGTTCCCGGACAAGATTTTTCTGTCTGATCCAATGTTCCTTTTCCTGCTCTGACTGGAGATGCAGTTCGACTCCTGTTTCCACCATAAGGTGATGCTGGAGCACTACTCGTTTCACTGATTATGTGGACAGGAGAAGAAGGAACAATTAGCGTCTTTACGTCATCCACGCGTTCTGCCACTGGTTTTATTTCATCAGCAGTACTTGATGGTGTCTGTGTCTGCTGAAATATGGTGATGGTGGCTGCACTTTGAGAGCCAGGAGAACTGCTTTCCAGCGGAGATAGCTGATCAAAGGATCGTAACTGAAAGTCATCATCCATTGGGATGTAAGGAGCCAACATCTCCAAATCTAAATCAGTTTCCTGGAAGTGACAAGAGATAAAAATTATAAATACATCAGATCATCTCGGCTATGGCTTCGTTAAGGCTATTCCTTTTACCAAACCCTTACAATATTTTTTTGTGACTTAGTTTAATACAAATATTACACTAAAGAGGAAGGAGGCTCCTGAAAATGTTCTGAGAGAAAGAGAAGCACACTGAGAACATGTATTAATTTAAAATTCTGTGTTGTCTTAGTGTACGTTACCTGAGTAGAGAATGGATTTTTTGCTTCTGTATCAATCGCAAACAGTTTCTCCACTAATTCCAGTTTGAATTCATTAGCCATATCGTTATCCACATCAAAGCAGTAGTCGTTGGGACTACTGGGCTGTAAAAACAGTTTGAGTGCAGTTATAACTTTCTGCCATTACATCACCACATTGTATCTAGAGTCTCTGAAAAGCGTTCCAATGTAAAAACTAATTCCAAGCTACAGTTGCACAAAATTAAAATAGGAAAGTCAAAACTTGCATTTATCAGTACACATTCAAATATACCCTACTTGGGAAGCACATGAGTAGTTGGAACTTGGAAGTAGCCTCTAAAAGCGTCTATTGCAACTAATTTCTTGTTTACAGAGGCTCTCTCTGAGCCATTCTTTTCTAGAAAAGACCAATCCCAAGCTCTTCTTATTTCTATCAGATGTTACTGCATGCATTTGCAAGATTTAATTTAATGAAAAGATAATTCTCAATATGAAAATTTATCTTTTTCCCTCAGATCATAGCATAAGCTTAACTAAGTCCCAACTCAAATACTCTGAGATTCCCATCTTGGCTGCACCTTTAACCAGATGTGCTCCACAAGCCCCAACAGCACACACATTTTAATGGCATTGTATCCACATTACATAACTAACCTCAGGTGAACTTTGGCTGGTACTTGCATCAGAAGGGCTGGTTGGCTGCTCTTGCACCTGAGGCATGATAAAAGAAAGTTCGAGTGGCTCAGAGTTTGGCTCCAGCTTTGATACAACTTCTCTATTGAGTGCAGGATCAGCATTGCTACGGAGTGGCTTTGTAGTTTCAGAGGCAGGTAGTGGGGACATTGCCATATTTATGTTCTGCAATTTCTCACTGGATGAGGGGAGCATTACATCATTATACAAAGGAACTTCATCACATTGTTGTTCATCAGACTCTATAAAAATTAAAAGAAACCATCAACCTAAGTAACAACACTGTGCCTGTCTATGGACCTTATTAAATTTAAACAGCAGCTGAAATATCACTAGGCAAGTGATACTGGGAGGCTGTTTTTCAAAGTTTACAGTAAAGTAGTAACTTGACTAATTAGCATGCTCTCCAATTTAAACACACACCCACCATTACTGCCGAAGTCTAGAGAGATAATTGTGTCTCCAGCTGCCGGGGCCAGCACAGTTAAAGCATCTGGTTCCTGTTTAAGTTTTTCAAATAGGCTGTTAGTATCATCCAGGTCATCTTTGCTGAATATTTTGGTCATTTTCATATCGGGAGACTCCACTGGTTTCAGCATACACTCAGTTTGTCCAAGGGAAAAAATCAAGTCCTTCTGAACAATCCCGCTGCCAGAAAGAGAGGAAGATGACTGTTAAAGAACAGCTAAAAGGAATAAATTCAGGCTTAACAGACTGAAAAAACCCCAAGTCTCCAAAACAAAACCAGAAAAGCCTCAAACACCACACCATTACCAGGACAGGAGCTTTAAAAATTCCTTTTCATACCCATTCTTTCCTCAGATGTAACTGGCAAAGCAAGCACTAATTGTAGTGCCACCAAAAAAGTAACAAAAATAAACATGCTTTTCTGAAAGTATTGAGAAAGCAAAGAAAAAAGAAATCAGGTATTTCCTAAAACACTTTTCTTTGTTTTAAACGAATGTGTGATATGTTAACAGCTTGATATGGGTACATGCACTAAAGTTTTGGAAAACTGATTTAGGATTATTATTCAGTTGCAGAAAAACAGTCAACAAGTCTGCCTTTAATTGAAGCTGTCAATTAAAAGAGGAATTATAAGGAAGAAAAAGGCAAATAGGATTAAGAAAGACACCATTACTCCTGCTCTGACTCCATAACTGACTTATTAGTGAAATTAACTGCTCCAGACTGCAGATAAAGATTAGAGAGATGTCTAGAATGTGCACAAATAAATCCTCAAATGTTTCCATTTAAGCAGCATAGAGGAGGCTGGCCCTACGCCCACTTGCTTGCAGAGGTCTTCCTCCTGACATTGCTACATCCAGAAAGAGTTTTGTTTTCAGATACAATTCCTAATCCTAGGACTGGCTGTATTCTAAGCAAAATTCCATCTGTAGGGAACAGTAACATCATAACATATGCAACAGGGGATCTCATCTCAGCAAAAAAGATGTAGTGCCATCCAAATCTGACTTTGTCTTCCATAAAAATGCTGACCAAGAACAGCAATGTCCGCTCAACTTACCTCAAAACATAGTTTACGCACACGATGCACTGTGGCTGAGAGTTCTTAGTGTTGTATATAACAGTGGCTTGAGTTTCAACCCAGACATAGCCCCCTTGTTTAGCAAGCATTCTGTACTGTCCTGTCGTCACCTGCCCTTTTGTGAACACTGAAAGCAGAAAGGACACCAGCTTTAATCACAGGCAAAATAAAGCAAAACCATTTCAGGTAAGTATTCACTGCAGTTAAAAGAAAGCCCTCATTCTGCTGCTGCTTTTCCCCGGTGCTGTCTCA
The DNA here is from genome assembly GCA_013389865.1 of Piaya cayana. Taxonomy (NCBI): domain Eukaryota; kingdom Metazoa; phylum Chordata; class Aves; order Cuculiformes; family Coccyzidae; genus Piaya; species Piaya cayana. The sequence continues at coordinate 21,970 of WAAB01019494.1, read as the reverse complement.
TCTCTTGTAGTTGGAGGGCTTTCAATACACCTTATCACTTACTGTCGTGGTGGGTTTTGGTCAGGTGATCAGAATCCAGCGCATGGTAGTACTCGTAGATGGAGCGACCCAGGAGTTCCTCTGGCTCATACCCCATCAACTCTGTAATTCTTTAAAAAAGGGCAGGGAAAAAAAGAAATCACTAAGTAACAGCAGACATGGACCAGCACCAATACTAGAGCAATTGGATACAGGAACATCTAGAAAGACCCTCAGGAGTCACTTCCATACACATTAGCAGTAATTTTGGTTTATTGGGAGCTTTAATTTTGAAACAAATTGATATTTTTTTATGCTGCTTTTAAAGAGAAATTTCAGCAGGCGTAGAATTTTACTTCTCACTGACTATCACTGAGTATTAATCACATCCTGCAGTGGACAGGATTAAGTAAATTGCTGCTTTCTAGACTTTTTTTTGGACTACAATATCCAGCTTATGCAAATGTGAGAATTTAATAAAATAACAGACATGCTTCAACAGTTTTAAACCTGCAGCTAAAAGAAAAGAGGAATCAGATTTATTCTTCTCTCTCAACCACTGCCAGCTTTTGAAGAGCACAGTATTTCTCCAGCCTCTAGAGGGCAGAGCCAGCCAGGGGAATCCATCACTTTTGCCCTATTGTACAGGCAGGGTGACCAAATAAGTACATTTTACACAACACCATCCATCCCAGTTAGTGCAGAGGATAGAAAGTAACCTGCACTAGCACCTCTTTGTATCTAACTGCAGCAACTTATCAGAAATTCATTTTTGTTACAAAGAAAAGGAAGCAGGCAGTAATAATACACAGCTGAAGAAATGAAAACTGCTAAACAACAAAAAACCTCAGGTCAGATTTCCTTCGCTTCTGTTTTTCTAACCGGTCAAGCTAAGCGTCCAGAGGACAGTAAAAACAGTCTTACGTATTTGACTACGTCCATGATTTGTAGCAGAATACAAGTTCTCATTTTCAGCACCAGATGTATTACACTGACATACACCTGAACTTATGGGGGTTTTATTTTTTGAACTGCAGAAAGCTGATCATCTCCCAGCAAAGGGAGAGGGAGGGAAAAGGTAGCAATAAAATGCATCTGACAAGTATTACACACACACTCTTGGCAGTCACCAAAGCGCACCACCATCTTGTCAAACTTAAGATCCCTCCTGATTTTTCAGCATCCAGAAAAATCTACCCATTTCAACTTAAGAACTGTCACTGCATTAAAGACCACTTTGAACAGGAAGTTAACTGCAGGCAAAGGATTTATTCCCAAATAATATCCTTGCGCTCTCTTTAGATTTAAAGATCCGCCTTTTAAATAAGGCATCCTGATCAGTTACTAAAAGTCAAAGCATCCCACTGATAACAACACTGACAACAAGTAAGACTACATAACTGTATAAGTACAACATTAGCCAACAGGTACTAACCCTGCAAATCCTTGAAATGATTTTTTTTAGAAGTATTAAGCATATCTGTTACCTTTCATCACAGTAGGAAAATTTCATATCGAGACTGTGACGACTGAGGAAAGTTTTGCTGTCCAAAGGGACCTCAATGTTTGATGGATGAGGAATAGGTTCACAGATTAACACCAAACATGTCATGGGAGGCTTTTTGTAGCCACAGTGAGTCTGATTGCCGCATGTGTCGTATACACGGATGTGTCCAGTGCAGTGGAGTACCTAGGGGCAAGTTATATTTTCAGAAGAGAGTACATTCTTGCCTGTTGGACAATAAAATCAACCTAACCCCTTCCCACCCCTCAACACGACAGCAACAAAGGCAGCAGCACTTTCAAGACCAATGGCTAAGGAAGAGCAGCAGTTCTTCTCACACTGCACAGACTGCGATGAGCACACAGGCTGCCAACTCCTTCTTGGGCAGTTGCTGAGACAATACCAGATGTTTCTTAATTTCTGTGAGCTTTTCTTCTTTGGAAGTCACATAAATGATGACACTGGCAAGCAACTGCTTCAGGAGAAGGTGTAACTATTTCAATGTGAGAGTTACGGTCACAGTAGCAACCTCCATTTTTAATCTTTCAAGGAGGTGATTTTAAAGATCAAATATATTCCTCAAACCAAGAAGTTTTGCATTTTGTGGTTTAGGTTTTCTTTTTTTAAACAAATCTGAAGCAAAAATTATTCATATACAGAAGCAAAGAAGAAAGAAGTTGCTTGATTGAGAGTAACTAAATTTAAGTTATAAAGGGAATTGTGAGCCATAATACCACTCAATACAGTAAAAGGTTACTTTTTGTCCAGAGGAGAAAATGCACTCACTGCACAAAGTTATCAGGCTGGACTCTTTTTGTTCTGACTGTTACAAAATGGATAGCCTAGCAGCTTCAAAAAGCATGGTATTGAAGTCCTTCAGAGAGACATAACTGTCGCATTACAGTGTGAAATCAAAAGAAACCAGGTATCAGCATAAGTGGTGTCAAGTTTGGGGTTTTTTTTCCTCAGAGCTGAAGGCTTTATGCAAACATTTAGTAATTACAATTTTTAGTAAGTAAATGACCTCTTAATTTAAAATGGAGAATTCATTACAAGAGATTTGAAAAGCTAATTTTAAAACAGTTTCAGTTACCTCTGTGATTTATCCAGCATTAAAATTCAGCACATTGAAGCAAAATCATTAGTTAGGTACTTAAATGAAACTCAAGCTCATTACTTGAGGTAAAAATGTTGAAATACAGTGTTATGACATCTGAAGAGGAAGCTGCCCAACTATGTAAATATTCTTTTGCATTAGTTACCTTCCATGTTGCAGACTTTATGTTCACTGTTCTTCCCCTGCTAGTCAGTGTACACTTCATTCTGAGAAAAAAGCTGCGCTCTGTGTTTTGCTCTTTGCCCTTTTTCACAGGACCTAACAAAAGCAAATAATAAAACAAAGCTAAAGCTCTTGGACCATCTTCCAAAGGCATAACCTCCCCCCCATGTTATAGAGCTCTTAAGACTAGGGGAAGACCCAAACCCTAAATTTAGAAGATTGATAAACCTAACGGCACTTTCAATAACGCTTTTCAGAATGAGTTTTCTGTGAGGTAGGAAAAAACTTGAAGTTTCAATGTTTTAAAATCAGACCCATATTTGCAGCCAACTCCACGTTCCCAGATTTTGGGAAAAAAACAGTAGGGAGAAAAATACTTCAATCAAATTGTGACATAAGACAAGAAAATTATATTTGTAATGAGAAGCACTATGGGGTTGGCTTCCTTTAAGTCTACAAGTTTCAAATCAAACAGGTTTTGGGCTTGTAGCTCTTCAGGACTGCAGTATTTTAAGTCTTTTAATTAGGGATAACAACTCCGCTGTTTACACACATATGAGTATTTCCACAGTGACTTTCACTCTTCACATAAAGATGGGATCTAGTGTTTAAACACATTACTGGCATTCTTGTAGAAATAAAAGTCAAGACATCCTACTACAAATCAATATTGGCAGCACTCTTTTTTAGTCTTACTTGCTAACAACATGCTTTAAGTGAAGTTTTTGCCTATACAAGGGAGAGCCTTTCAGAGTTGATTACTAGCTAGGCAATTCTGGGCAGAAAAAATGCAAACTGAACCAATCAGGAGGGCTGCTTGCAGCTTGCTGTGTGTGGAAGAAGGAAATAAAGCACCTAGGATAAGGAGCAGGCGAAGAGTGAGTTTGCCGAGGCACGCTAAGGAGCAAGGACCAAATCATGGCGCAGGGGGGAAGTTCAGAACGTGTGCTTACTTCTGATACAAGCTTACACAATAGCTTGCTCTCATCCTCCACAGACAACAGGAGCTATGAAATTCTCCCTAGTGGCTTGCACTGCAGCCGCTTCTTTGACAAAATTTATTAGAAAAATGTTAAAAACACCACGTATGCTACGCTGTCTACTGCTTCTAGCAGAGGCAAAGATACAGAAGGACAATCCTACTTTGTGCCACACTGAAACATCCTCAATGAAGGACAGGGAGAGTGGAGTTCAGAGAAGCAGCCAAAACTTATTTAATTCAGTGTTTTAAAAAAAGTTACACCAATCTAGAATTTCATAGCTGAAGATCACACAATGTTATTGTCACCAACTCCTGATGCTTGAGGCTCTGCTTAAAGAAGCAACTGTGAAAGATGGAGTAACTCTCTCAATACTAATTCAGCACTGGACACAATTTTTAGAATAGGCAGCTTTGAAAGCTTAAAAAGCAACTTTGTAAAATCAGAATACAGCAGTTCAGCTTCTGCCAATCGCGTCTGTATTCATCTGCACTTGTATAATCCCAATGGGGAGTGTTTAATACTCAATTCAAAATTGAAATAATTTCACTGATGTAAGAGCTGCAGTAGAGCGCAATCTGGGAATGCTAATAAATAGACAAATGTACTGTTATTACTGTAATTTAGACTTTTGTCTGCCAGCTTAATTTGTGAAACAGATTTTGTAATAATGCTTTCCAGACATCTAATTCCACTCTGGTCAGCTTAAACGGTAGCGTTGGTTTGCATGAAACTCAGTAACATGACATTAAAAATACAGTTTTGCAACAAGACTAGTTCTTATACTGCTTTAGTGAAGCCATTTCTCCACCCCTCACAGATGCATTGCTGTAGTCCAAAAGGCCGAGTGGGGGTAAGTCTCATCCAGCATTAGAAACATACTGCAAGAGCAAGGGCAGATAAGTTTAGAAAATGCATACAAATGCAGAGTTGGGGCCCTTAATGCTATGACACCCTATTAGGTCTCTTTCACCAAATTAAATAGAATGACAACATAAAAGACTTCCAATTTTGAGTGCTACGTGAAAGCAGAGGTTGGGCTTGGTAATTTATCACTATCTAGTGAGCCAGCAATATGCGCTCACAGCCGTATCCTGGGCTGCATGTCCAGCATGGCGAGAGGGGCAATTCTCCCCCTCTAGTCCACTCTCATGAGACCCCACCTGGAGTCCTGTGTCCAGTTCTGGAATCCTCAACTTAAGAAGGAGATGGAACTGTTGTTAATGGCTCCAGGAGGCTACGAAGACTACCAGAGGGCTGCAGCACCTCTGCTATGAGGACAGGCTGAGAGAGTTGGGGTTGTTCAGCCTGGAGAAGGCTCCAGGGAGACCTTACAGCAGCCTTCAGGGAACCTACAGAAAAGCTGGGGAGGGACTTTTTACAAGGGCATGGAGGGGGAGTGGCTATAAATTGGAAATAGGAAGATTGAGAGCAGATATTAGAAGAAATTCTTTGCAATGACGGTGGTGAGACACTGGAACAGGTTGCCCAGGGAAGTGGTGGATGCCCCATCCCTGGAGGTGTTCAAGACCAGGCTGCACAGGGCCTTGAGCAGCCTGATCTAGTGTGAGGTGTCCCTGCCGACGGCAGGAGGGTGGGATTGGACAGACTTTTAAGTCCCTTCCAACCTAAACCTAAAATATTCTATGATTCTGTATCCATACAACCCTTTTTTAATGAAACGGGAATTGGATATTTTTCAACTGAGTACAGTAGATTTGTCTGGAGGCACGCAGGCTGCCAAGTCTTTATAGTCATTAACAAACATTGGAAGAATTAAATATAGTAACTCATGGGCATTTGTTAAATTCAGAACTGTACAGAATGTGTGTATACACAACGTTCTACTTCCTCGGACAGAGAACAGTCAGAAATCTGTGAAAAGATAGCAATTTCATGCACCAATTAAAGGGTGCAGGGAAGCATCAATCCCAAAGCCGTTTGAGGGGCTCTCTCAAGTATTCCCTAATTAGTATTTTGGTGTCCTAAATAAAGTATTTTCTCATGCCTTAAGTGTACCACCACAGATTTTAGAAGAAACCATTTGCTTTTGAGTTGCCCTGTCCTGGTCTGGGCTTGCCTTTACGAATCCGCCAATTTAACTTCTCCATCCTTTTGCAGTAATTCTCAGTTTTATTCCTGTAGGCATGCTAAATTCTTTCAACCCTCAATAACTCTGTTTTTATCATTAGTTTTGGTTTTGAGTACTAATGAAGTCCTCTCCTACAATTAGGATATTGCCAAAACAGTCTGATTACTTCTTTCCTTCGGTATATCTACACAAGGTTCATTTTGAGATTTAAGCAGTAAAACACTCTAGTTTGTTCTCTCAACACCTTTTTTTCTGGCAGATAACGCCAACAGGAACTATCTATAAGTAAATTAAATAGATTGTCTGTCTTTCTCACCATTCCTGTGTGTAAGCATTTCTCTCAGCTCTTCGTGGTCACATGGATGAGTGAAATCAAATACACTGTGCCCCGTCAACTCAAACTGCAAAAAAATAGAGGTACACAGGTGTTTAACTTTACATATACAAAAACATAACAATGCTTCCTAAGATTGTTTCCAATCTGTAAGGGTCAGTATTTCACCTGAGTGAGTCCCATACACTTGTTCACATTTTCAGACATGAAAATCATGTCACCATCTTCGGATAGAACCATGACAAATCCATCAAGAGCTTTCAAGTAGAAACAGTTCAGTTCCTTCTCCATTTTGGCTTCTGTCTCCAGTTCACCTGCAAGCAGCCACAGAATTTTCTTTAAGTAAACTTCAGCCATTCTTCCCTTACTATCAGGAATGACTTATGACACCAGTCTGCAAGGAGTCAATCTTGCAGGACTATTCAAAACCACTACAATTCACTTAAATAAGTGATCCACTAAATTCTTCAAGCTCTAGTAATGATATCACAAGTCATAGAAATGCAGAGAGAGGTTAAGCCCCCCCCCCGCTTTTATGCACAAACCAATAAACCTTCTACCTTAAGGAAAAGGTCTGTGTGGCAAAAACATTACCATCTATCTAAAAAGGCATTATGAACTTCTCTCAGGCATTCTAGGTGATGTTTCAGAGTATGGCTATCAAAGTCAGTCCTCCATATGGTCTAGACAGGCAGGCATGAGTACAAATCATCAGGACAGCATCTACAGTGTGCTATACAGATACTGCTTCATAAGCTAACCCAGATACTCCTGCAGTTGCAGGAGCAGTGGTAGGTGTAACTGCAGAGAAACAGACACATCCTCAGCTAACTTCACCTCCAGTGGAGGAAAATTCACAGTATGAATTTTACAGCTTTTGAATTTGCACAGCTGGAGCTACCAGCTCTAAGAGAAAGAGGGTTAAATGAATGAAATTAACTTTGGGGCAAGGGTCAAATAACTGAAACAGAACATGTCAGTATGGCTGAAATGAGCCAATTAGGAACATCAGAACAGCAAGGGAGAAACTAAAGTCTGTTGAACAGTGGCCATCCCAGCAGCTCATTTCTACTGTAAGGTCTTCCACTTTTCCACAGAATTCTTCCTTAATATAAATACCTCCATCCCTTTTTTCAGATTCTGCTATGTATTCACTTACCAGCATCTAGCAGTTTTCTCATGCGCAGGTAGCTGATGGTCAGTCTCATAATGGACGCCTTGTCCAGGTGTGCGCTCACAGTGTGGGGCAGGGGCAGCTGATGAGCAAGCTCATAGAATACTTCTGATTCCTTGCTCCTTCGACACCGGGCTGCATCTCTTGATTTCTCTTTTCTGCGTTCCGAGCTAATCCTACACAAAGTTTGGGGTTAATATAGGAAACAGAGTCCTCTATGCAAGTTACATTTGAAACTAAGCTGCCCAGTACCAATTACCCAGTTAGCAAAATAGAATAATTTAAAATCCCAGTTTAAAAGTGTAAATGTAATTCTGTGGATAGAGTTCTGCTGCAGTTGGGCTCTGCCAAGAGGATTCCAGAAGAACTGTTCACCACGAGAACACTTAAAACTGGAATAATGTCCCCAGGGAAGCAATAGATTCCTCTACACTGGACACTTTTAAAGCTCAGCTGGACAAGACTCTGGGTCATCTCATTTATGTATCACCTAAAGCTTGGACCAGATAATCCCTGCAGTCCCTTTCATAGAATCATAGAATGACCAGGTTGGAAAAGACCCACAAGATCATGTAAGAGTCCAACCATTCCTATCAATCACTAAACTATGCCCCTTAGCACCTCATCCACCCATGCCTTAAACACCTCCAGGGAAGGTGACTCAACCACCTCCCCGGGCACCATGTTCCAGTGCTCAGTGACCCTTTCTGTGAAAATTTTTTTCCTAATGTCCAGTCTAAATCTTCCCTGGCAGAGCTTGAGGCCATTCCCTCTTGTCCTGTCCCCTGTCACTTGGGAGGCCAGCACCCTCCTCTCTACAACCTCCCCTCAGGTAGTTATCACTGGCAAAAAAAATCCAAACATGCAATGGTTTGGTTTCTGTGAATACAAGCTCATGTTCCTCAGAACAGTAACCTAAAATATCTGATAATATTTCATATCTTGCAGATTTCTTCTTGTTCCATTTCCCCGTGACCATAGATGTTCCTGCTCTTGTCATGGATATCTTTGACCGAGAAGCTTGAGGCTCCTGACAGACAGGTATATCTGGAAACAGTCATTATGAGAAGCCTGACCTGTAACACTGACAAAGTATTTTAGCTACATAACCTGACTGATTAAACATTTCTTACTGAAAACAGACCTCAAGTCCCTTTTTCTTGGTGGGTAGCTAAGGGCAGGGGTGAAGAGCCATCTAGATTGTCTTTATCCTCTTTCTTGGACCACAGATTTCACTGACAAAGGTAAAACAATTATGCTGCCTTGGAAAGGTTCGTGTTTACACCTCTAATTTTTCTTTGTTAGCTACTCATTGATGATCCCTTCACCTCCAGAAACCTCCTACAAGAGAAACTCAAGGCAGAATTACTGGAAGTAAGTGATTCCCATCTGCCTGGATACCTGCAGTTCTGTCACAGCTTCCTCTGCAACTGCAGGCACTCTTAAATCCCACACTTTGACAACAACGCTGTGCACTTCAAGTCTTCAAGTAAGAGATGAAAACAAAAACCAACCTCACAAATTGCGATTTTGGCCTTTTATGTTTTCTTTCTGAGAGCTTGATGCTCCTGAAAACATTTCAGCTATTTTTTTAGATTTTTGCCTGGGTTTAGCACATGTAGCAGCAGACTTCAACATAAACAGCCAAAACTTCTCATAACCATTGAATTATTAGTTACAGACTGAAGCACTGCTCAAATCAAGTTTGTAGTGCTTCTGTTAAAAATTAAACGTGGAGTAAGAGAATCAAGTGCTGTCTCCTGGAGCCCTGCCTGACTTCGCGATGGGCAAGGCTCAAGTACAATGTTGGCACCAGCCAGTGCTGTCCAAGCAGCACAGCCCTCTCTGCCTCTCACCAGGTATCTCCTTTCAAGAAAGGCTACTACTATAGATAGATATTTAAACTGTACAGCACAACAGTTTGCTATTTTTAGCTGCTGTTTAAAACTAAGCCGTAACCAATCTGAGTAAAACCCAGCCTTTTAAATAGGAAGATTAACTACCAGCTTCAAAGAGCATTTCTTTAATGGATCAAATTAATAGGGAAAAGGTCTTTCACAAATGCTGTTTAATTACCACGTGAAGTCAGAGTTGCCTCAACATGGGATGCCACCAAATAGAGAGAGACCAAAAAAAAAAAAATCCATCGCTGTTGCAACTACTCTAAGCTTTGTTACTTCCATTTGCACAAAGGAAATGAAAAAGCACACAATCCCTGCATGTACCTGCCCACAAATTTCTGTGTAGTCAATTAAAGGATTTTGAATTCCCATACAGAAAATTTATTTCCTAAGTGAGCTCTCTCAACAAGGGGGGGGGGGAAGAGATCAAGGAAGAGGATGTTAAACAATGAGATGGTAACTGGCACAGAGGCAGTTTAAATAAGTCAAAGTGCCCATGTGCAAAACTCACGGTTTTCGTGACAGAAACATGACCCTGTAGAGACAACAGAAAACTGAGCTTCATTTAAAATAAGCCCCAAACTTAAGAGCTGTATTGCAACCTTCTGCTATCAGTCTTCCATGAAACAAAGCCTCCTAAAGACTCGGAAGAAAATTGCAGCTGAAGAGTGGATTACACGTGCAATGAAAATATCAGAAATCCCAGTGCTAGACAGGAAATTACATGCATTTTCAGGTCTGATGTTTCCTGCACAATTTCATTGCCAGTCATTCATTTCCATTTTATATTTCTGCCACCAGAATACAGGAGCAGAGAGCAATCCAAAGCAGCTTATGCACTGCAGCTCACAGAAAGCAGCATTCCGCTGACGGTTTTACACCCAATATCAAGCACATTTTCTGTCTAGAAGATGTAGACATGCAATAGCTGAATAAACATCTGAGTTCCAAAAGATATCTGAGCTACAGACCCAGAGCAAAAAGGAATTTCACCACCAGGCTTCCTGCAGCTGAATGGAGAGCTCAGCTGAAGGATATTAGCCAGGCTCCCAACTCACTGCCTCAAATCAAAAAGGCTTTAAGATATGGCTAGGTGAATATAAACACAGTTTTACAGCAAGCAAGAATTGGCCCTGCAACCTTCAGAACAAAACAGCCACTAGCAATCCCATGTGCGGTTACAGATGTTAACATAGCTTCTGTACTCAAATGGGTAACTCCTGCAACTACGGGCCAGAGGGTCTCCCAAACCAAATTACAATTCCCATTACCACTCCAGAGACGCCTTCTTGCCAGTGATTCTCCATCCAATCTTCTAAATAAAACCCAGTTTTCACCTCCTCGAGCATAAAACTAATCAGTAGCCACATTTAAAGCTGCCTTGTTCCACCTTATTTGCCATCTGTAACTAAGATGAAAAGAACCCTGGAAAATGCCCTTAGCAAACAATAAATTTCAACTAAAAATTATTAACTACATTAAAAGTGGTCAAGAGATAGATCTTAAAATATTTAACACATGAACTTGGTCTCCCAGTTTCTTAAATCATCATCCAGTGTCAAACAACATTTTACACTGTACCTGCAATATTACATTAACACAAGTAATCAGCTGGGCTCTTCTCGTGTATGTTGCTTTACCGCTGTTAACTATTTTCTAGCCTCTCATTCTAACTTACTGTTTCTCTAATCACATTTCTATACAGCTGATTTTAGTTCTCATTTAAACAGCTATTTTGCATATATGAGTTAATCCAGGCTCATCTTTCTTGATCCAGATTTGGGCACATTCTAAAAAATAAATAAGCATCCTCCAACAGCAATTCACTTTTTCTCTTTAAAATTGTTTCCTACAATTGCTTGGCTTTGCATTTTTTATCTGTTCTTAAAAGAGTTGTATAGAAGTATGACATGTAGAAACAATATGATCCAAATGGATAGCATGCCTCAAATCTGATACCATTTCATTACTGAACTTTAACAAGTTTTCACCTCTGACATTAATTCCCAGAATTTGCCAGTACAAGACTGCTTATGCAATCCTTTCATATTAGATAGAACCTCTCCCAAGACTATTAATCTAGTAGTGGAAATAGTTGGCTTCGTAGTGGAGTCACAAAGACTGTATCTACCATAATACAGCTTCACTTTTTCTTCATTATGCAAAAAGACAAGACGCAGCTATTGCAATGAAATAATCCCCCAATAGTTCTACGTCATGATGGTACTGAAACTTAAAAAGCTGACCTTAAAGTGGCCACAAATTTAGCTTTTAAGGTTGAATTTTTTTCCTGCAGTTGGTATAAGACTGTCATCTTTTCCTACCTAGCCTAAAACAGATGCTTCTGCCAGCACAGCTGTATGGGGTAGACAATTCCTGGTTTGCAGCTGTAGCCCAACAGAACACTCCAAAACAGGTAAGGACACACCAGCGTAACCTGCTGTGTTCATGGGGAACAGCTGAAGAGCTCCACCCTGGGTATGTCTGTGCTGACCACTCTCACTGACCACACAACAGCACAAATCACCCAACAAATACCAACTAGACGCAAGCTCACTTAAAAGATGCAGACCCTTTTTACAACAGAGCTCTTCTCTCTTGATTGTGCTGAATATGCAGTCATTCAATTTTCTTCACTGTTTGTTGGAATTTTATTTTGTCCAGTGCTGCTAGCCACAATACTAAATTATTCTTCCATGGAAAGAAGTGGTAGGCAAGCCTAGTGCTTTGCACAGAGAAACCAAACCAGTATAACTCAACATCCCTAATGACTTCATTAAAAAAGAGGGTTTATAATGTAACACCACCAAATCCAGTTATTTAAATATACGGTGAATTAATAATGCAAGTATTCTTAAAAAAAAAACAAACCAAAACCAACAACCTCATCTCTCACCTAATAGACAATGAATACAACAATTAGCCCCTTATCCCCTGTAAAATACTTGTAAGTTTAGTTGATCAACTTCAGCCGGGGGCCAACAGAGCTGAAGATTGGTACTATGAGAAGGACCCACACAAAACATGACCCAGACTTGCCGGCAACCCCAAAAGCCCCATTCCCCTTTTGCCTCCCTTCCAGTAGCAGAGTACCTGTCTGGCCTGACAACAGCCGAGATACAGCAGCATGGACTCTGCATTGCTCAGCAGGAAAATGACAGAACAGCTTGTGAGCCAAGGGTGGAGGCAATTGGGACCACTATATTGGTCTTGCAAGAGAGACCAACTTTTGCTGCTGTTTAAAGATGAGAAAAGCCGGGCAACAGGATGGGGAAGAAAAGGGGCAAAGGACCAGCTTCAGCTTGCGTGCCAGCTTATACGGTTACTCATTTCTGGTATCCAAACACCCCTCCCAGTGGTAGGGGGGAAGGCATGCACTCTCCAACACTTACTGAGAAGTCTGACATTTTCAGGGGAATAGTGAGGCTTTCTGAGAACTGTAGCATATCTGGAAATCCTCCATAAATGGTACCTTTCCCAAATTGGCTAGAAGGGGTGGCTCCTTCCTTCTGCTGCTGATTTACAGAACTAGTGCAACCTCTCAGCTACCAATTCACAATGAACTCTTGCTTACAGATTTGCCTCTTCTTGTTTTGACACGATTTTCTTTAAGTATTATTGCTTTCACCATTGCAGTCAGTTTTATTTTAAAATTCTCCTTAGTTTACAGTCTGTGTACAGAGTTCTTGTGAGGAAAGTACCAATCAAACAAAAAACCCTACGCAAATCTTGTCTGTAATCACAAGCATGTGATTTTCTAGAAGAAAGTCTTGCTTGTTATTAATTAATGAACATTACAGCCCAGTAACTCCGCACAGAAAAAGAAATCAGAGATTCCTTGCATACAAAGATTTAAGAGAAACTAGCATAATAACCAAGTACAGACACAACACTTCTGCATTTTCTTTGCTTTGTACATCACCTTCTGACAAAGCAATTTGAACTATTTTCTTTACATAGGGACATTTACCATAACTTGATCACCACCAAAAATAAACCCTAACTAAAAAACCTAACAAATAAAAAAAGCAAGCAGGCAGTTCAGACTCAATTAGCAGCACAAGTGGTTTGAGTGAGGAGCGGAACACATTAATATTTGCAAATGACACTGGGGAGAGGCAGTGAGAAGAGACTTGAGCTACGCGTTAACTTGCAAAACGAAGTCTTATTCTGAAGACAATGAAGTCTGTATAAACATCAGTTTTACAGACAGGTGAATTATAGCACAGGACCCAGCAGCACAGCCTAGAATTCCCAAACCCAGCACAGGACCATGCTGACAAAATTATCCGTCACCTGTATTTGGCCTAGAAGTGACCTGAAACCCCAACTCCCCAACTATGTCCCCGATTAGAAAGTGTGAGTAAGAAGGTAAAAGCTTCCAAAATTAGTATTCTAATTCAGAACAAGGTGAAGTGATCTGCTGTGTCTTGCTACACAATGTAACCCACTGATATTTTACCTTTGCATAGTAATTTACTGTTTTAAAATAACCACATGGCATACAGTGGTTGCTTGTAAGAAAATTCTATTTATTTTCCAACTAGCTTGTCTTTTTCCTAGAATATTTTTTTTCTTTTAATTAGCTACACTCTGCCCTTCAAGATGAAAGATACGTGGCAGTTAAATTGTGATTATTACTACAGAAAAACCACAGCTATTCAAAGGAGGTATCAGGACATGGACTTGACAGAACTAGCCACTAAGCGCTCCCCTCCCATCAGCCCTAGTGCTTTTGATTCTACCAGAATCAAAGATGATGCAAAAGATATCCCCAAGATATGTGTCAGGCTCTCACTTAACAATGTTTTAGCTATGAACTGGTCTATCTTCAGACAGATGCAAAGCCTTGATAAAGTAACAAATTTTAGTGTAAATTATGATTTTAAAATACATTTATGTCATTGCATCCAGGTTTTCCAAACTGGAAGCTGGACATTTTCCCATCCCTGCTTCCATCCAGCTTCTTGCCCCTTCACCTCATGTTCCCCAACTGCTTTCAGCTAACAGCATATTACATGATCAAATATTTTAAGAACAAAGCCAAAATAGCAGAGAAAATTTTATTTTCCTGTACAAATAAAGAACAAATGGATCCACTAAGTAGTCAAGAAAAGCACTTACCGCAAAAGCTAAGACAAAAAGCCTGCACCAAGGTCAGCCCAAGGTCTACCACTCAACAAGGCAGACAGCAAAAGTCCTTCCTGTAGGACAGAGCACTGAAGATCCCCATCACCAACTAAATCACAAATAGCTTCTCATTTCTTTAGCTTAACTAGTAGAGGCTGCAGGTTTTACACTATATGGGTATGACTTTAAATCTACTGTTCCTTGGAGCATGTTCCTGTCTCTTCCAAGGGGTGCGAGCATGGAGCAAACATGAGGTAACCCTCTCCTCTACTAACTCTCCTAGTGTAACAGCAAAACATCTCCTTCTCTCACATGTAAATAGCATGAAATAACTTCATGAAAATGGGAGTGCTGGCCTCAAATTCTTTTGTTTCTTGAAATGTAAGAAGCATCATAAAGTAACAAGTCAGATTTTGGTTTAGGATTTACAGTAGAACTACTCACTCTGGTAAACAAAAGGGTCATCTTTTCCAGATAATGCTTCCAGGATTATTAAAAATTGATTTGAAAAGGTTATTTAATAAAGCTACTTGGCAAAACCTTCTGCTGTTGTAAATACAGCAGTGGAGTTCGGTGCCACTGGTTGTTTCCTTGCATCTTCACTTGAACTCTCAGGCTCTATTTTAATGTAGAGCTACAAGTTCTGTTGTAATATTTTTCCTCAAAATGCTGAACAAGCATTCATTCAATCCAAAGCGACTTAAACATAAACTACACAGTGTCTCTCCTAACCAAGTTTATTATACATTGGATATCTTTAAGGATAATGGGCCTTCCTGAAGCACCAGTTCTTCAGTGCTAGCAGAGCCATTTCAAACATCTTGGTAGTAAACTAGCTCAGCATTTTAGAAGGCTACATTTCTGTGCAAGTCAGACTATTATCAGGTTTCAACAGAGAGCAATGACAGATTATGCATACAATGAAATTCCCCTTTATCGATGCCCTTGCTCCAAGATCTTGGACCAAACCCCCAGGGTGGTATGAACAGGCATAGCTTCAATGAACCTGTGCTAATTTACATCAACTGAGGCTATGGCTCCACATCAAAGAACCCTGAAGTGTTCGTCACCTACATAAACTGTATTTAAAAAAAATATATATATGCTGGCATGTATTCACTTGATTTCATGTTCATGCTTCTAATAATTTCAGAACTTTATTTTCACAGACACTTTTGTTCTTAGCTAAATAGCAGAGGTCTCAGTAAAGGAAAACCTTAACAGCCCTCATATCCAATGGTAATTTGGAAACCTGAGTCTTCCCTGAATTTTCAGTCATTAAAATAAAAAGGCTCACCTTCTCTCCTGGGCCATTTCTGTAGATTACAATGACATGAAGACCCTGAGCGTTTCCCATTTCAGAATAGTTCTCAGTAGAAAACTCAGATTTTCCTGCATGCTCTTCTGCCTGCTCCAATACAAAGGAGGTTTCACCACAGAAACTCAAAATGCTCTAACTTTCTCGAATTCACGAGAGAAAGGGCTGTTATAACATGAAATGATGATTAAGGTCCAACTCCTTCCCATGCATTACCTAGGTGGTTTTCTGAGGCATGTAAACACCTGCCTGTATAACTGTGTATGAGAAGATAAAAGCAGCATTTGAGGTGATGACTTGTAATCTGGAACATTCCTTCCTTTTGGACATCAGGTAGATAGACACGGGTTACTGCACCTTCTTGCTAAGGTTCTTTCGAGATTTGTTTTTGTTTTGAAGCTGTTTGGTCTTTAAAGAATACATATTGTAATGAGATTAGTATTTGCATCTCCTTGAAAAAGCAGTATAATCAGGAAAATCTAGATGCTCTCGTCTACCGCCACTGAACTTCCCCATGGGTTTACTTAGCAATGCACACTCCACAATCGTATGAGAATTATTCTGTTGGCATATTATAACACCAAGCTCTTCAAGAATAAATTGAGATAATATTGTTTGATTCTCTTCCACAGTACAAAAAAAAGAATTCTCAAAAATCAGCAGCTTCTGTCACTCAGTATCCCCTTTAATGCCTAAAAATCTCACACTAGCCTACTTTAAATCCAGCTTTCTAACACAAACTGGTACAATCCTACTACTGACCACCACAAACATGCTCAAAAATCCATCGTTAAGCATAGGCTCAGAAAGATTCTTCAAGGCTTTTGGGCAGAAGCACACCAAAGAAAACACATGCACTCTTAAGATCCTCAGAAGGGCTTGGGCTTACACCACGCAACAGTGCTGACATTTGCTACTATTTTTTCTCCCACTCTATCATCATCAGAGTCCTGCTAACAGCCTTATGAACTCCACGCATTATAGTTCAAGGATAGGAAAGAACAAAGGTCTACAGTCGTTTTCACAATGTTGCAGAGAAGGAAACAAGGACCTGTAAGTAACTGCATGCTGTTACATTGCTGACTGAAACCTACACATGACAGCAGGATAGTCGTCTCCAGCCTCTCTTCTGGTGCAACAGAAACACAGCAAGCAACTGTGATTCTCAGGGCTTACAAAGAACATACATCAGCATGATCTTAACCTAAAGAAGCCCCTGACAGACATTTCTGGGGAGAAAACAACCAGAAAATGGTGATGGCTATTAAAGACTAAAATCCACTTTACACTTCTACCTTTAAACCAATAGTTAATTTAATCACCAGAATTAATTTGCTGCTACATTTGCTTACCCCCTGCCCAAAATGGTCCCAGGTGTGCCCCCAGAGATGGCAGAAAGGAAGAGCATTAAAACAGAAGGCCAAGTTGCTAAAAAAGCTTGGAAGTACTTGAAATAAAAAATGTCTACCATCTCATCACCCTGTTACAGACCACCTGACAACCTGGATCACACACTAGATCTCTCTGCTAAGTGCGGACTGGCTGTTGATATCTCAAGCACGCCAAGCAAGAGACCCTGACTGCAGACTGAAGACATTATGTTTTAAAAAGGCAAAGGCAGCATAATTGTAAACAAAAAAAACCACCAAACCAGAAACCCCTCCTCCTGCTTCCATCAACATAGCGCCAAATACTCAAGAGCCTCACTGATAAAAGGAAACCAAAGCACCAACAGTGCAAAATTATGACAAATATCTGCAGTAGGCAAATCCTTCACAGCTACTCTTCCTCCATTTTCAGTGCCTTGATAACAAGGAGGAAGGGCAGTAGCACTATGCTGTTCCTTTCAACTTCAGTGGGCACTGGAAAGTAATCTCTGATTGCCTTTATTAAAGGAATTCAAACCTGTTTCATGTTTGAGGAAATGGCAAATAACAGACAACACAGGCACTACCACCAGGTAAGCCCTATGGCAAGGCAAACAATCCAGAAAAATCCAGAAAGCAATAAAAACACTGTTCTGTAAGCCAGAAAGCACTCTGCCCTGCTCTGCCCCGTACCTGCAGGGAGACTATCTACTGAAAAGATTTCTCCTCTTCTTACAACAGGTAGAAAGGTACAGTTAGAGCGCATATAAAAGGGTTTTGTACTCCCTTTTGACTCAGTTCCACCAGCGTTGAAAGAAATTAACAAAGAGCAATGGCATGTACAATCCCAACGACCTCACACATGTTTAAGAAAACACAGCAGTAGCCACTGCCCCTCAGAGATCGGCACAGGACCCAGGCTTCTCCACAAATTTTGGACCTCAGTGGCAGAGATCCAGTAGCAAACCCCTGGTCTTTCAAACTACCTCCTTAAACAGTAGATATTAAGTTTAAAGTCCCAGCTTTGAGAAATTGAAAAGCTGAAGTTCTTCTGCAAGACGCTCACTACAAGTCACTTCAAGTGATTTCTGCTTCTCATTTTTATTTAGCACTCATACCATTAAACATACATATTTTAAGCTACAAGTAAGGACTTAAAACAGCCCAAGATTCATTTTGGTGGTGTATCTACCAGCTGCAAGCCACCCCCAAAGTAACCAGTAACCCGAAACAGCTCATTTACATAAAATGGTGCAAGAATTACTCTGCTAATAGTGAAGTGTCACACAGACCTGGGGAAAACTTTTCATGCCATCAACTATCTGCACACTGGAATTTGATTAAAAAAAAACACTGAGAAAAATAAGCATACTTCTCAAAAAAAGCCTTAGATTTGAACCAAATCAAGAGCAAGAAGTGAACAAAGCTCCCAACAACACTGTTTTACCCACTGTATGCACTGAGATAAACTCACTCCTGGGAGAAACACAGGAAAACCCAGCAGCAAGTGAAAATGATGCAAGTACTGAAGAACAGCTAAAACCCAAATAACTCAATGTCTTATCACCTTGCTAATATTTCGATTCTTATGGAATCTTAACCCCTGTAGGTACATGAGAAGTTCGGGACTATATCAAAGAATGGAATAAATAAACCAGTAAACTAATTCACACTTCAGTTACTCTTATGACTAAATATCACTTATGTAAGACATCCACACACACTTGGTCAAATTCAGTATTTTCTGCATCTCACAGCACATAATTAAGCACACAACAAGAAGCTTCACTTCAACTATCAAGAGCTAAACACTACTGAAATACAAGCACAGGGAGGGACAAGGAATAAAAGAATCTTAACATGTCAAAACTGAAGTGCACTACATTGACAACCAGCCAAAGTTTTATCATCCAAGAACAGAACTGGAAAGTCTTCCACCTTAAAGGTATTCTGAACATGGACACCATCAAACCTAAAGCTTTTCTAAAACGAAGAGATTTTTGAGAAATGCTTGAGATTTTCAATAAACTCTCTGGTAAGCTCACACCCTTCCTTTTTTGTTTAGCCATCTTCGCTCAACTGCACATTCACAGCCCTCAGGATGAGTGCACCACAGATACGAGTATATGTTTTCAATTAAAAAGTACCCTACAACAGAAATAATCTTAATATTCCTTACTGTTTTATAAGAAACATTCCCAACTTTGAACTCAGCCTACAGGAACAAGAAAAAAAATTCTCTTTCTTAAGCTCTGCCTTTAGGAAGGAAGGATAAGCTTTGCATACTGATTCTTACATTCTGAAGAAAGCAGATTACATCCAGGATAAGGAAATTGCAAAAAAAGTACCCAAGTAGGACAGAATAGTAAGCAAAAAATAACAAATGCTCAAGGGCAAAAATATAAAGCAGCCCAAACCAAAACCCAGCAATACAGAACAACTTAAGTCTCAAACCCCCATTACAGACCTGCCACTAAATTTGGGCACCAGAGCAAAGCTTAGAATAACTCCTGTTGCAACATTTTCTCCCAGACTTCTCAATAACCATTAGATTTGAGAAAAAATGAAGGCTACAGAACCGGTATCACCTCAAGTATTTCACTGCATGGATTCCATTAGACCAAAAGCTACCTCTGCTCACCCTGCTCCAGCACTGCCATAACAACTTCCAACCTTCACAACTTCCAGCCTCCACAGGGATGGCTCTGTCCCAGTGTCCTGGAGGCGAGGTGCTCCTTGTACCCCACACAGAGCTCACCATCCATTTTAAAAAGCCAGACGCTCTCCCTTCCAAACACAACTTATACCCCAAACACTCACTACGTTTAACCTACTCATACAGCCCTTGGATAAGGCTAATCTTAAAAAAATAAAGCTATCGATATCGCTATAAACAGTGTCTCCTGCGCAATCATAGAGTGGTTTGGGTTGGAAGGGGCCTCAAAGCCCATCCAGTTCCAACCGCTGCCACGGGCAGGGACATCTCACTGGATCAGGTTGCTCCAAGCCCATCCAATCTGGCCTTGAACACCTCCAGGGATGGGGCAGCCACAGCTTCCCTGGGCAATTAAACCCCCCACAGATCGCCCCAGTGCAGGGAGCCCGACACCCAAATACTCCCAAATCCCCAACTTCACCCGTGGAACAAAGGCTTTTAAGGCTTTTATATTTCCCCTTCATAATCGGAGCTAACAATCCTCGGTGAATTATTCATACTCCACTCACATTGTCCAGCCTCCTTCCCCCAGCGGGTTTTGGTCTTGGGGTGATGTGGAGGGGTGTTTAATCTTAATATTTCCCGATTCTCGAACGGAAAATCGTCCCGAACACCGCGGGCTCGGGGGAACAAAGCGCAATCCCATTCCCACTCGCTCCTTTCCAGGAGCCCCCGGAATCCAGGCGCCCCCTCTCCCGTCCCCCCCAACCCCGCATCCCACCCCATTCCCCAGCACAGGGCAATACAAAAAAACCCCGTGGTTAAACCCCAGCCCGGGGCTGCGGCCCCGGGGCAGCGGGACGAGCCCCGAGCGGCCCCGCCGCGCTCCCCCCGCCGACAAAATGGCGACGTGGACGGCGGGGAGGAGGAGGAGGAGGAATGAAAGAGAGAAGCGCTCAGCGGGCTGGAGGAACGCGGGGTGGGAGGGGTACGGAGGATGGGGAGAGGGAACAAAGCGGGGAAAGCCGGGGGGAGAGTGGGGAGAGTGTGTG
>WAAB01019493.1:15641-122172 GCA_013389865.1 Piaya cayana | reverse complement strand
TAAATTTATCCTGTTTTAAGCAAAAAATCTCTCCCTTTTATCCTATTCCAGAGTGGATACACATGTCCTAGAAAATAATTTTGGTTAATATGAACCAAAATCTTCTGATACAGAAGGTTTCTGGAGGAAACTCCTATCCCTCCCTAACTGCTGGGAGTTCTTGTGGGGTGATTTGTTGTCACGCTTTACTAAGGGAAGAAGATCCACAGAGGTGGTAAATGAAGAAATTACAGAATCACAGAGAATCACAGAATCGTTTAGGTTGGAAAAGACCTTTAAGATCGTGGAGTCCAACTGCAGACCTAACATTGCCAAGTTCACCAATAAATCTTGTCCCTTTAGCGTCACATCAATGCATCCTTTAAGTGTCCCCAGGGATGGTGACTCAACCACTTCCCTGTGCAGACATTTCAGTGCTTGACAACCTTTATGCAAAGTAATATTTCCTCATATCTTGTTTAAACCTCCTCTGGCGCAACTTGAGGCTGTTTCCTCCTATCCTATCACTTATCAATTGGGAGAAGAGACCAGCACTCACTTCATTGCAACCTCCCTTCGAGTTTCTGCTCAAAAAGCAGCCTTGCTGGGGCAGGCAGGATTCGAACCACCTTGATTTCTTTGGAAGGGAACAGCAAGGACAGACACACAAGCCATCTATCCTCACAGCAATGCAACCAGGCAGGGAGCAGCATTGCTTAAATCCTGTATAAATTAAAAAGAAGCACTTGACATAATAAGTATCACTATGGGAGCATTTTCCAGTGGTAGCACGACGTGGGAGTTCAGGAGCCCATGCAGTGATGATGTGCTACATTTCCCAAAGGTTTTGAGAAGCAGTGGGAGATGCAGAAGACAACCTGGGTAGAAGTTAAACCATTTATGGCAAAACACTCTTGCAATTAAAATGAGAAATTAATTGCCTCACAGCCATAAAGGATGAAGAAGATCTCACTTGCTTGCCTCCCATCTAGGTAACAAAGTGAAATCAGGAAATGAGAATCTGAGAAAGAAATGGCTAAAATGCTGATTTTTATTTCACCAAGTTATTTGTTACTACCTTTAAGCAATGCAAATCCCGTGCACATGAGTGAGCTCATCACATTTACAGAAGGAAGGATTTGCCCAGAGTGGTTCTTCTGGTAATACAGAAGCAGATTTAAACAGGATTTATTTAATGAAGAAGCTGCTGTGAAAGAAAAAGGAGCTCAAACTGCCAGATTGATATTGCAGAGTACAAAAGTCTCATCTCCACTTGAGGGCACCCCTTTTGCCACATATCCAGGTAGTTTTGGGGTTGGTTTTAGTTTGGTTTTGGTGGTTTTTTTTTTTTAATAGAAAGCTTTATCATTGATGAAATGCAGTTGAATTCTTGAGTGCTTTGCCCTTCCCTATAAAGTAGGGATGAGTAAAGACCAGCTGTGTGTGGGGCAGAGAGGACAGACAATGGGAAAACAAGGACAAGACATCCTCTCATTTGTGTCTAAGCACAAAATGACTGATCCCTCTCTACCATGAGAAGGGCAGCTCAAAAATCATGCAGAAGTCATAACAGAGCTAAACTGTCCATGAAGCAGGAGATTGAATTTTTTCTTTTTTCTTTTTTTTTTTAATGTGAACCAGGACTCTTCCACAGGCAAAGTCCATTTCATTCTCACTTTTGCCTGCAGGGAATATGACACGGTCACTGTCACCTGATGGACCTCAGGCTACCAGCTTATCCCAAGCCTGAGGACGGCCTCTCCCAGTGCTGGGTGCTGAGGCTTTTTTGTTCTCCTTCTCATCCCTTGTTTTCCTCAGAACTGCTTGGTTGTTTCTCTTCACCAGGGAAACAATGTTGGCTGTTTCCTTGCTCGGAGGAATGCATAGCATACGTGAGCGAGCTGAGCTGCTGCAGGACATGAAGCCAACACATTTTTTGCTGTGGTGGGCGTGGGGTAGAAATATTTCACGTCTCCCTTGATTACAGTAGTTCTGTGAATCACGTCATCAGAAGTGAGGCAGCCTGGTTTGGGGGGTGCTGGGAGATGAGGGTTCTCTGGGTCCTGCTGCCTCTCATAACCAAGAGAGACATTTCTCTGGTCCTGGACGGTGCCAGCACCATTGCCTGCAAGTCAGCTGCCTCTTCAGCCAAGTCAGATCAGCCCAAACTTTGTACCATGTCGCTCACATCTGCCACACACAGCGCACCCCAGTTCTGCATCTCCATATAGGAAGAAACATGCTGAAAGCTGTGATGCCCATGGCCCTTTTTTCACAAACTCACATGCTATGAAGAGCTCTGTTAACCCCATGCATGCTGCTCTGTGTGCATGGGGAAGGGAGATGGCTTGAAGGGATTTTCTGTAACACGTGATGAGAGGGAGACAATATCCCGGGATGTGGTAGAAAGGCGTTGAAGAGATACAAATGTGGATTATAATACCACCTGCCAAACCTGAACTAAACATGATTCGTAAGGACCTTCAAGATTAATGTCAGTGCCAAAGCGCACTGGGGGAGGAGGAGGAGATGTACCTGGAAGAATTTCCAGGCTCTTTTGGATGTCACTAGTGCTGATGCCATTGTGACTCTCCAGGTGTTCAGTCTACAGTCCCGAGGACACTGTGTGTGCTGGGAGTGAAGCCTTGAAGGAGGGGAAGGAAGAGGGGCAGTGTCCTCAGGGAAGATAGAACAGTGGATAGGAAACAGCTGTGACGTGTCTCAGATCAGCTGTTTCTCTGACTCAGCCTGCTCTTCTGCATCGTCTCACATCATATGCCCTGCTTACACTTTTTCCTCCCTCTTCCCTGTGTTTCCTTTCCTTACGCTCCTTTGGCATTATGCTCCCCCTGTACCTGAGCACACATCCCTCTTCTCAGGTATCAGAAGGGTGATGTTTATCAAGCATATTTTCCATCGTGAGGAGGTCAGTGCTTCTACAGTTCGCTACCTCCACTATTTATTTTTTTTTTTAAACTCACCTCCCTTGTTTCCACTTCCACCACTTGTGGCCATTTGGTAGAGTTATAATCCTCTCATGGACCACGTAGCGTTGTATTATTGAAACCATCATTGTTACTTACATTAGTAATAGCTGGAAGCTTTATATTTCTATTCCGCCTTTCTGCAATGGAAACACATAGTAGGAGACAATTGCTGCATTCAGAAGCTCGTAAACATGATGGCTGGGCATCTTAAAAGTTGTGGCCCGGTTGGTGAACCTGGAGAAGAGCCACACACAGCTTTCTGTGTGAGAACTGGGTGGATACCAGCATGGTGAGAGCCCTGAGAAGGCGAGGAGGCAGTCTGAGAGTGGTGGCTGCAGGCAGGAGCACGTCACCAGTTATAAGCAAGAGGATGTACTGCTGAGCTGCAGGGCTCCTGTGGCAAAACCCATGGTATGGAGGACACTGCACACCAGTCTGCAGCAAACAGGACTATCTCCTTAGCCTGAGAGCTGCATGGGGATGTAATTCAGTGGTAGTGAGGCTGGGATCATTGATCACGGGAACACTCACAGCCCTGGAAATGGCCTGATCAGCCACCACACTGAGCCATCCTGAGCAGAGACATGGTAGGGGAAGTGCAACCAGGGAGGAGGGCAGTGATAGTCTGGTCGGCACCGTCACAGCTGCAGGTAGAAAGCTGAGTCCAGGTTAATTCTTTAATAACCACTCTGAGGAGCGAGGCTGGGGTTTGCTGACTGTTAATTCAGGTTTCCCAGACGAATGCTTCCTTCTGTTTCCTTCCCTCCCATACCTCTAATAAAGTTCTGCTTATTTTAAACGCTTTGTTAAAGCTTGCTGCTGTGACCAGGAAAACACTGTGTGATCAGGGGTGCACAGCGTTGATTAGTCTCCAGAGTTTCTGAATGTGAGGTTGAGTCAGGGTTGCTCCAGTTTCAAAGGAGACATAGTTCAAACTCAGACCCAATTTAGCAGCACATGCTGAATGTGTTACAAAAGCAAGCAGAGGAGGCCAAAATAAAGGATGACCACCAGCAAAGTCACAAGAAGGTGAGGGGTTCTCCCAGGATACAGCAGATGCTGAACAACCAAGAGGTGATCTCTGAGTTAGGCTCCTCTGCCCATTGTGTCTACCACGAGATTGAGTACGTTAGTGGATGTGGACACGACCTGACAAATGCCAGATCCTATATTAGGGTTCAGTTTGGCAAGTCTGAATATGCCCACAAAAGTCTCTCACTTTGCTGTTCGCCAAGCCTTGCTCTTCTTGCTGCTGCCCGTCCATTTCTTCTGTTGGAAGTTCTCACATTGCAACGTGTCCTGAGAAGATTCTCTCCTTGTTGTGGAGAGGGAGGTAGCAGGCTAGATATGAGCCGAGAATTGATGACCACCTTTGCTTTCTACAGTCTATAAAATGTTAGAGACATCTGCATCCACAGATATGATCCATCCATGACATTCTCTAAAACTGCAACACCATCTCACGCAGACAAAGTTTTAGTACCTAGAATCACAGAATCACAGAATCACCGGGTTGGAAGAGACCCATCAGATCATCAAGTCCAACCATTCCCATCAAACACTAAACCATGTCCCTCAGGACCTTGTCTACTCGTGCCTTAAACACCCCCAGGGAAGGCGAATCAACCAACTCCCTGGGCAGCCTATTCCAATGCCTAATGACCCTTTCTGTAAAAAACTTCCTCCTAATCTCTAGCCTAAATGTCCCCTGGCGGAGCTTGAGGCCATTCCCCCTCGCNAGCGGTCTCAAATGTACAATGGTGGAATGCAGAGTAGTACAAAGTATAGAAATCAGCACTGGTAGCCGTTGATGTCTATACGTCTTAGTAGTCTTATTTCTTCATTATCATAAGGTTAATTAAGACCAATATGTGGCTTTATTGATAACTGTACCTCTTAGTAGTCTTATTTCTTCTTTATCACAAGGTCAATTAAGATCAATATATGATTTTATTCGTCTGTCTTTTTAAATTCATGAAATTTGTTATGAATTTAAAGATTAATCCTTTAGAAAGCTGCGGTAGGTTTCAGTTCTGTATTTAGACTCCTAAACTTCAGTATCTAGATGCAAATCACATCTAGTATGTGTGTTACATGTGAGACCATCGCTGTCAGTGGAGAACTTCTCAGTGCAGCCATTGAAGTCCAGCGAGCGATTCAGGTCACCAGTTCCCAGAGCTATGGGATCAGCTTAGTTGCCCAGAAAAATAACCTAGGATGTACAAAACATTTATGTGGTGCTATGAGAAATGACACAGCACAGAAAAGACCCAAAGTCTGTTTTTCCAAAGCCAGAAAGGGCACCAAAATTGTCTCAGACTGTAAAAGCTGAATTGCTCCTCTGCCTCGCATTTCAACACCTAGATGTAGATGCCCCAACTTCATGTCCTAAATTGAATCTTGGCTTTTTTACAGTACTCACTGCCTCTTCACTGCTAGGTCTTGATGTCTTACGTGCTTCCAAGAGCCTCATTTGTTCTCTCATTTCCTTGCAACGTAAGTCCTAAGATGGCAACACTGTGAATAAGAAATTGTTCAAGGACTGACTTCTGCCCCACAGATACTCTGCAAATGACAACTTTACTCAACCAAGGCAAACTTGCAAAGCTCAGGCGTGCCAGGTTTTCTGAGAGCTCACTGGGGTTTGCCCTTTCATCCCACCTTGGCTTCACATTGTAAAAATGCAGATGCTTAGGAAATTGCCTCCAGGTGTTGAGTGATCTGAGTTTCACAAAAATAATAAACCTTGATCTGAGATAGATGACCTTGTTGTCAGCATAGGATCTTTAGTCTTACCGAAGATAAATGAAAAGGGTCGTTTTGTATTTCCTTGCTGTAGCTATAGAGCTCTTTCAATGATTCTCAGAGAGTCTCGAAATTGCTCAGTTTCCTTGAGTGAGAGTGTCTTGCAATACACACAGAGCACAAGGCTGATCTGAGTGTTTTGTGGAGATATCCAAACTAATGCTAAAGTCCTTCATTCAGATACCATCTGTTAGGTTTGTCCTGGCACTGTGGTACTCAGTGTGGAGGAAAACATCTGGTTTGGAGGTATGCAGCACTCATAAAGCTCCGTGGTGTCTCTGCACAGTGACCTCCAATGAAGAGCTGCCCTTTGGCTCCCTTTGGATGTTGTGCAAGCCAGAAGTACCTAGACTGTCTGTCTTGATTTCTTCAACTAGAAGAAAGGATAATACTTTTTTTCTGTTTTCCTTGGGGGTTGTGCTGATTGATTTATGAATGGTGATGAAGTCTGAAGTCTTTACGTAGAGGCTCTCTGTAATGCCAGTCTTTTTTTCCCGTGTTTCCCAACAGACCAGACTATGCATTAGGGACCTCTGATGTGCGCAGTGGTAGCCCAGCAGCTACTACTCCACTGTTTTTATGGCCCATACAATATTTACTGTGCTACCGGGTTCAGCAGCGCTGGAAAACATGCATAGCAGATGCAATATCACTACAGAAATTGTTTAGAGCCTGCAAAATCGTTAGTGAGAGTATAGAGGATTTCTTCTTCT
The DNA here is from genome assembly GCA_013389865.1 of Piaya cayana. NCBI lineage: Eukaryota > Metazoa > Chordata > Aves > Cuculiformes > Coccyzidae > Piaya > Piaya cayana. Next base: position 115,688 of record WAAB01019493.1, on the reverse strand, counting down.
ACAAAAATCCTGAGAGTTAGTATCTGTTTAACATTCAGGAGGCAAGAAATGCTTCCACTACTTGGAAACAGTGAAGAGCATCATTCTGAGATCCCTGAGATGAGACGCTAAATCTTGTAATGAACTTGCATTCCTTGTTTTCCTATTATAGCAGACATCGGAGGTTTGCAGTTGGGTTCCTGTACATCATCACCGTCAGCAAGAAAACATATTAACTCAATATTGCTAATGAACACCCAGTGAGCATTGGAATAGGAAGCTATGTTGACATTTAAAAGATCCTAGTTACCAGGTTCTGTATTGTTTAATTGTGAGGGTTGTGTGGGAAGCACTGCTTCAACATCTCTATCTAGTATGGACATGACCGACAAGAATACGGTTCTCCTGTGGAATGTCAGTTACTGCAGGAAACAATTACCCTTTCTGAATATTCAAAATATGTCAAAACATTCTTCCTTTTTCCCTTTTAGGGCTCATCAAAGCTGGGAGTGTGTCAACATCATTCCACCTACTCGGAGGCGGTTCTGGAATGTCTGATTCACAGACGTTTCTCTTCCTCGACACCGAACCTTGTGCAGCCGTGGCCAACTCAAGTCTTTGCACATAACACAGGCAAACACGGATTTTCCCAATCAAATAGTGTTCTGGTCAGCATGTAGAACCATCACATTCTTTTCCTCTCCAAAACAGGGTGCCCATGTCCAAATTTCCTATAGCGCTGGACTACACTGTGCTAAGCGTGTCTGGGAGATGGCTAGTTGTCCCAGGCGAGTGTCGTGTAAGGGACTCTCCTACCAGTTTAATAGCATAGGTGATCCTGTTCTGGAGTCTGGGTCTGGGTCCCGACACTTTAATTTACTAGCAGAGTAGTAACAACAGGATCATCCAGTCAAGTGGTCTGCTGGTGTACCATGTCTCACCTTGCTTCCCTTTCATAGGGGTTTGCCTGGGGCATCTCTACTAGGAAGGCATCCAATCTTGATCTGAAAACATCAAGAGACAGAGAATCCAACCCTACTGTTGGTAAGTAGTTCCCAGGATTAATTGCTCTTACTATTAATAATGCATGCCTGGGTTTCTTTGTATGAATTTGTTTGGCTTCAGCTTCCAGCCGTTGATTCCTGCTACAGTTTCCCCACTAGATGAAGGCGATCTTTTGCATATGGTATTATCTTGTTGCGGTGGTACTTGTACACTTTGATCAAGTCATGTCTCCATCTGTTTGATAAGGTAAGCAAAGATATTCCCTCCAGACTTTCACTAGAGAGGCACATTTTCTCTCATCCTCTCTTTGACCTGTCTCCAACTTTTCCCATTTAAAATACGGGCACCAGAACTTCTTGCACTGTGCCAATATTAGTCTTACCAGAGCTGTGGGGAGAGATAAGATCGGCTCCCCACTCCTACTCACTATTTCCTTGTTCATAGATCCATGAATCACATTATCCCCTTTTGCTTTAGACTAGGAGATCATGTTGCCACCCTTCAATTCAGTCTACGGTCCTTGATTTCCATGGCTGCCTGCTATCTACAATAGTCTCCATTCCTTGTTCCTATAGGAGTACCTTTACTAAAATATATCTTTAAAATCAAGCCTTCTGCACTGTCTGGGTGCATGATGCAAATTTAAATCCCTGAGATGTTCAGGTAAGATTCTTTGTTATGGAATAAAGAAAATAAGTAAGAATTGTTCCTCAGAAATTGTTTCCTTAGAAAATGTATGACAAAGTTGCCCTTAATGTCAATAGGAGTGGGATCAGCTCCTGGCATTTGTTCACCAGTATGAATCTGTAACTCAATTTTCTAGGTCTACAAAAGGTGAAATCTGGGCTGTTCTAAACATTTTTCCATATAAAAAAATCTTATAACTGCGTCAACTCCTTCCCGCTGCTACTGACAGTATTTTCACATCTTAAAAAAAAAATAAAATCAAGTCTAACCTGTCTTTCCAACAAAGACTTTCTGCTCATTAAATCTCAGAACTGCTGCATGGATTTCAGCTTGATAGGCAGAAAGTATCTCATTCGTCCCAAAGGCAAGTGTAGTCTGTGTGTCTAAGCCAGTATTATGATTTTTTTTTTAAGTCAAATCAGAGCTATTCTTTGAAGCACTGCGATTGTGCAATCAACAAGGTTTTTTTTTTTTCATGCTGGCAAGAAAAGACACAAAGCAAACTGATCTGATGCATTTTCAACAGGAATTTTTTAAATATGTAGATTGAAAGAACAGCCCTGGAACTTTTACGTGAGTGAGCCTTGCATCTTTAGTCTTACTGATTTCAATGAGAGTTTCTGCTCAGGAAAGGATCTCAGGATTTAACTTGTGCTGCTGTTTTCTACCTGTGCTTTTTTCCATGTAAATATGAGGCCGTCTTGATGTCTGAACACCAAAAAATCGGTCTTGTGCACTCATTAACAGGGGACAAGCACCTAAAAGTCTACAGGTTTTTGTGGCTAGCCAAGGATTACAGCGCAAACCCAACTGTAGCACATGCCAATGCTTGAAAGAAGAAAGTACATCTAAGTTCATGTGAAGCTGCACAATACACTTTATATTCTAGTGCAAGAGCTACCATTGTAGCAGGACTTTGTAATCCTGAAGAATGCTGGAATTTATGTCTGAAACTACTTTTAGAGACTACCTGTGATTAGAGTCAGATGTTCATGTGAAATTATATGATTAATATTTCCGAGCAGCCAGGGTGTGCCCCGCGGCACTTGGGAGGAGAGATGCTTCTCCGAGTCCCGTGAGGGGCTGACTGTCAGTGAGGGCTGTGCACAAGGTCAGGATGTTCGTAGAAACTTGTACCTCTGCAACATGCATCTCACTGTGGTTTATTTTTGCTCTCCCGGGTCCCTGTAGCACACCCATCACGGAAGTATGAGAATGCCTCTCAGTGATCCATTAAACTAACCTGTCACCTGCATTTTGGACGCATATTTGAGTCAAAGAGAAATCATCCCTCTTTGCTGGCCAGTCCGGCATGTTCCCATGCAGGCACATTCTCTCTGCACTTGCTAGAAGTTTAACACAAGCACAAAATGTTGATTATTTTAGATGTGAACACAGGAAAATCATGAATATGACAATCTGTGTTAATAATAGTGTGGCCACGATTGTATTCTATGAGCAAAGGGTGAGTTTTTGTCTGTCCTGGTGGCTGGGTGGCAGAGAGGTGTGTTAGCCCGTGGGAAACCTGACCTGGGGAGTTCCCAGGTGATGCTACCTGGGTATCTGGTTAGAAGACTGGTCATATACCTCACTCCGCCAAATACTGTTTTCCAGAGTACTGGTGTCTGCTTGAGTTTTGAAAAACAGTTAGAAATAGTGTTTGGATTCCTCAGTTACTTAAAAATTCAGTGTAATTCCTCCACTGAGAAAGGAACCAAAATAGTTATATGCAAAATATCCCCTACCAGCCTCATCTATGCCTGGGAAGGGGCGCACAGTGTTCTGTGAATTAATTATGTAAAGAGACCAGAAAAACCTGGCCCACAGAAGTCAGATATGGATTTGAACAGTTTGAGAGCAAAAGTTGTTCAAAGATAATAATTTGTCTTGAGATAGTCTCTCAATATTTGTAAATTAAGTGTTGTTTGGTGCTAGTTTGCAGAGCTGGTCTGCCTGCCCTTGAGCCATTTCAGTTTCCTGCTGCTTGCGATTATATTTCCATTGTTATGGTATTTGCTGTTTTTCACTGCCTTAGTACATTTTTTTAGATAAAATCTCTTATTTTAATTCAGTAATAAAAATATGGCTATTCAGAAAATAATAATTTATCAACAGGATAAATTCCTTCCTTCCTTCCTTCCTTCCTTCCTTCCATCCATCCATCCATCCATCCATCCATCCATCTTTGGTTGGTTTTGTTTGTCTGTCTGTCTTTCCTTTCTCCCCCCCTCTCTTCTTCTCTCTTTCTCTGTCGCTCTGTTTCTCTGCCTTATTTCTCAGGCTTATAGGCCTGTTTTGTGAACACCCACAGATTCACTCTCCCTAAAACCGTTCACAGCTGGGCTTGCCCCTGCATGTTTCTCTCCTTTCTGAAGCTGAGCAAGCTGCACAGAAAGAATTAAAACAACTTAATTTCCCTTTCTAGCATCTCTTGGCTGCTACAATAACTGATCATGAGTTATGCATGACTTGCAGATGCAGAGAGTGGCACACAGTGCACAAAACTGGGATGGGTTAATCACAAGTGATAAGTACCAGGTGGTTGTTCCAGAGGGGTCACGCACCCAACTGGGTGATACTGGTGTCCTGGCCAGGGTTGGGGCAGTGCCTGGACACCCACCCAGAGCTTTAACATGTGTAAGTGGCAGATACTGGCAAATATTGTATCTAGAAGCCAAAGAAGTCATGTACTTCTTATACCCCTGATGACAGAAATTGAAATTCTTCTCATCCACAGAATAGTTTCCTTTACATTAACCTCCATCATCCCTCATTCTTTGTAGAAATACTGACCAGCAATAGTTTAAAAACTCACGACACCTGTACAGCAGCTCTTTCCTACCTAGTTCAGACTCAGTATCTTTCATAAGGTTTCAGATTAACTATTTTTCTGGAGGAGTACTGAGGCCAGGGAAGAAAGCGAAGCACTGGGTGAGGGGCTTCCCTTGAGAGCTATTTGCAGTTTTCAACGTGAGCGTCCTAACAGGAAAGATATTCGTTCAAGCTAAGTTCTTGCTTTAAACTGTGTTTTGTTTGTACTGTATCATTTCCTGATATAATTTCCTGATCTCAAGAATTAGAAGAATTAGGAGGAATTAGTCTGGAAGAGTAGGTCTCCTGTGAGGTTTTTTTTTCTGCCGTGAGTCACACTTTCGGAGAGAGACTACTCAGATTTTTATCATTCAGAAGGTACCAGAGAGACTACTCAGATTTTTGTCACTCAGAAGGTACCAGTGAACACAACTAGGAATATCATATCCTGAAATTATAGAGCCATAGTAAGGTNTTTTTTTTCTGCCGTGAGTCACACTTTCGGAGAGAGACTACTCAGACGTGAGTCACACTTTCGGAGAGAGACTACTCAGACAGATTTTTGTCACTCAGAAGGTACCAGTGAACACAACTAGGAATATCATATCCTGAAATTATAGAGCCATAGTAAGGTCAGGGTGAGAGGAGGGGGGTGAAAGGATGCAAAAACCTGTTGGCTCCTGGTAGGTTGGTAAGCAGCTCTCATTGCAGGGAGCTCAAAGAGGAAAGACAGGTAATTCCACTTCCAAATGTCTTATTATTCCTCTGCAAATGTTACATATGTATATATTAGAGTACTGCCCATGGACCTCAGTCTTCTTTGAGGCTGTTTTGTGTGAGTGAGGAAGAATCCTTTTTTCAGAGTTAGCAGTCCTAACAGACAAGAGGGATGAAGGCTCAGAGAGGAAGCAAAGCAATAATCAGCCCTGTTCTTCTGCGCTTCCAGGCTGGTGTTCTCTAGGACAAGTCCGAAGAACACGTGAGCTCCAATGGACCTGGCTAGTAAGAAACAACTCCTGGTTGCATATAAAGATCTGAAAAATCACATTTCTAAAAAAATGCTTTAATTGCTGGCTTTACTAATCCAGCATTTCAAGCATAGATTGAATATTTCAACAGGGTTTATGATAGCGCGTTATGCCTCCAATAACAAAGGCTGTAAGCATGTGTGAAAAACAGGTAATATAATTTGCAGAAAGAAACATGTCAGTAAAAGCCTAATTATACCATTTAAAGTGTCCTCGCTGAAGCCCTGGGCTATACTTTGCTGTTTGAATTTTTGTAAATCCTTGACATTACAGCTGCTTAAATTAATGCCAGGAACAACACTGGATCTGTCAACCAGAGAGGGAGACCTTGTTGTCCAAAATTAAAGATGCGTGAAGCTTTAGCTAGCTTTTCACTTTCAGCTGTTCTGCTTTGGATTTGGAGACACTGAGCAAGAGATGCAAAGCCCAGATGTAGGATCACATCTTTACTTGTGTGATATGTATGATAGTGTTCGATAGAAATGGTTGGACTCAATGATCCAGTGGGTCTCTTCCAACCTGGTTATTCTATGATTCTATGATAAGTATCACTAATATATGTCCAGGACTTGTGGGTACAGCAAAGAACCAACTAACTTGTCATTTTCTGCATGCTTTGAGGGATCTGGAGCCAGTCCCGCACCCTGAACAAATCAGTGAAGCCCTGCTAGTCCAGGACAGTGTCTGAGTTTCTGCTAAATTGATTGCAGAAGTTTCCAGTACAATGCTAGACGTGTTATCTGTATAATCATCTAGTTCCCCTTTGCAGTGCACTTCTCAGCATAGGTCTGGCTTTTAACCACTACTAAAAGAACAACTTATTTCTGTGATTAAGTAAATACTCCTAAAGTACCTTCAAGTTGGAAATATTTTCCTGAAAATAATCACATACGAATGGCTATTCCACCTTCTTTTGGGAAAAAGAAATTTGGTTGCAGAGAAAGTAATCAAGTAACATGTTGAAAGAAGAGTAAAAAAAAAGGGCATAAACAAAAGGAGCTTTGTCTAGATAGCCACACAAACTCTCTCACTTTCACTGCATTTTTAGAGAAATTAGGAAAAAAATAAAATTCAGAACATGTTTTTTTTAGTACTCCCAAGAAACAATGATTTCTTAGTCAAAACACTGTTTGTTCTCAAGTTATCAAAATTGAGCTGAAAAGTAGATATTGCTCCTTCCACGAGACTCACAGTGATGAGTGAGAAAATAAAGAAGTTAAATATACTTGGGTATTAAATATACCTTGACATGTTTTTGTCAGAAGAGATACAGTATTTTAGGGATGCAAAGTAATTTCAACTGTCTTCCTAGAATTCCTTGCAGATGGAGAGTGATGATAAATCTCTCAACTTCCTTGCGTGGTTTAGGGTTGCTGCACGCTGTTTGAACAGCTGCACTTGTCCCATCCCTGAAGGTGGCTGCAAGTCAGAGGAGAGGCAAGGAGTCCAAACATATATCATTCAAAAGAGACAGAGAGGATGAGTTATTAGGTTTTTTTCCCACTGATAAACGCTTATTTCTGTTAGTGATACTGAACATGCTGTCATGACTGAAGAGTTTCAGCAGCTCATCATAGTGCTCAGCACATCTGCCATGTAACAGAAAGGTTTCCCTTCCTGTCCCAGCTCAAATTTCTTAACACACAAATCTCTCTAAACACCCTTTAAATCCCCAAAGACACATCACATGGAGAAAAGTCCACGGCTCCGTGGCTTGGGTAACTTACTAGTTACAGCTGTCCTGCAGGTACCTAACTGGAGAACTGTAAAACCATTCAGTAAATATGTGAAATGCAGCCCCTTCTTGTAGGGTTTATGCAGAGTAAAAGCTGCATAACTGTAATTGTTGTAATTTCCCCCTCACGCTTAGTATCCTTAAAGGTGTAACGTTCAAAACCATTATTTATTGTCAGATTCCTCATGGCTTCTTCCAGAGAAGAAAGTCTTTTCAGTCTACCTTCACGTTGCTACAAGGCTGGATTCTCAGTAATTCCCTGCTCAGTGAGCACATCTCCATGCTGAACAGTCTTGCAGAAGAACCTTGAAAATACACCACTTGTTTGTCCCAGGAGACCTCGCTGACTGACAAGTAACATCTCTGTGGAACTGCATTTGATTCAGTCCCTGACTGGCATATGAGAGTGAATTTAAGCAAGTTTGGTTCAGTCTGTGGTAGCATCACCAAGCTGGTTGATATCCCAAATCCTGACACCTCAGAGCCCACTGTGCTGAGTCTCAGCTCACTGCTCATCAGCTTTAAGCATTGCTGTGTCCCACTAGCATTAGTCCCGGGAGATACATCAGGTACAGACTCCAGGTTGAATCACATTCATGTAAATGTCGATGTCTAAAAAGTTTGGTTTAGGCTCTCTCTACCATCTGTGGTGTCAAAGGAGCACTCTGATGGGTGTTTTTCCTGTGTCAAGGGAAACATCAAAGTTAAATTAAAAGAAAAGTTTCTCTCAGGCTCCTGTTTTCCCTCTAATGACTCTAAAGGATGCCCAGAAAAGCAACTGGGACAGGTGATAAATTTTACATACCTGAATTTAAGTGATATGATACCCATCATCTCAGTTTTTTCATCCTTCACAGAAGCAGAGACCCACAAATCCATTGCTCCTGGCCCTTAGGATGCTCACAGCTCCCAGATAGGACATCTTGATCATTTAAATACACTGAGAGTTCTCTAGGGAAGGTGGTGAGCACCTCTGTAAGAGCAAATGGCAAGTTAGGACTTAGGGACAAGAGACAGGTAGATTTTCAAGGCTTTATTGGCTTTTCACCCCAAAGTCTTAAAAAAAAAAAGATTCAGATGGTTTAGGAAACAATAAACTTTAGGAATATCGTACTCTTTCACCAGCTCATCTGCTGGAGGCCAGTAGATACAACAGTTCCAGATGAAAGCAGTTTCTGTTCTCTCCGCTTTCTCCCTGATCAGTCCAAGAGGAAACCACAGCCTCTTCCCTCCCAGTTTCCCCCACAGAAGTTCTCATCTGAAGAAGTATTTTGCACTAGGCAGGGAACAACTTTTCTTTCACTGCCTTTTTTTAAAAAACCACAGAGGGTCAGCAATCCTCTCTGACTGGTCCAGTGCCATCACATTTTCCCTCCTTGTGGAAACCCAACTCAAAACTGAGGCTGAAAAATGGCAAAACCCTCCCCTTCCCTTGCATTTGTAAGACAACATTTGTGGTGTAGGGAATCTGTAGGTTCCAAGACCATTTCCACCAGCGGAAGGAACGGAGGGAGCTGCAGAGTCTCCTGGGGGAAAGGTGAGTTAGAGGGATAGACGTCATATCAGTGCTTGTTGTCTCCTCCAGGCAATACAGACTATCGAGTCCTGAGTTTAACATAGTTGTCCAAAAACATGTGGAAAAGTATTTTTTTTCTGTAAAACACCTTTGGTCAAATATAAATAGAATTCCCTACATGTATTGTGAGCATTTCTTCAGTATAAAGAAACAGTGAATGTATTGGCTGCATAGGAAGATGTGCAGAGGCTTTATCCTAAAATTTACTGAAGGGTCACCCCCAGAAAAGAAAAGTTCTGATTTTAAGAAAAATTAATTAAAATAAGGTAACAATACAACTGTGCATTTCACTGTGTTTTACAGTGCATTTTGTATATTTTCAGAGTTCATGATAGCCTAAGTCTCAAAAGGCTACAAAGCCATCCATAGTGTGCCCTGGTAATCACTGGCAATATAAATATTATGGATATTTAGTTCCTGCTGCAATAATTTAAATATTAGATCTCAAATGAATGAAAATGCTAAATCGACCCCCTTAATTGAATCATATCTGCATTTCAAAGATGTTTTAAAACCTGAATCTGGATTTAGATCTGAGGTGTGCCCCTATACTGCCAGAGTAGCCTTGCTACAACTCCTATCATAAATGCCACATACACTTTGGAATATACTGTGATTTAAATCAGTGACTAGAAAGCAAAACAAAAGGCATTTCTCAAATGGCTAACGTAGATAGATTTGATGCATTTTATATGGAGAGATAAATCCTTTTATCCTGTTTTGCAATATTTCATTTATTTAACAAGTAAAAGGCTGTTTTGCATCATAAAAGAAAGCAAAAAAAGACAAAACTAACCAGAGCTGACCAAAGCTGAAAAACAGGAAAGCCATTGGGGAAAGAGAAAAAAGGAATTCTAGTTATTTTACATAACAGATGGCAGCATAACAGAAAGCAGCTGATGTTGGTGGCCTAAGGGAATTTTCCCGAGTCAGAAGAAAAATAAAATTTAGGATATACAGAACTCCCTGTTAAATGAGCTGCATAAATAGAGTGTTTTATTTACATATACATATACGCGCATACATATATAGATGTATACAAACTTGCACATGGTGGTATAGACATCTGTATTTGGAGGGAAAAGAGATTAAAAATTATGACAATTACATTTTCCTTACCTGCTACACAGTGTTTATTGCCCCTTTCTTTGGAGCACCTCGTTGCTGTCCTTCTCTATGCAGTTCAGGTGTTCCCTTCTCCTATCCAGGGTTCTCTGTATTTTCATCTATACATTCATTTATTTCTTGTACTCTCTCTCTCTCTCTCTTCTACACCTCCACTTTATTCTGCCACTCAATCCTGTGTCCCATTTACATTGCACCCTTCCACTGCTCTCCTCCTAAAACCTTTTCCCGTGTTGCTCTCCTGTCTGGAAATACAGCTTGTCCTGGAAAGCAAATCTCACTCGGCATGCAGATCCCACCGAGCCTGTTAGGGCAGATGCATCAAACCAGAAGGGCTGCACCTCACCTCTCTGAGCTGCCTCTGCCTGCACAGGGAGCTCTCAGGGTGATTTGTGTTGTCTGTTCAGACCTGAGATACTTAATGTATGACCTTTGGCATCTGTATATCTTTCCAGGGCAATTCATCCCCTTTATGGCTTGCTCTCAGTGACCCTTTTTCTCATGAACGGTGGATGAAACATTCCCAGCAGTGGCATCCCTCTCCCATTCTGCATGTTCCCAGCTGACTTGTCCCACTACCCCCACACCCACCCATCACACTAGTCTTAAGGCTTATGACAGGGATAAACAACAAGATTTGCCCCACCAGAAGGTCCTATGGGAGTTGAGTTCCATAAAAGCTAAGATAGCCAGATCTGAATGTTGTATCTGAACACAATGTTAATGGACAAAGGGAAATAAGTTGCAGTGAGAATCATAGTATCATAGAATCACCAGGTTGGAAGAGACCCACTGGATCATCGAGTCCAACTATTCCTATCAATCTCTAAACCATGTCCCTCAGCACCTCATCCACACGTGCCTTAAACACCACCAGGGAAGGTGAGTCAGCCACCTCCCTGGCCAGACCGTTCCACTGCCTAATGACCCTTTCTGTGAAGAATTTTTTCCTTATGTTGAGCCTGAACCTCCCCTGGTGGAGCCTGAGGCCATTCCCTCTTGTCCTGTCAAAGCCCTGAAAAGAGACAGCACAGAAGAGAGAAAGGAGAACCAGAATAATCTCATGCAAGAGCATGAGAGCTGCTCGGAGATTGATGGGCTCCAGTCATTTAGGGTTAGATGCACATGAATATCTGTCCCTCTGTGCGAGGGATTTGTGGGCTGCCACTTGGAGCATAAAGGAAAAAAATCTGCTGTGCCACTGTCACTTCACCTAGCACTGGACATTTATAACTACAGTAACTGCTAACATAATGAGTAGAAATTATTTTTCTTGAGTGCATCATTGCACCAAAAGAGAAACCCAATTATTATTAACTAGATTCATTATTCACTAAAGGCTACATAGAGGAATTTTCTATGCACCAGCCTCACTCCATTCCTATTGAAATCAATGTGGGTTTTTTTTCCTTATGGATTTGACTAGAAGCAAATATAAACCTGAGAACTTTGGAAAAAGCCAGACGAAGGAAGATTTGCTTTATTCTCAATAACTTTTCTAAGACTTTGCAACAGATGAAGTTTTATCAGCCTGAGAAGGAAATAGATGGGATCAGAATAAAAATCTTCATGTCAGCACTCCTAAATGAGAAATTGTTCCATTCAAGTCCCAGGAAGTGGTCTGCTAATGCTCCAGTCAGCATCATTTTATTCCCAATAGAGGTTTCTGCTGTGTTATCATCCCAGATCTTACCATTACTGAGATAAGGTAAGGGCGTAAGCATCTGTCGTAGCTGGTCATTTCCAGGTAGAAATGCTCTGTTGTGACGAAGCTTGGCTGTAGTTCTTCCTCCTTTACAATTACAAGGCTACGCTGGCTCAAAGCTGATGTAGCAGAGCAGAAAACCTGCCAATGATTTTATAGTGGGATTTTTTTTTCTCAATCCTTAGTTTTTCCACCCACTTTTCTCCCCTTTTATTTCACCTCTTCACTCTTTTATTTTGGTTTGGTTATTTTCTGTTCAACTAATGTTAATGGAAAACCACTTGGACATCACATTTTAGTTGTTTTGGAAAATATATATTGCTGTGTTTCTCCTGGAATTTCACTAAATATTGCTCAATAAGTAGCTTGTGAGCAACAAAGTGATCATATACAGAATTGTATGTGCGACTCAGGGATTTTGGAAAGGTTCAGTGTGGTGCAAAGGGGACTAAAATCACTTTGACATGCTGCACCTAAATGTAAATTTCCAACTATTTTTTTCCTCTTACTGGCCCCATAAAATCTTCCTCAGGGCATTTCCATAACTGAGATGAAGAAGATATCTTCAAGAAGCATGGGTTAGTATTTGATAGGAATGGTTGGACTTGATGATCCGGTGGGTCTTTTCCAACCTGGTGATTCTGTAGTTCTATGATTCTATCTAAGGAAGCTCTGTGAAGACCACTGAGGAGCTGGTCAGCCAATCTCATTCTGTGCACGATACTTGGGCTGTGGAGTCCTAGCACTGTGTTGGGCTGTCTGAGCCACTGAATTGCTCAGTAAAGCATAGGAACCAACCTTTGAAATAGAGGTAACTTAAGTCTTTCTAAGCTTGGATGCAGGTTTTGGGGATGTAGCCTAATATCAGGAGAGAACGAACTCTTGATTTTTTATGCGTGCCATTTGGGTTGAGCCCATGCAGGCAGAGATGAGTCCTGAATCTTTGCTATAGGACCAAATTTATACAAATTCCTTTGACGTTTGGGTTATGTTTTCCTTTCACTCTCACTTCCAAAACGATACTGAGAACCTGACTTGCATATAGGAATGGATCAGATGCTGATCATTTTAACAGCAAACATGCTTGGAAATGACACCCACAGCCAGATCTGCTCACCCTGATCTGCCAATAAAATCCACAGCGCAGAGCACGGACCATTGCAAAATGCAGCAATAAGCTGGGAAGTACTTTTATTTATTTACTTTTTCTCCTGATCAGAAGATTGAACCATACCCTTATGCATCTGATCAGAGTAAATCAGGCCAGCTGAGCAAGTTTAGTCTAGCAAACACCTTTCACTGTGGGTCCTAAAGAAAATCTCCTCTAAAGTATCTTGAAGAGCTCCATAATAAATGTTGTAAAGGCTGCCATCTGGACACAGTGACCCACATGTGTGTGTTTGAACGGGGTGGGAAAAGAATGAATATTGTTTTCCTTGGTCACTTCAGAAGCTTTAAGCAGAGTTTCTGTTCTCATGTTGTAGACTCCAGCTGTTGTCGTGGCTGTGGAGCAGCATCTGTAGCACCATCAGTCGCGAGCAATTGCAAACATTCCCTGAACTGGGGAGCACTGTAAATAGAGCCAGCTCTAGAAAGCATTCAAAACATCGTAATCCTGCCTATTCTACAGAGATATTAATAAGACCACGTGGGGCAGCAGTTTGTGCAACTGTGGAGGAGCTGGTGTCTGCAACACTGCTGGACATATGGGGACAACAAAGAAACAAGAATATAAGGAGAAGAGCAAACAAATGAGGAAAACCTTCCATCTGGGAAGGCGTTTGAGGGTGATGGCTTCCAAACACCGTCAGCAGATCACCAACAGTTTACAGAACTATCTAATAAAGTCAGCTGAACCCAGTGGTCTTGTTCTCATTTTTTAGTAAAAGGCCTGATGGGGAGATTGTTGTGAAACGGGGCTGGCTGACTCTGCTAAGTCAACGCGGTACAGCTGGAGCCTGTTGCAGAGGTAATGAGCTGAGAAATGGCAAAGACAGAAACGGTGTCCGACTGATGCAACAACAGCTCTTTCTCTTCTGCTGCTGTGTCATCTTCTTCTTGACTTCTGTTTCCATTCCCTTTGCTCATCCTTAAGGAGTGATGCTGAATTATTTCCACTATCTCACAACTGTCACGGGTGTCGTCTTCCAGTTTGCTTCTCTTTTCTGTTATTATGCCCATTATTAACAAGCGTTAAATGGCTGCTCAGATAAATGTCTTGCAGCAACCTTCTGCATAGACTGGATACTAAACTCATTACTTTATTTAACATGTTTGGGCACATCTGTGTTCCTTAAATATATTTTATCTGCTTCCTGATGAATCACACTACAAATTTTAATCTCCAAGTGAAAGGTCTGTCCATTGGATTAAGTAAATAGCACTGAAAGCTCTGAAAACTGTAGGGACTGACTTTGTCCTGCTTAGAAAGTGGAGAGGGTGAACTAATTGCCCTTTAAAACTTCTAATTCTAATGTAAAATCTGAATTCTCATTTGACATCTCATTGCCAGTGCTCCTTATCTGGGGATGGTTCTCAGAAACAGAAGTTGTATTGGCAGAAAAACGGAGAAGACAAACTTCTTGATTTCAAAATTTCTTAAATGTCTGGAAAATACCCCACAGATGACCAAAAAATAGTTATTGTCCCCACTATGGCCATAATTTCTTTGCTCTGATATTGTCATATTAAAGAATACTCATCAGCTGCCACTGGTGGTGCTAAAACCCCTTAGGAATGGACAATTCCATCTGGTGGCTTTTCTGCTGCCATTTGGGGTTATTTACTTGCTGATTTTCATGTTGGACCTCTCTGTGGCCAGTCGCCTAATGCCAAAGTTTCCAAACTTAGAGTCTAAACTTGTATTTCATTCTGCACTTTAACCGCTTGAGACATCCTGTGGTGTTTAAGCTGCGATGAGTAAGCCCGATGCCTCTGCATCCTGCCTCTGCCTTGGCACAGTGTTTATGAAAACATCCCTCCTCTCAGAATACATTCCCCTGGGGCACGTACAGCCCGAGGACAGCAGTTCTGGCACGCTGGCAGCATAACTGAAACTCCCCCATGTAAGTGTGGCTGAGTCACATTGCCCCTCCTCCGAGGAGCAGGGCAAGAAGTCGAACCCACTCATTTTGGAGCTGCAAGGTGTTAAAGCAAAATGCGGGCAAGTCTGATCATCTCTTAAAACCATACAGCCTCACGCTGTTTGGTTTATTCCCAGCCAGGAGCAAGAGGTAGGTGAAGTTACACCTTGAACACATAGGTTCAAGTTTGTATTTGGATACAAGCACACCCAGTCACTTTGCTACCAGTCAGGTAATCAATACCTCCTTCTAGCTTCCACCAGAGAAGACTTGCCTAAGTCCCTCTTGTTGGGTTTCTCCTTTCCTCTCTTTCCTCTTCCTCCTGCTTTTTTTTGTGTTGCTTTGCTCTTTCAAGGCTTTGCATATAAGGTTGATTTTGAGCAGTTGCACTTCATTATTGCTCTTGTTGGGAGAACACCCAAACTCCTGGCCATAGACGACGTCTCTGCTGTCACAAACCACTTCACTAGTTTTTCATTTCCAGGATTCATCTGGGAGCTGGCGAGTGAATGATTCGCAGGGTCTCTGAAAGAAACATAGTCATAAAGCCTAGCACAACACCAGCCTTTTCCATATTTTGCGCAAGATTCATATAAACTGCATCAGACAAAATTATTTATAGTCCTGGGCACTGCTCATTTTTGCTTTGGACTCAGTCCTTCCAGTTTGCCTCTGCCATGAGGTTTGGTGGTTTGAGCACAGTTTAAAAGCCAGAGATTTCTGATCACAGCTGCCCTACTAACCCCTTCCGTGGCTCTGGTTGAAGCAATGAACCTCTCGATGTGCCAACCTCCCATCTGCAAATTGGAGTTTGCACCTCCTGCTCACCTCTGTCCTCTGGGTATTGAAAAAACCAATTAATTTACACATGTGAAGAGCTTTTGATGCACAAAGTGCTTTATAAATACGAAGTGCGATTGGGATGATTAAGATCATCTACTGAGGTTGTGCATGAGGTCGTTACATGAAAGCCTTTGCAAGAGAAAAAGGCAACACGGCAAAAGGCAACCTCTTCCTGGGGGAAAAACAAAGGTAGATTGAGGGAAGGAGAACTTCCCCAGGGCAGGGACTAAGCTGGCAGTGCTGTTTAGGACACTTTCAGCCCCAAAACTGCCTGACCCGCAGGCTCTGGGCATGCACATGGGATCTTGCACAGGTAAAAAAGACCCTTGTGGTTAAGAAGCTTAAGTAGTAACTGAAAAGGCTCTTGGGTTGGTCCAGGATGTACGAGCGTACCTGGATGTGGGGATGGTGTGTACCCTTTGCCTGCAGCGGAGCAGCAGACTCAGATTTCATGGAAGCTATAATTGCGACTGCTGCCACCACTGGGTCCTAATAACCAAACCAAGAAGGTAATTTTTACACCATCCGAGGCATTCTTGATCCCCCTCCACATCTAGTGAAAACTTAATAGCGTGAGAAAATGCCTTCCTGTAGTGTGTTGTAAACCACATGCAGAACAGGAGCAGATGGAAGGGGCTTGTCCTCCACCCAAGATGCTCCCTGCCAAAGGATGGAAGCAGAAAGAAAAAGCACCTCTGCAAGACACAGTTTTTCATCAGTGAGAGCAAAGGCAGTAGGAATTGCTGAGGCTGTGGAGTAATAACTCTTGGTGCTCAGCAGAACATAAGTAAAGGGAGAGGGAGAGTTGCTTTTTCAAAGCCTTTCCCTCCCTGGTACAGATGGTAGCAGTTAAGATTCCTGCAGGAGCCAGGAGCTGCAAAGTTAACACATCTGGAAGTTTCCTGATGCCTGAAGTCAGGCCGTGGCAAACAATGCTCGCTGGGCTGAGCAGGCTCTGCTCGGGTGCTTTTATTGCACTTGGACTGATTTCAAGCTCTGCTCCATGATTAATTACGCTTTTAAAAATAAAGTTCAAAACACTTCCCAGGAAGTTTGGGAAAGGCAGAGTGCTTCAGTGGCACCAGAAGCTCTGCGCAATTCTCATTATGAGCACCCCAGATACAGCTTGCATTAGGAACAGCGTAATTTGACATAGGATCTTGCAACCTCATTTCATCGAGGAGAGACTAGCGAATGATCCTGTGTCTCTCCTCCTCCCAAGGCTCTCCAAAGTCTGCCAGGCGTTGGCCAGGGTCTCTCCTCCCATCTTGCTTGTGCAATTAAGTCTGGGGCCAGGCTGAGATTACAGCTGTCATCTGCCCCGTGAAAATTATAGTAAGGAAAAGCCTTGCACCTTTCTAGCGTGCTCTGCCCATCTGTCCCTGGGCCAGCCTCACTCTGACCTATGACTGAAAAAAAATTTAGGATCTTCCAGAGGAAGGCAAAAAAACATTTCAGAAGGCTGGAGCCACAGTTAGAGAGGCTCTTGTTGTCTTGTAATGATGGTGGAGAGGCCAGAGGTAAAACAGAAAAGGAGGATGATGGGTACTTTTTATCTTCATACTAGGATGGAAGAAGGCTTGATCTCCTTGCTATAAAAATAAAGATATATTTGTGGGAGAGGTGCTGTTACTAATGTTGGAGGTGTGCAGATTACAATGCAAGAGAGGAACTGGTGTGAAATGAGAAGAGACTTGGCAATCAGGGTCACGGTAACTCATTAACACATAAACGAAAGGGTCTGTGAAGGGCTGTTGCACATCTCTTACAGTGCCTCCAGGGCATCCGCATGAGACAAATTCACAGAATCAAGGAATGGTTTGGGTTGCAAGGGACCTCAAAGCCCATGTAGTTCCAATCTCCTGCTGTGGGCAGGGACATTTCTCACTGGATCAGGTTGCTCAGAGATCCATCCAACCTGGCCTTGAACACCTCCAGGGATGGAGCAGCCACTATGCTTCCCTGGACCTCCCCACCCTCATCATGAAGAATTTCTTCCTAATGCCTAGTCTAAATCTTCCCCTCCCCAATTTAAAGCCAGTCCCCCTCATCCTGTCACACCATGTCCTTGTAAATAAGGTAACATGGACTAAAACTCACACCTCCATAAAAAGTCCCCCTGCAGCCAATCACTCAAGCTCAAGGTGTGCACAAGGCACTTGAACACTGTTAGCACCCAAAGGTGATGTACCTGGCTCACCATGGTAGCTCTGTGCCAGCATTGTCTTCACTGCAAAAGATATTGGGTTTTGTACAAAGGTCAGCAGGCTAAACAACAGAAGATATGCTGAACAACTGGAAAATATCACAGGCAAGCAGGGGAGCAGGGGGCTGTGGGCACCACGTGCTTGTCTTGGCAGCTTCCATGTGTGGGACAGCACAGCACACACGCTTCTGAGTTGGGTCGTGCTGGTGCAACACAAACACCACCGAGCCCTGACACTGCGAGACATTGCTGCACACCGCACACTGAAGGGAAAATAGGTTGCAAGTACATGAGAACCAGACAGCTTATTCGTCATCCTGTAGGCCTGTGGTGGGCTTTTGGTATCCCCTGGGCTTCTGGCATTCACCTCCTCTATCTGGTATGTCTGAAAAACACTCCGATCAGTAACCATCAAGCCACGTGCTGTTGGTTTATTTTACGACATATCCAGAGTGCTGCTGCCTTTCTCCTCCACCCTCCTCACTTCCTCTGCTAGATTGCCTTTGCATCTCGTCTCAAGTTAGGACCTGATTAGGCAATAATTTAACTACTCGATAAATTTTAATACACTGCAAGTCATTGTGTTGCAATCACAGCTTGCTGTGTGTAAAGCTCATCATGTGTGCAGAAGGCGGAAGGGCTGCCTGCTCCGAAATGCTGGGACAGAGACCGTACCGCCCCTGCAGGAGCTGGTTGAGAGCGATCCCTTCCAGTCTGCTGCCTCCAATGCTGGTTTGGCTACAGCACCATCGAGCAGATGATTCAGCTGGGGGAGCTCTGGGCTACTGTTTGCAGCACTACTGCGTAATTTCAGGGTTTGTTTGCAACTCCCATCTCTCTGGTAATAGCAGCTTGGTTCTTTGCTTCATCTGGGAGCTCTTTGCTTTGTTTTTATAGGGCACCAAGCATCCCAGGGCTCAGCATGGGGTCAGTGTCCCAGGGGACACCTGTAGGTGAATGAAATGCCATCAGAGACCATGACTGAGTGACACAGCGTGCATGGCAGGCTGCGTGGTCACCGCTTGCATCTAATAGTTTCCTCATTATACAGCAGTTTATTTTTAGCGATTCATCCACCATGCACAGATGCCTTATTGAGGTGAGGTCTGGAGAGTCCAGTCCCTTGGATAGACACCACTCCTTCAGAACTCCTGCTGCAAAGGATCCAGAAGGGGGTATTCATAGAAGGACTTACCCAATTAAGTGCAACTGAAGGGGCTGGCTCCCATTTTTCTTCTCTGAAAACCCCTGGGCTGCATTTTTGTGTGCTCGTCCAGCAGCAGGACTGCACTGCTGAGGGACAGCTGAGCCTGTAGGTGCTACCACAGTGCTGGTAATCACAGCAAAAATAACACCAGTGAGTGCTCTGAAACCAGGGTGCTCAGCTGTTAGCTTCTTTCTCTTTCTCTCTAGTTCATCCCTTGTGTACTCTTTCCTTTACTCGCAGCCCTGAAGGCCTGAGTGTCTGTGGATTAAGGCTATATTATATGCTGCTTTACATATATATCAAACAATAAATCAACAAGGAAGGGATTTTCCTGAGACAGATCAAGCTTCTTACCAGAGGCGTGTATCAGAAATCACTGTACACATGTAAAATTGCAGGTGGAGCAAGCCCGCACATGGTAATAGCGCTCTTTGCAGGCAAGAAATTACCGTGCTGTTTTGGTTTTTATCTGTTTCGCTTTCCTCCTAGGAATTTCTCTCTGCTTCCACACTTTAACTTCTGACCAAATTTTGTAGTACGTGGAGTAGAGGAATGTGTGTGGGAAATATTAGACTGGTTGTGCTCCCTCCCCTCCCACCACCCCAGCGCGAAGCCCTTCCCACCGCTCACCAAAGTCGTTGTCACACATTTCACCTGTGACTCACTAATACGCTTGGCTCTTCATGTCGTGGCTCGTAAAGTGATTCGTGCTTGTTCAGAGAGCCCTTTTTTTCCCTTTCCCCTGCTCCTTCTGATTCAGCTGATTTAGGTGGCCGATAGCTTCCTTGCTCTCTCATGCTGTGGTTAGTCACATCCCTGCTGTTAGTTCATCGTCCTTCCCAGAGTGGGGAAAAGGACAAGCGGATGGAGGTGAGTGCTTGGTAATCAGGGACAGGCAAGTTACTCTTCACTGTGCGATTTCAAGACACTTCAGAAGGGAGTTCCAGCCCTGCTGGTACCATCTGCCTAAGCATTTCACACAGGAGGAAATATAAAGGGATCCTGGGGATTCAGGAATAAGCATGAGTTGTAAGTGAGCACCTACACGACAAGGAAACAGGCTCTGCTGGCTGTGTTGGAAGGTGAGCTGCTACTGAGCATGCAGCTCTTTGAAAAATAATATTCTGCTTCTTAGCTTGGCTGGAAAGAGCCTCTTGCCATCAAACACGTGGGGCTGGTGTGGCTGTGGGTATCCATGGCACAGGAATCATAGAATCATAGAATCACCAGGTTGGAAGAGACGCACCGGATCATCGAGTCCAACCATTCCTATTCCTAGGTACAATTCCTGGTGTGTTTGCTAAGGGCTGGCTGCTGCAGGGAGAGAAGACAGGCAGTGGGGCTTGTTCAGTCTCTCTCTGAGGTTTGTTCCATCTCTCCCTGGGCACAGCAGAAGAGGTCATTGACTGACCACACTGGGAAAAGTGCCATTCCCTTCTCTAGCAGGGACCAGGTTACCCAGAGGAGGGTCCGAGAACGGAGCAAAGAGACAACATTGCCCATTGCAAATGGTTTGTATCTCTGGGACTCACTGTGTCATGGGGGAGTTTTTCTGTATTAAGTTCAGGTCATTCTGGATTCCTGCCTTCAGCAGCAGGAACCACCTTCACACATACATGGGCCATGCTGGGAGTTGACCAATGCTGACCCTAAAAATCCCCCTTGACAGCCACCAAAGTTTTTCTTGTCTCCTGTTTTCAGGAAGGTCTGTCGCCTTCTTACCGACAGCAATGAGAGTCCTTCCACTGCATCACACGGAAACAAGATACCCTAACCACACGCTTGCATTATTTTTCTTGATGTTTACCCAGGATTGCAGCCAGATGGGCACTGCAAACTGGTTTCCGAGACTGGAATTTGGGACAGCAATTCTCTAATCTGACCTCCTGTGTAACCCAGGTCAGGGAGTTTAACATGGTAATTCCTGCAAGAGAAGGAATTAGTGTTCCTGGCTGTGCTGTGGATTCTTCTCAGCCCAGCAATTTGTGGTTGAATTAGGTATATTCAGTCTTGGGTCTGAAGCAATGAGTTTTCCTCTCCCTTGGTGGATAAAGGTCTGGTTTGTTGCATTAGATTTTCTCTCCAGCTACATTCAAGTGATGCTCAACAGTCAAATTAGATTAGAGGAGTTCCACATTACAGAGGTATAATTTGGATGTGTACAAATGTACCCTGCCACTAACAGTTTAATCCTTAAAATTCTTGAGTTAAAAAAGACAGTGATTACAATTGTGGTGATTTCCTGAATATGACTGTGAGTTATTTGTGCACACAGCGGTGATTCAGAGGCTGTAGGAGTGTGGTGCAAATAATAGAAAAGGAAGTTTATGACTTCCTACTCCACTTTACCCCTCCAACCTAGCTTCTCTCCTGCCTCCACTTCTGATATTATTTTGGTTGTATGAGGGGATGCTGGCTACGTTGCGTGGAGTATCCACTTGTGAAAATTGCATAGTGTTCTCCCCAAATAAGTGTTTTTGCTGGAGATCTGATTGCTTGCATAGTGTGAGAATGAAAGGCAAATAGATTGCAGAAAGAAGACGACTAAATGTTCAAAGCCTCAGAGACATCACTCTGACCCTACCGCTTGGTAAGTGACCATAAAGAGAGCTCCCTTGGCTGGAGTCTTCCCAGCAGAAAGCTGCTCCACAGACTGCACCTTGCCTGCCTCTCAAAATAAGTTGATATGGAAATATATCAACTTGAATATACAGCTGGATGTGCATGTTTTGTATATATCTACACACATATTTACTTGAGTAATATATACAAACAGATCCCTGCATATAGCTGAGCCACTTCAGTTTGAAGCAAGAGTAGTCGGTGCCTCAAAGCTTCCAATAGAGGTGATAGGTGTATACGTACACACATACATACACATACATGCATCAACGTTCTTCTCTGTTTTGCCTGCCAAAGACAGGGATTCCTCCAAAGACAGAGATCCCCGTGGTGCTTACGGAAATGCTTTAGTGGTGGAGTTGACAATACTAGATTAAGAGTTGGGCTCAATGATCTCAAGGCCTTTTCNAAAAAAAAAAAAAAAAAGGCTTCATTTTCCCTGGTCAGTAGTTCTCCATCTGTGGCCTTCAGCATCTGTGCAAACATCTGAGAAAACAAGCCTATTATCAGTTAGTTTAAATTACAAAAGCAGAATTTTTCCTCCTACCAAGGCCAGTGAACTGAAGAAGGCTGAATCCATCCAGAGTGATTTTAAACTCACAGGTCAAAGAAAGCTGGAGAAACAGCCAAACAGCCTACAACAAAAGCCAGGGGAGGAGGAATGGTGCTTTCTGCTTTTGCATTTGTCCTCTTACTCCTTCTCCTAATTAATCTCATTTCCTTTTCCATGGGAAAATGGGGTAAATGGGTCTTAGGTTACCTTTGTCTAATGGAATACAAGGAAATCCTGTTGCAAAGTGTATCACTTATACTATATTGTGATCGTGTAGGTTTTGCGACATTCAAGGGAGGAAGCATCATTTTACTGGTAGCTGAAAGGTCCTAAATTAAACTAGGTTGTGCTTTCCCCTTTTGTGGCTCACTGAATAAGCTCTCATTAAAATGACAAACTCAACCTGGAGACTACTGATCAACTGGAATGGGTGGAAATAAAAACAAGGTTGTCATTTTGGGGTAGTTTTTTTTCTTGGCACCTGATGAATTTGCCCCTGTATAGAATAAATTTGGAGCCAAGATTTTTATTCCACAGCTCTGAGATCACTACTTTGCCTCTTCATACACCTTTTTTTTTCTTACCAGTGTTTTATTTTTCATGATATCAAATCAATAAGTGAGGAGCTTGTGGAGACCTGCTCACACATTGAACCTGAAGAACAGAGGGGAAAACCCAAACCAGTATTACTGCATCGTTAATGTTGCAGAGGCTCAGATAACAACTATGGCTGTTGGATATTTAGGCTCTGCATTTATCCCACCTTTCCTGGCTCCCTTTACAACTCACGTTTAAACAACAAGCGCTTTCTCTTTCCCAAGGCTTTTCCTTAATTGGATTTTTGGTGTGCCTTTTTTTTCCCCCCCTCTCATCTGTGGTTTAAGAACCCATAAAAAAATAGCTTGGAGGAACCAAAAAGAACCAGCACTCCAGAGAATTTAGGGCAGGAATCACACAGCTTTCCTAAAAAGCCATTTTGCCTCTTATGAATAGAATGGAGCGGTGAGACGGGAGATATTTTGTTCTGCATGAGTTGGTGATGAACATGAAATGCAAGTTAAGTCAGGAATTGGAGCCAGTTTCCTTGCTGAAAAAAAGCACCTTAGTACATGGGTCAGTATTACTATCCCAGCTTTATATACAGGTATGTAATAAAGCATTTATGATAAAGGGAAGGGCTTTGGGATGGGGTTGATTATTGTCTGTTTGCCCTGTACTTGTTTTTCCTGGGGCCTTGCTGGTCCCACAGGGTAGTGGAGCTGCCACTGGCACAGGGGCTTCTTGATTTCTGTTCCTGTTCCCAGTGGCTGAGCCATCATTGTCCCCAATAACTCCACTAATGTCGCTCAGACTGTGGTCTTCACACCAGGCTGTGTAGCTCTTTATCTCATGAGCAGCCATGTCACCTGCAGCAGTGGACATCACCCTGCTCAAAAGGCGAGAGTAAGCGGACTGATGAATAAAACCTCCTTAATGCAGCATCTCTTCTCCTCATCAACCCATCCCTGTTTTATACCCAGTGAAAAAGAGGGGAAAAAAAAATGAAAAGGTCATTACATGACATGTTTCCTTCAGCAGCAAACCAGAGGTAGGAGTTCCTGCTCCACCACCCTCTAGTTCCTGCTTCTTTATCTTTGTTGTCTCCTCCAGGTCAGCAGCCCAGCTACAAGACAGTGCAGATCCCTGAAACCCACAGAAAGCTTCTCCACTGGCAATAAAACCACCCTCTTCTGCATAAGCACAGGTAACGGGTTGGTGAGCTGCAGCAGGAGATGAGGGCAAATAGGGTGGGATGCACATGAAGGACCTTTCCGAAGCCCATCAAACAATGCACAGGTGCCCACTGCAATTGCAGTAGATCCCTACAATAACACCTCAGTTGAGAAATTATTTTTGAATAATACAGTGGGCAGCTGGATATTGGATGTGAGGAAATGCTTTAGTGTTTGATAGGAATGGTTAGACTCGATGATCTGGTGGGTCTCTTCCAACCTGGTTATTCTATGATTCTATGAAATGGGAAGGTATTTGCAACTCACTGCATAGCAAGATTTCTCAGTGCAGATCTCCAAGGGGGAGCTGTAAAATCTTCACACCGTGCATATTAGCAGTACCCATGACCATATATCATAGAATCATAGAATCATAGAATCACCACGTTGGAAGAGACCCAACAGATCAGTGAGTCCAACCATTCCTACCAATCTCTAACCCATGTCCCTCAGTACCTCAACCACTCGCACCTTAAACACCTCCAGGGAAGGTGAAACAACCACCTCCCTGGGCGGCCCATTCAAGTGCCCAATGACCCTTTCAGTGAAGAATTTTTTCCTTATGTTGAGCCTGGACCTCCCCTGGTGGAGCTTGAGGCCATTCCCTCTTGTCCTGTCCCCTGTCACTTGGGAGAAGAGCCTAGCTCCATCCTCTCCACAACCTCCCTTCAGGTAGCCGTAGAGAGCAAAGAGGTCTCTTCCTCTTCCCCAGGCTAAACAACCCCAGCTCTCTCAGTCGCTGCTCGCAAGACTTGTTCTCGAGCCCCTTGACCAGTTTCCTACAGAGGTCCTTCAATAAAATTAAGGATTTAGCCTTCTCCCAGAGAAATGCTGACAAGCACTGTTTATAGTCTCTCTCCTCCAGGATTTTCACAGTCCCATGTCTCAAAGGCTCAGAATGTATACATATATTGATTCTCATTGCACAAATGCTCCCAAAAAATCAAGAGTAGTGCTTTTTCTGCTGTCATATAGATTTTCCAGCATTCAAAATGCATCGGGCACCAATTGTCATATTTTTTGAAGATAGATCCACTCATGGACCTTGAATCAGAAACGCTGCAGACGCGCTGATAAAGGGATGGTGAGATTTTTCTCAAGTAATGCCAGTCACTATGATGGCAGCTGAAATGACGCTGGTCTGGAGGCTGCAGCAGCATCACTCTGTATGGGTAGCATTCAGTCGGCAGGCACCCTGGAGTCACTGAATGCTACAGGGCTTTCCTCTTCTCTCTTTCCAGAAGACTGCAGCATCAATGTGTGCTTGCAGCACAGAAGGTCAACCACATCCTGGGCTGCAACAAAAGAAGTGTGGACAGCAGGTCAAGAGAGGGAATTTGCCCCTTTATTCTGCTCTCGTGGGACCACACCTGGAGTCCTGTGTCCAGTCCTGGAGTTCTTAGCACAGGAAGGACATGGATCTGTTAGAGTGCATCCAGAGGAAGCCACAAAGGTGATCCGAGGGCTGGAGCAGCTCCCATGCAAGGACAGGCTGAGAGAGTTGGGTTTGTTCAACCTGGAGAAGAGAAGGATGCAGGGAGACCTTAGGGCAGCCTTCCAGTACTGAAGGGGGTTACAAGAAAGCTGGAGAAGGGATCTTTATCAGGGGGTGCAGGGATGGGATGAGGGGCAATGTTTTAAAGCTAAATAGTGAGATTTAGTAGTAACTGCCCCATCCCTGGTGTTCAAGGCCAGGTTGGATGGGAACTTGAGCAGCCTGATCTAGTGGAGGTGTCCCTGCCCATGGCAGGGAGTGGAGCTGGATGGGCTTTAAGTTGCTGCCAGAGATGGGGAGACAGGATGATTTCCGCTCTGCTTTTCTGGACTTCGCTGCCTTGTAAAAGAAGCAATCAGCTTTCTTGCAAGAGAACAGAGCTTTGCATCATTGCAGCATTTTTTACTTCCAAAACACTTTACAAACATCAAGCGGCGCATGCATCCTCGCAACACACCTCCAGGGGGCTGCAGGGATGTTTTATCTTAATTTTATAGTTGGATTTAATCAAACAGGAAACAAGTTTCTCATCAAATCTTCATTTTCTGGCCCTCAGGTTAGACCCGAAGGCACAGTCCAATCTTCTGTCTGGCTTGGACTCGCTCTCTAATCAGTCTACAGAAAAACAGCCCAGAGAAAAATCCAGGGCAAGCTGCAAATGCCAGCACCAGGCTGCAGGGTGGCTGCATGGCATGGTTTTACACTGAAATGTAAATGTTTAAGCTCATAGGCAATTGGAAGCTTCCTCTCTCAGCCCGTTGTACACAGTGCATGACACTTTCCAGCTGTAGATCATCCTTTCTGACTGAACGGCTTATTTTAAGGGCATCTATTTCCCCTGGTTTATAGCCACACAGGCCAAAAGAAAATGACCTGGTGATAAAATGTGGTCATATTAATCTCTCCCTAAGCCCATTTTCAGGCTTGATTCAACCATGAAAAGCAGGTATAGACATTGGGGAAGGGACAGCAAAATGGGAGAACTGGCACCCTGGCTCTGGAGAAGAGCAAAATGCTGCTGCTGGGAGCCTGGTGCTCCTACTCTTTCACCCAGGGTAGCTTTCACACTCCTGAGAGGATCTAAATAACTTTCAGTAACTGCTCTGTGTCTTCTCACTTACCCATCCTACATCAATGTGTTTGCATGTCCGTATGTGATTTTTTTTTTAATCGTAGTTCTTTTCATTTTAGTGAGTAAATTACAACCAACCAACCACTGTTTGAAGTTCCCAGATAACCTTTTTTTGAGCAAGTGCACTCAATTTTTGCATTGTGTTGCACTGTCATTTTCATGGTGGTTAGAAATGACAGTGAAATGACAGTAGAAGTGACAGAAATGGATAACCAAGACTATTGCTTTGAGTCCCATCCTGGTTGTCCATAACTCCTGGTCAGGAGCAGCAAAACCTGTGGGGTTCAGTTTCATATTACATATCCTGGAGGCTGCAAAACTCCCCTGACTGTTCCCAAGGCTTTTATGAGGGCAAAACCCATGAACCTAGACTGCTTGTGCTCTGTGCCTCACACATCAATAACCTTTTAGGATGAGATTTTGAAAAAGACCAATGATTCATTTTAAAAGACATCCCCACTCCCATGGGATGGTTGTTCCTGACTGTGAGAGACCCTTGAGCCTGACTATCATTGTCATCTGCTGAGAGGTTGAAATCATGAACACTATCATGGTTTCAATTTAACATTCAGAGGCCAAACATCACATCTGGAAACATGACACTGCCGTGGTCCTTGCTCCTATACCAGTCTAGACGATTAACAAATACATCCATAGGTGTTTGCACAGAACATAAGACAAAGAAAGACCCAATTTCCCAAACTGCAGGCACAGTGGAGTCAATGAACTCATAAACATCAATGGAAAACTTCTCCACATCAGTGGATTACTTCCTTATGGAAGACCACTCATAGGTCTGGATTTCCTACTGCTATTTAGAATTGCAGCTGTAATCCTACATGAATTGGTTTTCGGTGTTTTATCTGCAGCTAAGCATTAGGCGGGCAAGATAGTGCAAGCCACATGGACTGAGCTAGTCTGTGATCTCACTCCATTACACAATAGTTTTAGGAGACCCAGTGGCGTAACATCGCACAGAGAAAGCTCCAAGGAGTTTGGAGGGTTATAGACGGTCATGAGGAATTACTTTATGTCGTGGGAGAGAAAAGCGGGATTGAAGGGGACTTCAAAGTCCAGATTACCATAAGGCCAGCAAAACACATTCCTATAGCCTGCAAGTGTACGAAGACATCATACTTGGCTCATTTCCTTTTCTCTTGCCTGTAGCAGCCACAGCTTTGGTCTTGCTTTATTTGCACTACATCTATGTCTCAGTAAAATGTGACTGCAGGGCTTTATCCTCACCTAGCAGGCAGCTCCCCTGAAGCCGGCGCATCTGTGTGAATGCCAGCCAGGGCAACTCTCTCCTGGGCAGTGAACACTGTTTCCATTACATTATCTCTTCTGTTTATTGACTTTTTTTTTTTATCCCTCAAAGGCGTTTACATTTCAACCATAAAATATGCTCAGATTCAAACTTGTTCTGGAGCTGGTTTCCTCAAAAAAAAATTATATATTTTAAGCTTCTATTCAATTTTCCCATAAAATCGATGTGTCTGCTTGTAGGGAAGCACTGTGAAGGGTAGGCTGGGCTTAACTCTGCCAGGTTAAGTCTGGATTTATATCATCACTGGCCGCCTGCTGGGGTTGGGGCAATGGCAGGCTGGAGGCTGAGGGAACAATCCAGGACCTGGGGCGGGTGGGGACGA
Source organism: Piaya cayana (assembly GCA_013389865.1). Taxonomy (NCBI): domain Eukaryota; kingdom Metazoa; phylum Chordata; class Aves; order Cuculiformes; family Coccyzidae; genus Piaya; species Piaya cayana. The sequence goes on along the minus strand of WAAB01019493.1, from coordinate 87,475 downwards.
CACTAAAAGAGCAAGGCAGAAAACAAGGCTTTGCAAAATGGGGTTTCCACCCTAATAAAAGGAAAGCGCAGAAAGGAACAGTACTGTTCACCTCCCCGTCTCAGGAATTGCTACCCAAGACACACAGAATATATTTTGCCTTCTGAGCCTTTGCCAGTCTTTTTGTTCCAGAGCTCCTCGATTGATTCAGGGCTGACCCTTGGGTCTCTCCCTGCTGCTGAGGATGGGGCTGATGCTGGGATGCCCTGGCTGATGTCTGCACCTACCTCTGCTGCCTCTGTGTGCCATGCGCTTCCTCCCTGAAAGGTTTCAGTCAAAATGAATCAATTTGCTGCAGTCCCGGGGTTTAAACTCTTTAGATTGCTGCTTCTAAAACGCATTGAGGAGCAATTGCCCAAGCACTTGAGTGAGCTGACCTGAGAGTGTGGGTTCTTATTAAAAAAAAAAACACCTAAGGAGTTTTAAGAAACCATATTTGCTATTGTGTTCAAAGCATTACTAGGAGGACTAACCCACTGGTCAGGGGAAAGCTCACTGTAAATGACTAAGGAGCCCACACATGTCTTTCCTACCAAAACATTTGAAGCAATTGCCATTTCTGTATCCAATAATCTAGAATTACAGATTAGTTTTATCAATTACTGCATAGTAACTACATTTTTTTTCTACTGCTTGACTGGATTTTTGATGACAGCTCATATTTTTCCTGGGTTTGGCCCTCTGACATGGTAAGCACAGTATTTAATGGAAACCTCACTACCATCTGTGTGCTCCGTNGAGCTCCTCGATTGATTCAGGGCTGACCCTTGGGTCTCTCCCTGCTGCTGAGGATGGGGCTGATGCTGGGATGCCCTGGCTGATGTCTGCACCTACCTCTGCTGCCTCTGTGTGCCATGCGCTTCCTCCCTGAAAGGCTTCAGTCAAAATGAATCAATTTGCTGCAGTCCCGGGGTTTAAACTCTTTAGATTGCTGCTTCTAAAACCCATTGAGGAGCAATTGCCCAAGAACTTGAGTGAGCTGACCTGAGAGCGTGGGATCTTATTAAAAAAAAAACCCTAAGGAGTTTTAAGAAACCGTATTTGCCATTGTGCTCAAAGCATTGNGTTTGACTGGATTTTTGATGACAGCTCGTGTTTTTACTGGGTTTGGCCCTCTGACGTGGTAAGCACAGTATTTAATGGAAACCTCACTACCATCTGTGTGCTCCGTGCTCTGCAGAGCTTTCGTGTTTACCAAAACGTATCCTAATGTCCCTTTTGTACCTCCCTGGGAGCCTTCAAGCAGCAGCCTCCTGCAGTTGTTTTACTTATCTTTATACTTTTCTCCTTGAATCAGATGACTTCTCGCTTCCTAGAAAGATTACACAAACTATTCCCTACCCAGACACAGTGAGACTTTCCACCCCCAGAAGTTGCCACACAGCTCCTTGCTAAGCCTCTCTTTCCATAAATAATACATGCCCAGATTTCATAAATTCTTGGTCATCTTCCTTGATTCAGATGTCAATGACCTCTGTTATGACACTGATGTCATTTTAAACAACTACATCTGCAGTTGGAATCCCATTTAATAAGTTTTTTCTTATTAAATGAATAAAAATATATACTGTAGTCCTTTGTGGGTGGAACAGTGAAATTGCCACAATAGTTTTTGTGTCCTGTTAGCATCTCTGGCCTGATTTAGTGCAGGCAAGCTCATATAGCCTCTTACTCAGTGTTTTCCACGGATGGCGTGTGAGGCAAACCACGTACTCGGAGCTTGTAGGTTTGTGTCATGCGTGATGAGGCAGGGAGAGGATGGAAAGGAATTCATGCCACCTAACTGAGGTGCTGTAGTTATAACCCTAATTATCCAGCCTCTTTTTTTAATCACTGTTTAACACAATTCCCTTCCCTCTATCAAAGGAACAAGTTAATTTTCCCCACATCTTTCCCTATAACTCTGGTACAAGAATAGCTTCACTGTAAATGTGACTGAAGTGAAGGCACAGTATATGGGATCATGTAGAGATCATCTCTGTGGGTGTGGTAACAAAAGTGAGATTTTCATGCTCAGCCCAATGAAATCCAGTGGAAACAATGAGATCAAGATCAGAAGAATGAGAGATCCATTCCAATTTTACCAGTAAATCACCAGTCACTGAGTTAAGAGTGTTCAGTTTTCCTCCACAGAACATTTTTTCAGAAGATGATCTTTATGTCCGTAGTGATGTTGTTTTCACAACGTCTCTTTCCCTGTGAAAAGGCAGAGTGTCCCGTGCTGCTTTGTATGTCCAAAAATATCCTTAAGAAGGAAGATAAACTCTTCACAATTGTCTTACTCTAATTGGGCCTGAGGACTGAAGCCTCCTCCCTTGCTCTGATGTATGTACTGCTGTGTTTAGAACCAGAGGTGGCTGCTTTCCCACATCTCTGCCTTCTGGCGTTGTGTTGTTGTCCCATGTCCTGACCTGCTCGCTCTGTTCCCACATGCCTGAGTGTCCTTCACCCACTCTCTCTGTGTGGGCAGCTCAAGGCCCTGCCCCACTCCAAGTGTTTGTCTTGCAGGTCGTGCTGTTCACAGACTCATAGAAATGCCCAGGATGGAAAGGACCTTGAAAGATCATCTGCTTCAGTTTTTGTAGGGAAGATGACCTAGATGAGACCATCTACCACCCATGTCCAAGAGTAGCTGGAAAACTTCCAGCCATGGGGACTCTACCACCTCCCTGGTGACTTGTTCCAGTGATTGATTGTTCTCATTGTATTGTGATTGTTCTCATTATATTGTGATGAAACCTCTCCTGGTGCAATTTGCACCTTCACCCTTTTCCTTTTCCATGCAGCTCCTTGTGAAGAGAGACTCCCCACACTTTTTTTATCCACCCTATAAGTACTGGCACACTGTGATGAGATCACCCTGAGCCTTCTCTTCTCCAGAGAGAAGGGACCTAATTCCTTCAGTCTTTTTGCAAAACTCCTGTGTTCTCAGTGTCTCCTGCTAGACATACCACGTTTATACACGATCTCTTTGCATAGCCCATATTTACTGCCTGTGACCCTGCTACTCTCCCACATATTGGCCTTCTTGGCCACCTTTACGTCCTGTGACGTCTGAGGCCCTGCTGCCGATTCGCATTTTTGTCTTCCAACATCTGTTGCTCAGTGCACTTTTGCTCTTGGACTCAAAGTTTCAAATGAAATGTAGTCGTAAGTTGAAGACAGAAAAAACACAAGTGAAACAAGACACCTATACGGTTGCGTACTTCTGCTGATGTCCTTGATATGAATTGATCTTTCCGTCCTTCTTGATACGCAGCCAGTGGACCCTTTGTACTGTGTAGGATGCAGAGATCAAAACAAGCACATTTAATGAGATCATTTCTAAAAATATTTTGAAGTTGTCGTTTTCTAGTGTATCTCTCTTAAATTTTCTCCGGCTATATTTTGCATTTTTCTTATTAGAAACACGTTCTTCCAGTCAGGCTGCTGACATCGCAGAGAAATTTACTGCCCTCAGTTGGAAGCTGAAACATAATTTGAGGTGCACATTTCACATTCACGCACAGAGTTAAACATACTCTCAAACATAAATTGACGTTATAAACCCAAGCAGTTCACCAGAATTCAGGATCTTGTAAAATATTTCAGTTACAGGGAGAAAACTGAAGATGGGCTCAAACATTTTTACACCATCTGGTTTTCTGCAAGAAAATAAAAAGTCCTACTTCCCTGACCAAAGGCAAAATAAGTTACTGCTTATGCACAACTGGCTTTATTTGAATCACAATTCCTGAACTATGTGAGCTCTTCCAGGTTTTCTCTCCTGTGCCCTTGGCTGTGATTTCTCAGGCTGCCTGCCTGCCTTTTCTACAGCTTCAGAGTAAAGGCTCTCTGCTTCTCACTTTTGGGCTCATCCATTGCTCTGTTAGCACACCCAAAGTCCAAACAAGCCCTAGAAAAAAAAATTCTTCACTGGGATCAATCAAATTCCCACGTTATCAGTAACTTTCTCTGTGCTTACATTGGGCTTTTGAGGCTCCTGTTTTCCTATAAAGCCTTAATGGCATCTCATGCTTAAATTAAACAAAAGCTGGGAATGATACCTTGGCTGGGAGGTTTTGCTCAACCTCCTCGCATCTTTCTAGTTTCACAGCTGAGCTGTGCAGTGCCGACTCCTTCTTCATGCTGGGGACCTATTGGAGAGGTGCAGCCAAGTGTCTCTTCCAGCAACCCACCACCCTAAGGTTGGTGCCAAATCTCTCAGAGCTACCAGAACAGGCTTTCCTATATCTGCTTCCCCTACAGGTAGAGTTGAAGAAGATGTAGAAGAAGTAGAAGAAGAAGAAGTAGTAGTAGAGGAAGAGGAAGAAGGTAGAGTTGAAGAAGATAGAGTTCTACCTTCCCCTGAAGGTAGAGTTGCTATTTAAATGATCTCCCTCTGGTTTTTGGGGTGGCTGAAAGGGGACAGAGATCGTTTACACAAGAGGCAGATCTGACACAAGCCTCCCAAAACAGAGCTGGGGAAGGACAGGGCTGAACTCTTTCTGCAGTCACAGTGGCAGCTGGGTGGGATGCCCATAGCCTCAAGCATTTGGGGAGCAGAAGACGCCAATCAGACCTTAGCTGGGGCTATAATGAGGATAATGGACCATACTTAAAGACCTTGAATTCATCAACATTTGGAGTGCGCTCTGCTGTCAGACTCAATTACTATTGTTACGCATTGTCCTGCTATTCGACCTAACTCGCAGACTGTTTCTTTCCACCCTGCAATGACTTGCAGCTAGAAATGAGATTCATGAGCGCATGAAGGCTGCATGCTCAGAGCATCATGCACAACAAGGGTCACACACATCCCACACCATCACTCGCGTATCCCTCTATGGAGCTCTTCAGCTCACGTGCGGCTGCAGAGGTGTGTAGCTCCCATTGGGCATAAAACACAGGTTGCTATTTCCAAAGCTGTTAGAAAAATGCCTTTTGTTTCCTCAAAATTCACCCTGATATGGTGTGCAGTCATGCCTTTTAGTGTGTCTTTTTTTTTTCCACATTGCATTTTTTGCAAAATAAATACATATACTGATAATTTGAGGAAATTAAGCTTTTCTTTCTGATTGGAAGTGATTTTTAATCCAGTGCTCAACCAATTCCCCTGACACATTTCTTGACTTATCCGGCTTGCCAGTGTACTCTAAAAAGGACACCACAACTGCAAGAATTTCTCCAAGATCAGCTTCAGGGAATTTTCCAGGCAAGATGCTTTTTCTGCCCCTCCTAAGCAACTCCTTGTTTGTACAGACAAAAATTGTTTTATTCTCTTCTGCCTCCTCGGGAGCTCGTGTTGTGTTTCTTGTCAGATAGGACCCCTAAATCCTTCCAGCGTTGCTGCTTTTCAGAAGCAGCATCATTCTGCAGATGGTCATCTCTCTTGCTATGACGTCTGTAATGTTCCATCTCTCTGATTTAAACCACAGCTCAATTCAGATTTCTCTCCACGTGATTCTAGATGACAGCCTTATCTTCATCATTATTTATCATTCTATCAAATTTTTTGTCATCTACAGTAAATTAGCTCAGCAGTGTTTCTTACATTTTCTTCCAGAACCATGCAGAAAATGTTGACTAGCATTGAGCATCTAATGAACACCGCTGTTCATCATTAGATGATTTCCCATCGACAGTCCCTCTTTGAGACCTGTCAATTAGCACGCTCACCATCCAATTAGTGTTTGCTTTATTGGCACTGTATGCTGTTCTTTATAATTGCAGTGTTGCAGGGATTCGAAGCTCTAAAAAGGCCTCTTTGCCATCATCACTCAACTCTGCAGTCCTCCCAATAATGAAATCAAATTAGTCTAAAGAAGACAGTGAGCCTTGCATCTGTCATTAATTATGTTCTTACTGTTTCCTTCTTTGATAACTGAATCTTGCTAATGGAAATATTCCCATTACACTGTGGACATGTGTAACAGGCCTGTAGTTACATAAATGATCTTGATTTCCATGTGTGACTGCCTTCACATGGGCCCATTTACAGCCCTCCTAAGCTTTCCAGCGTTTCCAATGTTGACTATCAATGTTCCAAGTTTCCTTCCCCTAACTCCTTTATGACTCTTGAGTTCAAATTACCTGGACCTGTTGATTCTCAAATCTGTTTGCTGTTGCGCTTTTAATGGGCTGGGAAGCCGCACAAACCCACTGGTCTCTTTCTTGCCAATACAGAAGTATTTACTGAATGTTTTCACTTTCCTCTGTGGAGCTCTCAAAAGGAGGTTTCTGACTGCAATTTTACAAGGAAGTTACAAAGTCTGGTCCCGGTGCCAAGTTCCCCATTCATGTCGGGTGTTTTTGTCTGGCTCAGCCCTATCCGGATATAAGCATGTTGGCAAATAAGACTGGCAGAGACTTGCTGTGATATAATCTTGTGGCCTTATGATATAATCCCTTTCACAAACTCTTTAAGATTAAAAGTGACAGGATTGTTTGTTTCTCTGGGAAAGGCTCAGAGAACCTCGTTCCTCTAGAAGAAACATCTTTCCAGTTTCCAGCCTAAGCTTATTCACAGCTAGTTTATAACTACTTTGCTGCACCATTTTCCTTTCTCTTAAACATCTTTTCCACCTCTAACACGTACTCCTGTGTTGTATAACACACATACAATATATATGTATTACATAGTATACAATACATTCTTTGATGTGGTTGGTTAGAGAGCCAAGGTGTTTTGGTTTCTCCATGTCTAAGAGACTCCCTGTTCTTCCAGCCATTCGAGCTATTCTTCTCTGAAATTGCTCCAGTTTGAGTTCTTCTTTCCTGACCTTAGGATGACCAAATGAGGTCTTTTCAAGGTTTTGCATAACGTTACTGATATTTCCATATTTTTTGCTGACGATGTTTCACTCAGTGCATTCCACTTCTCTCTTTTAAATGCCCTGTTACATGTATTCTTGCTTCTTCTTATGGGATGGAGACACTAAGGAGATGGCAGGAGAACTGAAAATACAAATACTTATAAAATAAATCATAGATTACAATTTCCAAAATCTTCACAGTATCTTAGCGACCTAATCTCACTTTTGTAGCTGTTTTAGCTCTACTGCAGTTTTCTGTAGCACTTAGGCATGTGATAGAGATGTGGCCCTTAAATTCAAGTTCTGGTTAGACCCTACCTGCATCTTTAGGTCCATAAAACTCCTGACCTTAAGAACATGGAGTATATCTTAAAAATTAATTCAGCTTGTAGGTCATTTAAACATTTTTTAAATTATTCCCTTAGAGGCCATGCAGTGGGCATGGTGTGCAGGATCTAAGAGCACTGCAAATGAGATGCATCAATAATGACTAATCATGACTGTATGGGAAGTCTTCCAAGTATTTGACTAATAAAAACAGCAGCAGAATTTTCCTTACATAGTCTTATATCAGGAAATATCTGCCAGGAGTTTTCCATTGAAGACTGAAGGACAGCTCACTGACAAACCTTGTTGCAGAAAAAGAACATGTGTAATATTTTTATGGTATTGGCTTTCTTTTTTTACGTCATGCTTGTCACCTTGCAGAAAATCATCCTTTCTCAAATTTCACAAGGATCCTGGTTCTCACACACAGAAAGGAAACACCCAAGAAGGCCAGCAGGGATGAGTAGAGGCAGGAGACGATCACTGCATGAGGAAGTCCTATGTGTGTCTCAATTCATCTGCCAGTGGAGGCAACTGGAGGCAACTGAATGTCTGTAAAATTATGAAGAGTCAACTGAGAACTGTCTGCTTTGCTGTCAACGCAAGATCAAAACAAAAAGAAAGTTCAAAACAAACAGAGTTAAATACTTCTTTACACTGCACCTGAGTCCCTAAGTTATAGCCACATGTAGGCTGATAGAGTATATATGACAAGTGTCAGAGTACACTTGCATTTTCCTTATGTTCTTCTCTAGGTGTCCTTTTTTGGTTCCTATTGGAAATAGGATTATGCACCAGCTGAGCTCTGGTTGGAGCTGGCACCAATATTTTCTATTGTGTGGTGTAGTTGCAGGCCCACTCAGTTTTGTCTGTGGTGTATGCTGCCAAACATGGTCTGTTGACGTACCTCTAGTACTACATGAACAGAGAAACAGAATGGAGGTTTTGGTGGAGCTGTTGTTGGCTCCTGTCCATGGCAAATCAACATCATGACAGGTCACTGACATCAGCTGCATTTCTGGTCACAACCTGTTTGTGTTCCCATTAATTACTTTCTCTTTGCTTTGCTGTAATGTGCCACGGTGGCTGCTGAGTTCTCCTCATCCCTGACAGCACAGATTCATGTTAAGAATAAGCCAGTTTAGGAAGCTGTTGGTATTTAAAATGGTGCTCTTGCTTGGCTCCATCCATCCTTGGCTGCACAGTCTCCTAACCTGGTGCTTTCCTGACTCTCACAATAAGCTTGTTCAGGGATTCAGTCCCCCCCAAATTACTCCTTATTTTGTGGGGCTATCATTCCCATAGGTTAGCACCATGAGCTGGCTCACAATAAGGTCAGATTATTGTTACTGGTTCAAGAGAAACATTAGGAGAAAAGGAAAAAAGAGTACACTTTTCGTGAGCTTTTCATGACAAATCCTCATCCTGGAAAACTCTGGATCTCTCTGCAGGGAGAACTAAGATCTTTGTCCATAGCACTTTACTGTGTGTGGAGTGATGTTTGCTTAATACGGTCCATTGAAAGATGATTTTGAAAAGAAGATGAATCTGTTCCTGTGTTTTCAGCTCAGGCATTCATTTCTTAGAAACAAAGGCCATTGTTAGTCATGTCTGCATGGAAGACAGAGAAATCAATATTATTTTAACATATGACTATTATTAAAGTAATGAGGATAAGATGATTAACCAGTCTGTCATTAACTTTATGGTAATATTCTTCAAAGCAGGCAATCAAATCTTAACTATGTTTGCATTAAAATATTGATATGAAGCCTCTGCTCCAATAATACTAGATATCTAATAGCAATTTTAAGCATTTAATTAGATTAGTTCTTCAGGTTAATAGATCAACTTGCACTTCAAATTATCTTTTCACTCTTTAAAAACAGCAATCAATTAAGCTTTATGTTACTCCTGCTAAGCAATTTAACAGTATTATGCCAGTTCAATGAGGTCCAAAGGGGTTTGACAGCTTTCTTCTCCCCCCATGTTTCCCTGAGGAGGCAAAGGTGTCTCTATTCCAACCTTGCATACCAATGCCTGGCACTGAAATGTAGGTGACAGGGACCACAAGCCAGGAGTAAAGTGCCCAAATTATGATTAAAAAATCTCTGATGACAAGCTTAGTGCGCTTGGGCTCAAGCAAGAAATAGTCTGGGACAGTTTACAGTGTGGAATTCAGTCATAGTATCATAGAATAGAATCATAGAATCATAGAATAACCAGGTTGGAAGAGACCCACCAGATCATCAAGTCCAAGCATTCCTATCAAACACTAAACCATGTCCCTCAGCACCTCGTCCGCCTGTCTCTTAAACCCCTCCAGGGAAGGTGAATCAACCACCTCCCTGGGCAGCCTCTGCCAGTGCCCAATGATCCTTTATGTGAAGAAAATGTTTCCTAATGTTCAGCCTAAACCTCCCCTGGCAGAGCTCGAGGCCATTCCCCCTTGTCCTGTCCCCTGTCACTTGTGAGAAGAGGCCAGCTCCCTCCTCTCTACAATCTCCTTTCAGGTAGTTGTAGAGAGTAATTCTATGATTCTATAATTCTACAAGGCAGTCCAGAGCAACCACACCACAGCATCGGTGGCTTCCTCAACATCTGAGTGAGTGCAGAAACACCACAGTTTAGGGAGGAGCCAGCAGCACTCTCAGTGAGGAGCAAGCCAGTCTAAGCCTGACCTTGACCTCACTGTGAACAGACGGAAACTCATGTCTTTCCTGTGCCAGGAGCATTTTATATTATCCCAGCATTAGGCAAAGCATATAGCAAGACCAGAAAGGAAAACCCAGGTCTCCTTGCCTGTAGCTGTGTGTCCTACAGCGTCCAGCTGCTGCTAACTCATTTCTTCCTCCTCCCAGCAAAACATCTCCTGCCTGACAGCAGTGGGTTGCTGTAAATTTGAGCCTCCTCCACAGAGGGGGTGGGGAAGCCTCAGTCTTTTGGCCTGTTGCTGTCAAGCAAAACAACTCTCACTCCCAGTTTCTCCAACGCCTACATTTTAAGCAGCATTATCCCTGTTCTGCTAGTCATCCATGTCCAGGGGAGTGCCTTGCTCTGAAACCTGAATGCACAAAGGCTTTTGAAGGTCAAAGCTCAATATCTTCCACTGTCCCCACCCTGTCTTGATTTGGGATAGGGATAAAGAGGTTAGAATCACACAGTTTTCAGCCCCTAAACAATCCTCTTGATCTCTTCCAGCACCTGTAAGTCGTTGATTTTCTGCTTTGCCAAAAAACTCTGTGATTCAGTTGCAACACTGCTGCCTGACCTTGCCGGAATGGCACAGGGTGTAATGAATGCTTGCAAAAACTACAAAAATTATTGGATGGAAGGCACTTAAGAAATCTAAAGTGATACATAACCTGCAAAACAAGTTTAATGAAATGCTTTAAATTGCTGTGAGTTATGTAACCACATTAAAACAGTAGCATCAACACCAAAACACTGAACACAAGCTAGGATTTTCCAAGCAATAATAGTTTAAAAGTGCTAAGAATTCAACCTCCTCACCTACATCACTGCATATGCAGAAGAGAAATTTTCTGATTGTTTTGGTAACGCAGTCTCTACAGTTTGGTAATTACTCCATGTGTTGCTGTTTATCTCAGCAAGGTGCATCAGACTCCCTGGGGCACGATTCTCCACTTTTTCTGGGAACAGGCTGGAGGCAGGTACCATCCCTCACTGTATTGACCTTCCTGAGCCAGAGCTTCCTCTCTTCCTGTGAATGAGGGACGGAATCACCTGTATCATATGAGTGACTCCCGACAGCTGTCGCAGATGACCTGCACTTCTCTAATGAGGAGCCCTCCCAGCTAGCCAAGTCCCTTTTGCAATCTGTTCATCTCAACAGTATAATTTTTCACTCTTCAGACTAGACTGATTTGCATTGACAAGATGACATGATAAAGATTTTTAAAAATTCTTTTTGGGAATAACTTTCTCACACAGGTGATATAAACCAATTTCTGGTCTTATTGTCTAAGTCCACCTTCTTTACTCTGACTAAATCTTAATGCTGTGTTTACCACCTGAATATCTTCCTACAAAAGACCATTGATTTATATCATCATTAAAAAGGGGCAATGGCCATATTAAATTGGTTTGTCATAGGCTGAGATAAGGAAGGAGTCCTCATGAGCTGAAGTTGCAGCTGGAGATAAGCCCTTTCTGTCCTGTCAGAGTCTAATTTAGAAGCAGGAAATACCTCAAAATAATAAGCACCCAGTTGATGAAATTGCTGTGAGATTTTTTTTTTATAGGAATGGTTGGACTCAATGATCCAATGAGTCTCTTCCAACCTGGTTATTCTATGATTATATGATATTCAACTATTCATATTAACAGAAGATTAAGAACAGATTCGGTCTAGAAAACCAGTTACACCTAGAACAAACACAAACCTTTGCAGAGTGTCCCTGACTGCAGCAGCATCCAGCACATCAAGGACTCTGCCCAACAACTCTGTGGTGCCTGGAACTGGTTGACTGGTACCTCCATCCCTTACTGTGCTGGTGCTCTCCCTGCCAGTATACAAGAAGAGATGATATTCTCCCTTTTCTCAGGAGCTGACTTTATATCTGATTGCCTGTGGTATAAATGGTCAAGTCCTACTGCTTGAGAACACAGAGAGGTGGCGATGCTGCAGGAGCCATGCTGCTGGGGCTCCTCCCAGTCAAGGATTCAGGAAGAGCCTGTGTTGCATGGAGAGGTAATACATGTTCACAGAATCATAGAATGGTGTGCGTGGAAAGGGACCTTAAAGATCATCCAGTTCCAACCCCTCTTCTGCCATGGGCAGGGACACCTCCCACTGGATCAGGTTGCTCAGAGCCTCATCCAAGCTGGCCTTGAACACCTCCAGTGCCGGGACATCCACAACAGCTCTGGACAGCCTGTGCCAGTGCCTCACCACCCTCCGATTAAAAAAGCTCTTCCTAATGACTAATCTAAACCTACCCTCTTTAAGCTTAAAATCATTATCCTTCACCTTACCACTACATTGCCTGATAAAGAGCCCCTCCCCAGCTTTCCCCTAGGCCCCTTTAATACTAGGAGGCTGCTCTAGAGTCTTTTCTTCTCTAGGCTAAACAATCCCAACTCTCTCAGCCTGTCCTCACATGTTCTTAGATAAACTGATATAACTAAAAAACCAGTGCAGTCACAGACCCCCTCTGCTGCATCTCTTGAGGAGTCTCTGAAATCAAAAGTTTGGCCTCCCTTGCATGTTAAAAGGGGTTGTTTAAAAGGCAGTGACCACTTTGTGGCTCAGACAACAGATAGAGGATGACATTTTTGTGGCCAAGGCTTGCTTGGGCTTCAGGCTTAGTTTGGGTAATTCCTGCCTGCAGCTGCACACTCAGATTATCCCTCCCTCCATGTGACCCTACAGCGCTGCAAAGCAAGAAACTCTTTACTGGGGCCATTTTGGCATTAACTCAGGCTGCTGTGGGACTCTCAGAGATGCATTTCATGTCTGCAGTGGTCACCTGGGCTGCTGCATCACTGGATGGGTCTGAGTGCTGGGCATGAGTTAGGTAAGCAGATAGGGGACAGCCAGCTCCCAAGCTCAGCCTTTGGGTGGGCACGGGATGAGGGTGTCTGACCCTTGTGCTTCTGTCTTCTGCTCCAGATGGAGCAGCTGAATTCAGACTTCCCCTGGTCAAGAGTTGCAGTGTGCACGTAGAAGCTGGTAACAGTAATATGCAGCAATCCCTGTCATGATGGGATGTTTTACTGCTACTGTCACAGAGAGGTAGGTTGGCAGTCCTTCCTGCAGCATTTATTGCTCTTGATTTACCTGGAAATGCCCTAATCCTTGGTTAGACATGAATATGCATCACCTCAATGTTGGGAAGTGTTTGGGATTTGGAAGCATCACTTTAGGCTCTCTACGGGAACTAAGCAGAATGTGGATGCACAAACTCATTTTTAAGTTGCCCAGAAGGCACGACCCTACTTTCCAGGGTGCCAGTTATTGGGTTTTTCCAGTTACTGACAGCTCAGACCTTTCAGTGACTCTAGTTGTATGTGTTCATTGCAACAATTGTGACAGTTAAATTTATTTTATCTGAGTGCCTTGAATAAGAATTCAGGAGTGTAGGTTTTGGTCCTAGAGTCTGGAATTTCATCTAGTCACAACATTTTCTTGCTCCTTGGCTCTTGTTTCAGGGCTTTATGCTTTAGACTTACATTATTTACTTTCTAAGGAGACTAAGTTTTGATATCTTTTCGGTGTTACCCTGCAGATATTTTTATAAGATTTTATTTAGTTATAACCATCAAGTGTTTTCACAGTGAATTCAATAAAACAAAAATCGAGAGTTTTATTTCTTTGCACAGAGATTACACTCACTGAGGCAATTCTTTGTCTCCTTATTAGCCAGTGAATGGGAATGGGATGTTTTCGATTGCTACCCAGAGGTGGCTGGCTGGCTGGCTCTGACTCACTGCAGGCAGTTTTACTTACAGCCGCTGAAATACTCTGAGTCACTAGGAGAGGCAGAGCAGCTAACAATGAGAGGTAATCACGCAAAGAATATTACAACCATGAGGGCACTTTAGGCTCAGCTCCCGGTGGACAGCAGAAGCAAGGCGCAAATATATCTGTGTAATTCTTAATTAAGTACCAGCAGCGGCTAGGTCCCTTTTTTTTCTCTCCTCTCCCTCTTATTTCCCAGACCACAAACCAAATCTTCAGCAGGTATAAACTGGCACAGGCTCTTTGACTTCAAAGGAGCTGCATCAGTTTGAACCAACAGAGATCCTGGCACCATATGGCTCTAATTATGTTAATGTGAGGCCCGAAGGATGCAGTGCAATAATAAAAAGGAAATACTATGTGATCCATCATAGCTTTGGCACTCAAGGCAGGACTTTCAAAGTTATTTAGGCACCAAAAGAAGCAGACAGGTGTACTGAAGATTTTCTGTGTTCCACTTCCCCACAATAAAAAATTATTTCCTTTCTATCTCAAAGCAGACTTGGGAGTCCTCGCAAAGGGGGGAAACCACTCACTCAAAGTGAGCAGGGAGAGATATTTCATTTCTATAAACTATTATGTCTTTAGACTTACGACCTCTCTGAGGGCTCAGCAGGGTGCTGGCTCTTGCAGCACACGCTAGCACCGTGCCAGCACCTGCTGACACCTACAAGGCTATGGGTGAGCCTGTTGCAAAACACAGATGGAGCAAAACTTGGGCAGAAGGTAAGGATCTCAAAGAGATGAATGAGTCAAACCAGGCTTGCTCACCCCAAGGAGTGTCTGCTGCATTGTGTGAAGCCGAGTTGCCCCATTAACGTGACTTCTTGTAGTGCCATCCCGACCCATGGAGCTGCAAAAGGATATTAGGAGGGCAACTGCGATGTGTTCCTATTCTCAGCAGATGGAAACCTACCGCACTCCGAGTTCCCCCAGGCCCAATGCTCTGGAACCCTTCTACAGCGTGGAAACTTCCTTTGATTCTAAATCCAAACAAATAACTGCTTTTATTCTCGTGCATTTATATTACGTTTTCCTCATATTTTCCATCTCATGAAGGATTGAAAACAAATTGTTGTGTTAAGGTGTTTGTAGTTAGGATGCTCTGTGCAGCACTTGGTTTGTTTCTGAGTCCTTATTGGGAATTTCCTGCTGATCTGGTTTTACGTTGTCTTTACCTAAAAAGAATATTCACCAGGGACTGAAATAGTATCTAAACAATTTAAAAGGGGTTCTCCCATCTCAGGCTGTTTTCTAGAAGCCTTGTAATCTTTGTCTTGCCAGGTAATGAAGCAAGACTGCTGAAAGAGTACTCACATCGCCCTAAAGGAGTGGGAAACGGATTGCTTAATACAGCAAGAGTTGCATCCCACATAGTAAAATTCATGGTCATTTTTCATTGTTCTAATGTCTTGTACTTTGGAATGATGCAACTCTGATGTGTAATAACCTGGTAGGCAGCTGGATAAATTCCCTTTATATATATAAAAAAAGAGACCATTTCATTTAAGTTTTGCATAATTTTGGTTTTTAGCTATGTTACTGTTAGGAAGTCAGATGTGACACCAGTGCATGGATGTACTCACTGGGCAACTGCCCTTCTAAAGAACCTGCCACACTGGATGCTTTTGCTTTAATTCCCAACATGTGCTAATGTGTCAGGAGTGCCCATTATCCTTGGAAGCAGCCACCAAATGTGGGAAGTGAAGAGTAAGGTAAACCAGTCAGTTGTTCTCCGTAATTGTGTGAGAATAAGGTTTAAGTCTCCACTCTGCTCAAGTCAAACCAGTTAATGGAAATAGGGCTCCTGAAAGCTGGCGCGTGCTTGTCTGCTCTGCTAGTCTGCAATGGGCCTCTCTACATTGAATCAGATTTTTTTTTTTTTACTGTTAAAAGCAGCTAAGTGGGTTTGATCAAAACCAAAACATTGCAGAAAAATACCAGATTTTGTGTTTTGACATTTCCTGGTGAAAAGGCTTTTTGTTGAGTTCCCAGATCATAGAATCATAGAATGGTCTGGGCTGCAAGGGACCTTAAAGATCATCCACTTTCCCCTTGCCATGGACATCTCCCACTGGATCAAGTTGCTCAAGGCCCCATCCAACATGGTCTTGAACACCTCCAGGGATGGGGCAGCCACGACTTCCCTGGGCAACCTGTGCCAGTGCCTCTCCACCCTCATCAGGAAGAATTTCTTCCTAATGTCTAATCCACCATCTAATCTTCCCTCTTCCAATTTAAAGCCATTCCCTCTCATTCCATCACTACACTTGTAAGAAGTCCCTCCCCAGCTTTCCTGTAGCCTCTTCTCAGAGCCTTCACTTCTCCAGGCTGAACAATCCCAAGTCTCTCAGCCTGTCCTCATAGCAGAGGAGGTCCAGCCCTCTGAGCATCTTTGTAGCTCTCTTGTGGAAGGGAGAGAGACTGAGTCAGATGGGTTATTTCTTCTTCTTTTCACAGAAAGGGTCACTGGACACAGGAACAGGCTGCCCAGGGAGGAGGTTGAGTCACCATCCCTGGAGGTGTTTAAGGTGGATGAGGTACTGAGGGACATGTTTTAGTGTTTGATAGGAACGGTTGGACTCGATGATCCGATGGGTCTCTTCCAACCTGGTTATTCTATGATTCTATGATTCATGTAGAAGGTACAAATAGACCTGCCACCTATTTGCAGTAGAGCCACTTTAATAATAAGCCATTAAATTACTGATAGTGCCCTTACGAGATAAAGTATCCTAAATTAAATTGACAAAATGTACACTGCTAATAGAATTGTGACCTCTTATGATTTTAATTTCAGCAAGTGAACATTTACAAGGTGAAACCCCAGTCCTGAACATTCTTGTGATTGTAACTAATGCTACACATTTAAGCAATATTTCCCCTTAGACTCAAGTTATTTATTGGCATATGTATTTGCAAGATCAGAACATTAACACCTAACAAACATAATTCAGGAAAAAATAGCAACGACTTATATGCAGGTCTCTATAGTTACTGAGTATTTCTATAAAGTGCTTGAAGTTCCTATATACTGCGCAGCAGGGAGTAACACACGTTGCTCCCACATCTGCCTTTAGAAATTCACAGGGGCTGGTGACTCAACTGGGAAAAAATGCGAAAAGAAATACTTTTATAGCAAATTCCTCGAATACTTACCAGGTGAGGCATCACTAACATGACCTTAAATAGACTCTTAATTCCACAACAAGGTATTTAAACAGCGCTTTGATTTTCAAAAAAAAATGCTGTACAACAGCACTGCTTATTGCCATCTTTTCTGAAGACCAAACCACAGGCTTATGTTCCTGCTACAGAACAAACCCCTATATTTAGGCATTCCTTGGGAAACTTTTCATTACTACTTTCCTTATGTGACATTTCAGCCTTGTATTTGCATAGAGGATATTCATCTAATTAGCACAAAGGCTTTGCAACACCCAGCTATTGTACTCTATTGTGCTGCTGCAGAGAAATACTGCACTGAATATTTACTTGGGGACCTGGACAATGCCAGTCCATTGTTACAGAGCAGAAGTGTATGTCAAATTCTCTTGTTCGTTTCCCATATTTTGCAACTACCTTCTTTCCCTCTTCCTATGTCATAATCTCTACAGGGAACTCTGTGATGAAATCCTGGGTATAATTAATTTAAAGGATTCATTATGATTCATCTGAAATAGGGATAACTGTGTGGACTCAGATCAGAAGGCTTTCCCCTAACGTAGGCTTTCCCCAAAAATCAGAACTTGCCTCTCCACTTGCATCGAGGCTTCTGAGAATTCTAAACTGTGTGGATGAGTGTGGGACAAATTTCAGGTAGCTCTAATCTCAATATGAGACTGAGGTTGAATCCAGATGAAACACGGGAGTGTCACTTCTGGCCCTGCTCCTGGAAAATATAGAGATATGAGCTTTTATTTGATATCACATGGATCACATCTTCAAATCCGGCACTTAGATAAAGGTAAGGGCTGAAGTGAGAAGAGAAGGGCTGGAAGGAGTCTAAAACATAAGCAAATCCAAAATGCTGGTTGTAGTTCCCACATTATGTAATTTCCCTTAAAAATGTACTCATGATCTTGTTAATATCACCTAAAGTTTTTGCCCACCAGTCAAGCTGACACAGCACAAGCGAGCTTAAGGATGGCTGCACACAACCAGATTGGATCAGACATCCCCCCAGTGCCGTGTTCCCTTGTTGTCACTGTCCCCATTTGGTCTCTACAGGCAATGGGATCAGGACAAGCATGCAGCCAGCCTGCCCCACAGTGGTCTCTCAGCCCCTCTCATTCGTGTCATGGGGCCTCCTGCACAAGAGGTACTGAATTTGTATGTAATACCCACTGTGGACTTCTTCCTTGTATTAATTGGTTCGGCTACTTTTTGAAAATCATATAAAGGCTTAACATCCATAAAAACCCATGGAAAGCGGTTTTTTAATTTGCTTAAACACATCTTGTTCAACTACGTGCTGAGGGTCCCTTCCACCTCTACAGTGTTGCTGAAAAAAAATCAAGAAACCTCTTCTTTGCGGATACCAAGAGGGCATTTTTTTAAAACTTTGAGCCATGATTTGTGCATTTATGAGCCCCATGGAAAAGGCAAAAATAATCCAAAGCGTGTTGGAGGGAAAATGCAGAGCACTGTGAGAAGCCTGCTTGATGCCATCATGTGAAGCTGCCAGGAGCTGATGGAAGAGCAGACACCGTTCAGGTCACTCGCTCCAGATGAACTGACACTGGTAGAGGGGCAGCGCCAGCCCGGACGGCTGCTCTGGGAAAGGCGAGACCGGCCAGATGGACGACAACAGCAGAACTTCTCAAATGGAGTAAATCAAAGGCTTGGAGAGGTCAGGAGGATTTATTTATGCTGAGGTGGAATGCTGGCTGGAGAATAATTACTTTCAGACTGCTTTTGGGCAATCACTTTCTGGCTGCTCTTAAACCGTTGCTTTTAGGTTGACCTCTCTGGGTTCATCTGGTGCTGTTCTGCCCCTTTATTAGTCACTATTAGTAATTGTAGATTGCGGCTATGGGGCAAAGGAGCACAGGGGAGAAATAAAACATGGGAAGAGGTAGACAGGGAAGGGCTCTGCTCAGGAGGGTCTGTTGCAACGTGGCCTCTGCCAAAACGTGGCTCATCCCTTTCCACAGTGGGGATGTTGCAGGCTGACCTGTGGTTGTACCCAGAGCTGAGACTGCCGGTGAGGTGGTGAAGGTTCACCGGGAGTAAACTGAGGTGGTGGAGGTAGTTTAGGAGAGTAAATGGAAGCTTTGGAGACCTCAGAAGACTCAGCTGAGGGAGCAGCAACTGAGAGCCTTCTGTGGTTGCTTCTGCTGGGGCAGAGGTAATGCCCTGGTGCGCATGCTGGTGACAGGCAGTAGACTGGACATTCCTCAGTAAATTTCAGCTTGTTTTCAACTTTCAGGCCCATTGTTTGCGCGTTGGTAAGTGTCAAATGCCACCAAGATGGGCATGTCATTTTGTTACTGAGATGTCTGTGTATTTGTGTGAGGAACCTCTGGGAGGTTGAGCCTGGCTTGTCTGGGTTGGGAAACAACCTCTGCCAGGAGGATTTCAACATTTTGAGTTATTTGATGTGCCGACGTGTGGCACTGCTGCATTTTAGCCCTTTCTGATTTAGCAATGAAATCAGACACACGCTCCTATTACAAACAGCTCTGCTGGGAGAGGCTGGGACTGTCCCCAGCGGATCACTCTGCTCCCACTGCTGGACACCGTGGCTTCTGCTGGGCTGCTGGCACCCTCAGTCCCTTGATCTCCCCAAAGGTGTGGGTTGGGTGGCAGGTTGGTGTCATAAGCTTTTCCAAAAAGTGGTGAGGCAGTTCTCACACGACTCTTCAGGGAATGGCGTGATCCTCAGGCTGCCCAATGTGACGGGGATGCTAAAGGGCTCCAAACTCTTCCTTATGAAAGGGGACACACTGGAGGTTTGCCCAGTCACGTTGTGGGGCAGGCATGGATGGATCACTGGCTGTGTCTTTAAGCACAAGCGGGGCACCTAATGCAGAGGATCTAGATTCAAATCAGATAAAGAAGTTTTGGACTTAATGATTACCAAAAGGTGCTGTAGGTTCAGGAAGGTTGGGAGGCTTCATGGAGAGGCTTGAAAAAGAGCTTGGCTGAACAGGCTCTGAAAACCCCTGATTTTGGTGTAGCTGGAGGCTGGAAAGTATCTGGAGAGGCACTATGTACACTCATCCAGTTTTCTGCTCTTCCCTAGGTGTCTCTTTAAAACCACCATTCTTATTTTTAACTTAAGAAAACAGAAGAGTGAGGAGGGAAGGAGGAAGGAGGGGGTGGTGATGCAAGACCATCAGTTTACCCCCATATCCACCCTGAAATTCCTCCACTATGGGACATACAGTGAGGTGTAGTGGCAAACCTGGGGACAGCACAGGATCCTTGGCTGGGCTGCCAGGGAGGGGGTGACACCTCCGCACTGACAGAGAAGGAGGCACAGAAGCAGCACTGCTCCCAGCAGTGGTGTCAAGCCCCAGCTGGATCTAGAATACCCCTGTGGTCAACTGAAAGATGTTAAGGTTGTCTCAGCACGCTCCTTCCTTGCTAACTAGAGGCATCAGGGGATGATGTCTGCCTCTGGATGGGATAAAGAAATACAGTGGAATTGCCAGGGAGGACTAACTTTTCATCACTTCTGCAATTTACCTGAAAAGATCCTCCCAGTCTCATTAATACAAGCCACAAGCACTGCCATAACAAATAAAAGTGGCGCTAATTTTGCTACGGGAACAGTGCCTTGGCGTTATATTCATTGCCCCAGCATGCAACGCATACGCTGTTTAAGACTTTGCCAAAACGCATCTCTTAAGCAAAATAGATTCTCATTTTTCTACACGTGGCTTCCTACAGCTACAGTGGTCACAGCTTAAATAGGATGTGTGTACATGTGTGTGTTTCTGTGTGTGCACACCATGAGTTTCTAAAATTTATTTTTAAATCTTCCTATGTGAAAGAACATTTATTTTGTGCCTGGATGTAAAAAAAAAAAAAAAGTTCATTTATTTACTGAACTTGCAATGGTTGTAGTTCCCAGGGAGACAAGCACAGACACTCTTTAAAGGGTTCCTGAATCAAATTGTTTAGCAAGTTTTATTCATGCTTTCTAATTACCCCATGCGGTTGGTTTTATTTAAAAAGTTAGTATTTTAAAGTTGATTTGAGGACATATCGCAAACTTTACCACTACCCCACCCCCCGGTTCACTGTGCTATATAGTATACACAGCAGCTCAGGCTGTTAATTGTAGGTAAGGGTTAAAACGAGGAACTGATGCAACTGCAGAGAGACCTATAAGGGTATGGCCTGACAGGCCTTAGAGATGTAAACAAAGTTACTGTCCCAGTGAGGGACATACCTACTGCGAGATGTGTTAGCTCCGTGCATCCCTTTGCACTGAAATAAATGAAGAATCCTGCTGCAGGTAAGGAAACTCTCCAACACCATCAAGACCGTGAGGTCAACTTAGTTGCTCTGTCTCAGGGAAGATCTGGACAGGAGCTTCACACGGGTCAGAAATTCTCCACTCTTGGTTTGGTGCTACAAGGGTGTCACCAGAGCAGACAGTGAGCACATAACCCTCAGCCTTCCTGAGGAATCTTCCAGGCAGCGATCCTGCCCACGGTAAATGTATTTCATGTGTCGGTACTCAGGCACAGAGGTGTCTAAGCAGCTTGGGGTCAGCGGAGAACCAATCTGTGCTCCCAGATGGGATGCTTAATGGTCCAAATATAATCCAAACAATATGAGTGCATACAATACCTTGAGAAAAAAAGAGGAAATCAACTTTCCCTCTTCAGGTTATGGATCAGATGGCACCAAATGCTAGATACTTTGGATTTTTGGTTTTTTTTTCTTTTCCTATGACTCCTGTTATTTCTGGTAAGTATAATAAATTAAATAGACAGTTCATTCAGCAACAGTAAAGTTTTGATACAGCTTTCCCTTCACATGTCCCCTCCTTCCCACGCACTTTTTGAAATCGTGCAAATGCATTGACAGATTACAGGGTTACAGCAAAAATAAACAATTTGTCCTTCATCAAGACAGTTCATATTGTAGATGATCTAGGCGTGGCATAATAAGGCTGCTACAAGACAGCCTGAGTCCAAAACAATTTCACCAGTTCAGCCAGTCGTGCTTGCTTGTGTGGAAGGTGGTAGAGTTTCTGTCCCTTGCAAACAGGCTGCTTGGCCCTTGGGAAAGTGATAAATTAGGAGGACCAAGAGTGTGCAGTCTGCCGTGTTTAGCTCTGCCCCAGGAACTGGTAATGGAAAAGGAATGCAAGGAATCGGTGTCTTCTGTTAGAATTAATCCCTTGAGGTTTTCTATTCCATAAGCAAGGTCTGGCTGGACTCTATGGGAGGCAACTGCAAGTGCTTAGCTGAGTGAACTGAAATTTTTTGCTAAGAACAAAAAACTTTCATTCTAGTTGCTTGAAAACAGAAAAAAAATAGCGGTGGTGGGAAGCTTACCTTCGGAATTTACAATAAGAATAAGCTATAAATTGAAGTATGCCAATTTTTTCCGAGCTTCAAGATGCTGAAAGACTAAGTACACTCCACCAAACATGTTTCCTACTGTTTTCAGTGAAAGTGCAAAGTAATCAAAATCGGGGGTGGAAAAAACCCAGAGTAATTTAGTTAAAAATCCAATTTTCTACTTGAAGTGTCTTGAGGGGAAGTTGTCACTGCTGAACGTGATTGTAAATTACATTGTCAAAACCAGTTGTTAGCAGACACTGGGGGAGGAGTGTTACATATATTTAGCATGTGGCCTGTAAAAGAACTTGATATCAAAAAGGTTTTCTCTCCTGCCCAAAGCTGCAAGAGAGAAAGGTGCTCATGGTTGCTACTCCCCACAGCAGAGATGTGGAATAAGGGATCCTGTAAAGGCTCTTGCTGCCAGCAGGGAACTGGACTGGCCCAATTTTGACATCTTCAGGGACATCCCAAAGAAGAGGTTCTGCCTCTTAACCTTTTCTAGCATTAAAAATCATCATTATCATCTTCTAATGGTGGCCACTTTACATACGCTTGCAAAACAGTCTCTTGAATCACTTGAGACAGCAAATGCTTTGAAGAGGCCGTCTGCCCTCTGTAGAAAATCAGATAAGTGTCGAACTTTGGATCTTGACCCAGTTCTAGTTTTCCCACTGTGCTTCATGCCATCAACAAGCTCAGCAGAAATCATCCTCCTCTTTCCCAGGCAACAGAGTGGTACGAGTCCAATCTCACAAAGACACTATATGAGAAAAAAATACTGGCTCTTGATTGTACCACTATAGCAATTAGGGGTTGTATCCTAGAGGTTGGGAGGGGGTCGACAGAGAGGATTGGGGTCATGATATTGCTTATTCCTCCTCGGGCCACTTGCAGGATTTGGGTGAGGATTTCTACTCCACTCTTCACTTGCTTTCCTCAACACTCACAAATTACTCATAAACCTGCCTCTGTAGAGTGATGTTTCTCCTAGTTTTCTTAGTCTAGAGATCCACAAAAACTCATTAATTAAGCATCATATCTGGGAGGCTGGTTCCAGACTCCAACACAGGCTTAATAAGATTTATGCTCGTGACCAGTAAAAGCAAAAAGACACCTTAGGCATTACTCTTTTTTCATTACTCTTTTTTTTCAATAAGATATTTAGGATTGTAACAGGAGTTAAATCAGCAGCAGGATTGCACTCTCACTTCAGTGGAAACACTTCTAGGTAAAACATTAATTCCAGAAATCAAATGCGAGGGTTAGGCAGTTCAAACAAAGCCCGCTTCCTGGTTCAAAGCCTAGTTCAGACCTTGATCTATAAACTTCCAGAATTTGTTAAGAGATTAGACTTTATTTTATCAGTTATGACTGGATGTTACAGTAAAGAAAGTGTTGATGGAGTATTTTAAATAGGTGTTGAGCATTTCCAGGTAGCAAAGGTGTTTGTTGCTAAAAAGCAGGATCTGTCTAACACACCATCAGATTTTCTAATCAAAATGCAATCTGTAGCAAGCGAAATACTGCTTCATTACAATATCTCTGCTGTTGAAGATTAAAAAAACCCCAAACCTGCTAGAGATTATGACTAGCATGGGTCTACTCCTAGATATATTGGTGTGAAACTGATTATAGCACCTACTGCTGATAAGGTTACTCCAAAATTGCACTGATACATCTTAAGACTGATTGACTGGAAACATTTGAAATAAACACACGCTATGATTTCAAATATCCTTTAGCTCTTACCTACAAAAACTGCTATCATAAGAAAACAGACATGCTACTTTGAACTGAAAAAGAAACCCCCTTCCACTAAAATAATAAAACCAAATATAAGCAAAAGTTATTTTAATATTTTCTTAGTGATCCCCCAAATCTGCTGACATAAATCTCTTTCTGTATATCAGACTTCACGTACTTCATGCTTTCTCCAGAGAAGCAAGGAGTTTTCTGTAATTATACTGACTAATAGCTGCCGCCTTTAAATGCTTCCAATTTTTTAGATGAAATAACTGACACGAGTTGTGTGATGTGATTTCTATCATAAAATCTCCATTTATAGCCTGCCCAACCAAGTACTGTTTGTTGTTTATTAGCAGCCTTGTCTTTGTAGCTGTGAGAGTTGAGAACATGTGCAGCAAGAATTCCAGGGAGAGGAGATTGCTTTTATTGGAAAAAACACACATCTAGTTGGAGCAGAAGAGAAGCTTTCAAGCAACAGGTTTGACCTGAAGAAGAGCTTTTGTGCCTGAAAGCTTGTCAGCTGTTTCTGTATTTATCACGAGATTTTATAGAAGAATACCCCTCTGCACAAAACTTGTACCAATTATTTACTAAATAAGCGCTTTGAATGACCGGAACATTATGGTCTTTGCAAACGTTTAACAGCAAAAAATCATGACTATAATAATATAATAATATCGAAAAGACACAAAAGAAAGGACTGTCCGCAAGTCTTGATGTCAGTAATGCACACCCATCACCCCTCTGCTGCGACTGAGGCGGTTCTGCAGACGGGTCAGGGTTTACTTCTTGGTTTTATGGTAAAGAAAGCATTTCAAGCTGGCTGTAAAAGCAGATGATGCGACTACAAAGGAACTACGAGCTTAGCCTTGTGAAAAAGCTGTGAACAGGAAAGTTTCTCCCCTTCCCCTGGTGTCACGATCCAAACTTTGCCAGTCAGTACCTTAGAGAAACAGTGGAGCTCTTTGTCTGCCTTAGCTGAGTCATACAATTATCTCAATAACAGCGAGTACCTAGCAACAGCCTCAATAAACACCCATTTATTTGATTAATCAGCCATTTTGAAACAGGTTTGGTAAACATTACCCTTTCACTTTTGGATTACATTATTAAAAAGGCTTCCCACTGAAGCTGCTGCGCCCCGTGCTATGAATAACCACAGCAAACCGCAGATGTCCTGCCCAGCTTGGGCAGGTGGGCTGAGCTTAACTTGACACTCCTTGCTCACACTGAAGCACAGAAAGCAGGTAGGGATCAGCACAGCATTTACCAAAGGTTTTCTAGCCATGGATTCACAATAAAACTGTTGATGGTAATGAGCGCTATCAATAATCAATAACTACATGCTGGTTGTGAGACAAGGACAGGAAGAAAGAAGAAGCAGAAATTCAGTTTCCACAAATGTAAACATCTGCACATGATGTTTAAGGCTAATTTACAGTGGCTGGTATGTGCTTTAAGTGCTGAAAGGGTTTTGAGTACTCAGAGACTTGTGAGAAGTGTTTGCAGTGGACTGGAATCTAGGAACAAAAGGAATTTTTGGTTATCATGGGAGATATCAAGATTATTTCCAAAGTAACCCTTGATGGACTCCTGTGCTGTGGAGTCTAGCTGCATATAAATATGTATGTAAACATACATTTCTATACATATGCATATATGAATTGGGAGTGCACTCCTCCTGGGAATGCTGAGGTGGCAGCTCTTTACTGATTTTCCCAGCCTCTTCAAACAATGCTGTGCCTGCCTCTTGTGCAGTGATGAGCAAATAGTCCTTCTTCATGGAACAGGTGAACTCGTTTTTGGGTTTTTTTTCACAGGAAAAACATCTTTGTTCTACTGAACCTTCATTCTCTTCCCCTTAGGTAAATGCACCACCAGCCTATATGGTCGAAATGACCCACCCTCAAGCTTTCTGGCTGAAGCTGTTCTATTGTCTGTGAAATCATTAAGTGTAGATCTCTATTTGCTCCAGTATGTTGAATAATTATATATGTGTATTTGCATAGAATCATGGAATAGTTTGGGTTGGAAGGGACCTTAAAGCCCATCTAGTTCCAACCCTCCTACCATGGGCAGGGACACCTCCCACTCCATCAGGTTGCCCAAGGACCCATCCAACCTGGCCTTGAACACCTCCAGGGATGGGGCAGACACAGCTTCTCTGGGCAACCTGGGCCAGGGCCTCACCACCCTCATGGTGAAGAAAATTCTTCCTTCTGTCTAGTCTAAATCTGCCCCTCTCCAGTTTATACCCATTGCCCCTAGTCCTATCATCACAAACCTTTGTGAACAGTCCCTCCCCAGCTTTCTTGTAGCCCCTCCAGGTACTGGGAGGTCACTATAAGGTCTCCTTGGAGCCTTCTCTACTCCAGGCTGAACAAGCCCAACTCTCTCAGCCTGTCCTCATAGGGAAGCTGCTCCAGCCCTCTGAGCACCTTTGTAGCCTCCTCCGGACCTGTTCTAACAGCTCCATATCCTTCTTATGTTGAAGTTTCCAGAACTGGACACAGGACTCCAGATGAAGTCCCACCAGAGAGAAAAAGAGAATCACCTCCCTTGATCTACTGATCACGCTTCTTTTGATGTAGCCCAGGATACGGTTGGTTTCTGGGCTGCAAGTGCACATTGCCAGCTCATGTCGGGCTTCTCATTGACCAGCACCCCTAAATCCTTCTCTGCAGGGCTTCTCTCAATCACATATTTCCCAATCCTGTACTGAAATCGGGGATTGCCCTGATCCAGGTGCAGGACCTTGCACTTGGCTTTGTTGAACCTCATTAGGTTCTCACAGCCCCACTTCTCCAGCCTGTCCAGGTCCTTCTAGATGATATCCCATCCTTCCAGTGCAGCAACTGCACCACTCAGCTTGGTGTCATCTGCAAACCTGCTGAGGGTGCACTTGATCTCTTTGTCAATGTCATTGATGAAGATATTAAACAGCATCGGTCCCAGTACAGACCCCTGAGGGACACCACTAGCCGCAGATCTTCATGTGAACATCAAGCCATTGGCCACTACTCTCTGAATATGAGCATCCAACCAGTTTCTTATCCACCAAATGGTCCACCCATCAAATCAATATCTCTGCAACCTAGAGAAATGGATATTGTGGATCTAATAGAGTATGAATACATTGTATCCAGCATTTCTTCTCACGCTGTTGTCCTAATGCCACTTACATATGTATTATTTTTCATCGATATATCTATATTACCCCCAGTATTAAAATAAAGCAGCAGAGTTTATTCGCTTTCCTGCTGATCTTTAATGTACAAAGAAATAAACTCTTTTTATAACCGTGTTCACAGCCCAGGGATTGTGCCTGTCATTAAAGCGTTCAGATAAGATCAACATCTAACCTTGCTCAGCAGAAAGGAAGAATAGATCTCTCTCTCCTGCAAAACAGCACCCATCTGCTGGGTGGGGGAGAAGTTCTCAGCTGCCTCCTGATCTCCCAGCTTATCTCAGCCACTCATCACACCTCTTCATGTTTTTCGTGCGTCTGCCTTTGTGCCACGTCAACAGAGTGCAATACAGCACAATTCTGTAAAAGCACAATAACAAGAATTAAAAGTAAAAAAAAACCAAAAAAACAAAACAAAACCCTGTACTACAAATAAACACTTAGTACACATGAGGCTTAATAAATTACGTATTTTCCAAATGTTTATCTGGGATCATCTCGGAACTGTTATTTTCTTTCCTCTAGAACATACAACCTGGATAATCTGAAGTGTTGTGGAGTCTCCATTTTTAGAGATTATCTGGACAAACCCNTGTGGCTATTACACTTGAATTCATGTAAAGCTCAATGTAATGTGTAAGGGAAGACAAACAGCGACTTCTTATTTATAGGCAATTTTATTATTTACAATTAACTATATAGGAGGGACAAATGTACTTATTAGGCCATTATTTTTTAAATTTCTTTTTACATTTTATTTTGCATAACATCTGTTGCAAATGGCACCAATTTCCTAGCCTCTTCCATGCTGCCAAGTTTAGATTCTTCACCCGTCCATCCACAAGATGGATGAATTCAAGAGCTATTACACAAGGCTGATTGCAACAGAAAGGGAGATTAAAGCATCAGCTTTCACAGATGCACATAGATAATTCAGGTGTCCTGTTTCTCTAAAGAGTGAAAACCTTCCCTTGGGAAGGGTATTTCTGTAGATGACATATCACTGCATGAATAAACACATCGTGCCACAGCACACGCAGGAAAATAAATATGTGTGGAAATATTCTGGTTGGGACAAAGCTCAAGCCAAAGGTGAGTGTGGTGCAGGAATTTACTTGTTTCATTTGTTCCCCTGGGTGCAGAGGATGTTTGTAAGCAGGTAGTCATAGAGACATACGGAAATTAGAAGGCAGAGATGGGTATGTGATCTGTTTTCCTAAAAGCAGCCAAAGGATTTTATTATATGAAATTAAAAAAATAAAGATGATAATAAGTCAGGGGAAGCTGGAATTCTCTTATTGACAATTGAAGATCTTTGCTTTTCTTGACCTCACATCTCAGTATGGGAACACAGCACATTTTAACAGCTCCCTCACTGAAGACGGTTGTTCCACGCATTGAGTAGGTTATGCAAGTCAGGACAGATGTGAAGCGCTGTACAGCTTGGAGAAGTAACACTTTAGAGTTACACTTTCATCATGGCATTTCTTCATTAAAAAAAACCAATGAAAAGCATACCACATTGAAATAAAAGTTCGGCTTTTGTTCTCCCTAAAGAAATTATGATCGAATCCTGATTAAGGCGAACTTTAAATGAAGTTCTCCCAGGGAGCTTTGAAATAAAGCATCAAAATTGCAGGGTGAAAAGTTTCTAAACCATAGGAACTAGCCAGTACTTGTCACGTTCCTGACTGATAAACACACAGTTCAGCTGATCATTCATGGAAAATATATAGTAAATTTCCCTTCTGGGGGTTATATTTACTCAGTCTTTTCAGGCTGCATTATCACTCACTGTGATGTATTTAACTTCCATTCATGAGTCACTCTGACATATATTGCTTTTCAGCTACGCAAACAATATAAAAACTGATTTCCTAGCCACAAATAGGGAAGGAATTTTGAACATAATGTTTTTTATCAATGAAATTTATTGACTTTTGACTGTATTGATGTCAAATTTCCATAGAAGTTGCAAAGAATAAGACCAGGCCAATATTTGGTGATCGTTTCTCTAACACACTGCATGATCTCTGAAGATTGAGTCTTAAGAGATGTTGAACACAAGTAATTTTACTTATCTGCAGCATCTTTAATAATTGGCTGTGACACAAATTCCATCGTAAAATGTGTATGCAAGTACACTAAAAAACATTTTAAAGGTAAGCATAGTGTATATAGTATATGGGAATGTAATATATACCTTATTAAAAATGTTTCACCGTTGTTTAAAGCTGGAAATAAACCAGTCATGTAGTGCTTATTTATATTACAGGCACAGTATTATTATAAGCAATAAATATTTTATTAAAGTTGAAGCAACAAAGAAGCATAACACATTGAACTGAGAATTAAACTGAGGCACATTTATATACTATAAAGCCGGAATGTGGGTTTGGAAGTCACAAGCTCCTAGGGTCGAGTTCCTCCCCCGTTATGTAGGCAGTAAAATCTTTTTAAAAGACGTAGTTCAGATACACAGTCCTGGGGTGTGAGATTTCCTGAGGTAATCAAAACTATCAAATAGTAGATTGGGTCTGGTTCAGAGCCTGAGTTTCAGTACAGTCTGAGATGTGGCGTCACCAGTTCTCCTGCACGAGATCCCAGTCTTTTTACTGGATTTTGAAGGGTTGGTGGGCACGTGCGTCAAGTGGTTCCTTCCACACCTGGATTCGGCACAGCTGTTCTTGGTGAATGAGTCTTGGGAAAAACATCTGGCTGGTTTCAGCAAAACTTAACCAGGTAACCCTGGTTACATGGAATGGTCAGGGATCGCTGGGGTGGAGGGAGGGAATTTGGCTGGTAATGGTTTGTCTTTTTTGTTAATGAGCTCATAAATCATGAAAATGCACTGTTTTGCCAAAGGGAAAGTTTTAGGCGTGAAACATGAAAATTATGCTCAAGTGCTGTTGTTGTGCGAGTACCTATGCCTGGTTTTTTGCACCAGGCAGACTTCATTAAGGTTTCTTCCTAGTGCCCATCTGGGTCCTTGCATGCAGCCTGCTCTGTTCCTCCTGCAGTTCCAGGTAAATGAGATATTTATTACTTCCTCTCCTGAACTGCTAGGAGCCTGATTATACGTCGGTAGTGTTTGCTCTTTCATTTCAGGCCTTGGCAGCATTTCAGAAAGGGATGCTGTTTATTAACGATCAAACTGATCTCTGCTGTCAATGTATATACACTGCTAGAAACAATGCAGCAGTGAGGTAGAGATTTATTGATCTGAAAAGGAGAGCTTGGAAGCCCTACCCCAATCCCACCTCCACACATCCCGTAAAATACAGTATGTTAAAATAATGTAGTCTGTGCATTGAGAGAATGCCATTAATTACATGCCTAGCACCCTTCACTCTCTGAGGTCTTGAAAAAAAAAAAATCACCGTGTAAACCAGCGTGTAAAGTGAAAAATCACTGACCAAGTCCATTAGCAGCTTAAGGTCCCACTATCCCAGACAGAGAGTAGATTAGCAATAAAAACATAATAAATATTAAGCTGTTATTTGTTGTTTTGACACCAGAAGTCGTTTCTGAGAGGTGTTCACTCAGCACATTAGATGCAAGGAGGACTAGGACTTGCCCTCTGCTCTGCCTTTGAGCTGTGGGACCGCTGGGGCAGGCAGCGACGGGGCAGCGTTCCCGAGATAATCGCTCATAAGCTGTAAAGTTTCAGGCACAAAGTTTTTGTGTCAGTCACTCTCAGGTATTGCCACACCTTCAGTGCAAACTCACTGGTGACTGCAAAAGGAGCAGATTCAAGGACAGACATTTTGCAAAATCTCATGTGTTGCGCTGCTCGTGGATTGTCTCCAAAAGCCTTTTAAGGAATCACTTGGGCTGCCAGAGGCCCAGGTACTCACCCACCTTCACAGACAGGTTTTGTAGCTGCCTGGGAATAAAAACCTCTGCCAAGGCTGGGTGGTTATTGACATCCACAGTGGAAGCTCTTTGGGAAAACTGGCCTAGCAGCACAAGCACAACAAGGGTCTGAACCCCACTGGAATTAGAAAAAGATCCACAGTTTGGCCCAGGAAATAGCACAGGACATGATCATAGAATCATAGAATAACCAGGTTGGAAGAGACCCACCGGATCAGCTAGTCCAACCATTCCCATCAATCACTAACCCATGTCCCTCAGCACCTCATCCACTCGTCCCTTAAACCCCTCCAGGGAAGGTGACTCAACCCCCTCCCTGGGCAGCCTCTTCCAGTGCCCAATGACCCTTTCTGTGAAAAATTTTTTCCTAATGTTCAGCCTGAATCTCCCCTGGCAGAGCTTGAGACCATTCCCTCAAGCTCCCATGTCCAAGGTGATCTTATTTCTCCAATCCTCCTCCCTTCTTTTGCGTGGTGTTTTGGAACCTCAGCTTGGACTTTTTCACCAACACCCCTGTCCCAGGCCCCACTGCTTCACATGCCGCAACCCCTAAGGACCCACTGCCTGCCCCAAGCCTCCCTATTCCTACTTGCACAGACCATGGAAACCCCTCTTGGGTATCCAGTTTCCCCTCTCCTGCCCCGGGCACCATCCCATCATCATGGCTGAGGTCCCAACAGGAGAAAAAGGGGGAGTGGTGATCCCAGGGAATCATTCCTCGCTGAGGCAGAGAGAAAGCTGGAGAGATGGAAGTGCATGAAAAATGAGTAAACTCATTTCTTCCCTCTTCATTGCTTCAGTAAAACTACCTGGCTGAACATTTCATCCCTCAGGCTTTTTGTCACTCCTTTTCTGATGTTCTCAGCCTTCCCACCCGCTGAACACCTATCTATCAGCTGGCACGCTGCAGAATGATGCCACATCTTTTTGTAGTTGCTCATCCGGAGGAAACAAAAACCTCATTCTGTTGAAAGATGCTTAACTGAAAGATGTTCAACCGAGTTTTGTGAAAGAAAACCCTCTTCTGAATACTGCTGTTGGAAAGAAGAGGCTTGCATTTATTACAGAAGATGTAAGGGCACATAAGCTGGCCCAACGTGTTTTTGCAGACTGACTACTGTATTAAAATGTGACAAAAAAAGCTCTTCAACAGGCACCACAAAAGCCAGTAGACAACCTTTTTATAAAAAGGAAAATTTACTTTTCCTTTAAAAATTCAGTCAGTGCTCCCTTGATCACTGGCTTCAGGTAGGCTGGTGAAGTCAGCAGTGCTCCTGAACACCTGGGTCTGGGTTGATTGATCCTGGGAACAGCCTGGTTTCCACAGGAAGGAAAGGCAGTGGGGAGCTGTGCCACCATCCAGCTGTTGCTCCATCACCACAGCAGTGGAGCTGTGCCACCATCCAGCTGTTGCTCCATCACCACAGCACTGGAGCTGTGCCACCATCCAGCTGTTGCTCCATCACCACAGCAGTGGACGGGACACTTCAGTGCCCCACAACCTACTCCACTGGGTACACAGCTACCATGAAGCCAGCCACAAAAGGATGACTCTGGAGCTTTTTGTTCTTAACTTCTACCCGTTGCTGCTCTTGTCCTCTCCCAAAAGGACAAAGGGTCTAGAGAACAAGTCTTACAAGAAGCAGCTGAGGGAACTGGAGTTGTTTAGCCTGGAGAAAAGGAGGCTGAGGGAAGACCTTATTGTTGCCTACAACTACCTGAAAGGAGGTCGTAGGGAGGAGGGTGCTGGTCACTCCTCCCAAGTTACAAGTGATAGGAGGAGAGGAAGTGGCCTCAAGCTGTGCCAGGGGAGGTTTAGGTTGAATATTAGGACAAATGTCATTACTGAAATAGTGACTGAACATTGGAACAGGCTGCCCAGGAAAGTGGTGGTCTCTTTCTCCGAAGGTCTTCAAAAAAACATATAGGTGTGGCACTTCAGGACATATTTTAGTAGGTAAGGTGGTGTTGGGCTGATGGTTGGACTGGATTATCCTAGAGGTCTTTTCTAACCTTAATGAGTCTATGATTCCTGGGAAGCGTCTGTAGCCTGGGTATAATTTGTTTGTCTCTAAGTTCCCATTGTGAACTGTTTGTTACTTTGGCTGAGCCCAAAGTAAAGAGCTATAATTTTTGGCTGCACTCAAAGTACAGATTGGAATTTGAGTGTTGTTTTGACTGAGTTCAAAGTGAAGATTTGTAACACTGGCTGTGTTTAAAGCAAATATTGGAATTTTGAGTAGACCCCAGGAGTGATCGTCACTCTAGACTGTGTGCACGCATTCAAAAGAAACTTACCCTGCCTCGGGTCTTCCAAGCAAGTCAATCAGTAAGCCATTAACGAGCTGTTTTAATTCTGTGGCAAGCGACAGATATTTGAAGTGTTAATACTTTCAAACAAATGTCTTTTGTCAATTCTATGCATATACACAGACTTTCTGCGTGGGCTGGTAAAAACTGTTTAGCCTTGGCTGTACCAACTCTTAAATTGTTACTGTAAGGCACAGGTTCTTCTCCACGAGTAGAGGAAGGTCTTAGGTGTGCAGGAGAACAGCATCACCACACACAAGATCCAAAATGGATCGGTTGTGTACTGACCAATAAATAAATCTGCCTAACCCATGTTACCGAACACCTTTACAAGTCTCTGATTCAGTTAAATTTGTCCAACTGATTAATATCTAGAGGAGCCCTAAAGCTCTTATAAGATGCTTGATGATTAAACTATTAGATTACATGCATATTTGACTTGAATTGTGCTTTACTTTCTGGCACATTTGAGGTTTAAACCCCTGGGTTTTACCAAGACCTGCTTTTTACTATGAGCAGGGCAGCTGTGGGGCTTTGGACCATGTCTATGCGCTTCATGCCAATGCAGGTATGAACCAATGGCAGGGAGGTTCTGCTGTCACGCTCTGCTGAAAACTGGTGGATGAACACGCTTTTGGATTCAACAGTAGCTTCCAGTTTCTTGGGTGGCCAAAGGTGTAAATTCTGGCTGTTAAGACTGTGCTGAGTTTGGTCCAGCTATGCTGGCACTTCTGCAGTGCTGGGGTGACTGTTGCCACCCTAGGGTCAGCTCGGATCAAGGAGGGTCGCTTGTCCCCACATCACAAATGTTGCCATAGTTGGGTGCCGGTAACACCAAACGTGGAGAATGGGGGACAGCATGTGTCACGCCTACATCACAAAAGAGCCAGCTGGCACTTTGTGAGGTGGAGAGACAAGCTTTTGAGCTGGGAAGGAAGATCAAGGGGACTGCTAGCCGAATCTAGCTGTTCTTCCCCAAGCTCTCCTCGGTTGTCACTACAGCGTGTCGCAGGCCCCTCTGCCATGGCCTGGGACCTGAACTGTCTCCTCTGCCTGTGCCACTGTGCTTTCCTTGGGGTGATGCTGGTGATGCTTGTGTACCACTTCATGAGGCCCCCAGACAAGCCCCAGGTAGGAGGCAGCACTGGACCTGAGCTCAGCCCTGGCTGGTGGGATGGGGTCAGCAGGAGCCTGGGAACATCCCAGGGATGGTCTGGAGTAGCACTGCCTGGCAGGAGAGGCTCTTTCCCAGCCAGACCCTAGCTAGGAGGCTCAGGACAGGCACAGGGCTGGACCTGGCTGGGCTCTGCTTGTTTTGCAGTGCTGCTGAGGTGATGGTGAGCGTTCTCCTCTCTCTCACTGCTTTCTTTGCCCTTGCAGGGAGGGAGGCGGAGGAAGCAAATGCAAAGAGGCAACAAGGGAAATGCCAGAGGTGAGCAGCTCTGGGCAAGGTTGGGTGTCCTGCAGAGACAGCCCCTGCTCCCACATGCTTCCTACCCCATCTGGGGATGCCCCATCCATTCATTCTGACTCCTCTGCCTGCAGCCTTTGTCATCCTGGAGCCTTTACAACCCTTGAAGACCAACCCGTAAGTGCATCTGTTCCCTCTGAAGTACAACAGCCCTCTCTGGGATCCCCCACCAAAGGAGATCTCATCAACGCTGTCCTCTGCTCCACTGCAGCTGCCCTGTCCCCCTGCAGATGGATCCCATCTATGAAGTAGCCGATCAGTTCAACAGCACCATCCAGGACCTAACAAGACGACTGGACCTGTGAGGCCACTGAGGAGGGTGTGGGGACAGGGGACACGGCTTGAGGCAACCATTTGGGGAGGGCACAGGGAAATCCACGGGTCTAAAATGGAAATTATGATAACTTCACAGAAAGATGGCTCAGAGCTGGCAATGTCCATCCTTTTCTGGGGCAGGCTGAGGTGCTGTGGGGGTCCCTACAGCAATGACACAGCCAGCTGCCTACTTTGGGGAAGGAGTGAGAACCCCGTCGTGCTCAGGAGTGCTGGGCTCAGGCATCCCCTTCTTGTCCTGCTCTTCACACAGGCTCTGCTGGCAGATGCCTGAGGCCAGTGACACCTCCTGGAATTCCACCACGGCCACTGAAGATGAGTCCTCCTCAAGGGGCTCTCTGACCCTTTCAAGAGAAGATTCTCACAATTCCATCATGACAAGGGAAGCCAGCTGCTCTGAGATGCCTCTTTCCTCCTCAAGTGACAGCGCCTGGACTACCATCACAGCCAGTGAAGATGAGTCTTCTTCAAGGGGCTCTCTGACCCCTTCGAGAGAAGTCTTACACATTTCCATCATGGCAAGGGAAGCCAACTCCTCTGAGATGCCTCTTTCCCCTTCAAGTGACAGCTCCTGGACTAACATCACAGCCAGTGAAGATGAGTCCTCTTCAAGGGGCTCTCTGACCCCTTTGAGAGAAGACTTACACATTTCCATCATGGCAAGCAAAGCTTGATGCTCTACATATGTGTCTCTGTCCCTTCATGTGATAACTTCTGGACTTCCATCACAGTAAGTGATGCTGGATTCTCTTCACAACCATTTCTCCTGAATCTTCTAGAAGGAGCAGACATGGCTGGTGACTCCAGTGTCCAACTTGGACCAGGCTGTTCACCCACCCTGCAGAAAAAGGGCAGCCAGCTGCCTTGCAGCCAGGAGCATGCAGCAGCACCAGCAAAATCTTGAGATCCAGATGGGGACAGCCCTCTGGGCTGCAAGAACACACGTGCCATCCAGGGATGCAGTGTCCAGTCCACTCTGGGTCAGCAGTGTCAAGGAAGACAAGAACACATGGGGGAATAAAAAGTACAAGTTCAGACCTGGGGGCTCAGCAGTCCATGACTTGTGCCATTCTCACTCTGCACTATGAAGGGATTGCGGGTGGCTCACAAATGATATTTGTGTATGACATGGAGAAGGGAAACAGGAGGCAGCTTTCCAGGAGAATTAAAGAATCACAGAAAGTTTTGGGTTGGAAGAGACCTTCAAGGTCATCCAGTTCCACCCCCCTGCCATGGGCAGGGACATCTCCCACTGGATCAGGGGCTCCAAGCCCCATCCAGCCTGGCCTGAATACCTCCAGTGATGGGGCAGCCACAGCTTCTCTGGACAACCTGGGCCAGGGCCTCACCACCCTCATCATGAAGAATTTCTTCCTAATGTCTAGTCTAAATCTTCCCCCCTCCAATTTATAGC
This sequence comes from Piaya cayana, assembly GCA_013389865.1. Classification (NCBI taxonomy): domain Eukaryota; kingdom Metazoa; phylum Chordata; class Aves; order Cuculiformes; family Coccyzidae; genus Piaya; species Piaya cayana. The sequence goes on along the minus strand of WAAB01019493.1, from coordinate 50,966 downwards.
CATTCCCCCTCTCCCTATCATCCCATGCCCTTGTAAAAAGTCCCTCTCCACCTTTCCCGTAGCCCCTTCATATACTGAAAGGCTGCTATAAGGTATTCACTGAGCCCTCTCTTGTTCAGGCTGAACAGCCTCAACTCTCTCAGCTTTATTGTCATAGCAGAGGTCCTCCAGCCCTCTAATCAGCTTCACAGCCTCCTCTGGACCTGTTCCAACAGTTCTATAACCTTCTTATGTTGAGGATTCCAGAACCGGACACAATACTCCAGGTAAGGTCTCTCGAGAGCAGAGTAGAGAGTGTCATGCAGGAATTTTTTTCCCATTTATGAAACTCTGGATCATTGTAGGAACTCATTGCAGGGGATAATTTCAGATCTCCTTTTTTCTTTGATGGATCTTCTAGATAAATAGTAATGGTTCCTTACTCAAGGCAAAGTTGGAGTTTATGTTGCCCCATGCAAGTAAAATGTGAGAGCCAGAGGCAACCTTTTATTACTCACTGCAGATAGGGAAGGATGGTCTGAAACATGTGCCACTGGTGTAACAGGAAAAAAAATTGGTGCTTGGTGCTTTCTCAGAGCAATTCAGCTTTTCACATTATGGTAATATTTAAGTTCCTGCCCCAGCCTAAATTGCCTTTTCCAGGCAGGAGCTTAGGCAAGGACATGGCACCAGAAAGCAAAATGGAACCACAGAAGCTGGCTGAAGATTTCCACCTTCAGTCCCTAGATACAGGGACAACACTTCCAGCAACATCAGAAACCTATGCTGCCTTTTCCCAATATTCACTTCACCCAGATATACTCAATCAACATCTTAAGTCTAAAAAAGCCTCTCTTATTTATATGAAAGAGACTTTGTTGGGTGCTGACTTGCAATGGGCCATGTGACACAGGCCCAGTGCAAATCAGTAAATTCAGAAGTCAGACTAATGTATAAAGGAAGTATTTTCTCTCGAGAAGGCAAGGCTGGGGCAGAGGATGTGGTAATTACATGTTCTTCATCTCTGCTGTTTTCTTCCTTTGCCCAAAACAGCTCTGGGGAAAGCATTCTTATTTGCGTGTCCCTCATCTGGATGGTCTTTTGACCCCCAAGTAATACTCAAATTAAGAAAGTTTCAATGGAATTCAACAGCTGTGGAGGGACAACAGAATCCAAGGTTGGTTTATGATGATCTAGGACCCTCCCCTGGAAGCCCTGAAGTGTGGGTTGCAGCACCAACAGTTGTTAGAGCTCGAAGCTCAATCCTGTGGCCCTACTGAGTCACATATCACTAGGGGGAATGAGGTCCTCTTTCTCCTTCCCCTCTAAGCTCTTCAGCTTTGCTACCTCTGAGAAGATATGGAGGGGAGGACTTGGAAATTGTTCAGGGCCAGGTTCGATGAGGTCTTGAGCAGCCTGGGCTAGTGGGAGGTGCCTCTGTCCATGGCAGGGGGCTGGAACTGGTCCCTTCGAAACCAAACAATTCTATGATTCTATGAAAACAAGTGCAGGATCCATACTTTGCTGAAGGACTATGCAGAATGAGGTGTAGGAGCATGTAGAGAGTAGGATGACAGTCATGAATGGTGGTTTTCTATTGAGTAAAAAGAAAGAGAACTGGCCAGAGCCTTTAGCTGTCATCTTGGCAATGAGCAAGAGTGTCCTTGCTCCTCCTCACGGGCCCACAGTTGTTATGATCACAGGGCCCTAAGTCATCATTTGGCACCACCTGCTTTGCCTCAGGTAGCAACGAAGCCGTGTGAGTGCTCCTCCTCCCCCTGCCAAGACCTGCTGGTTTAGAAACTTTCCCTGACTCAGCTCTACCTGTAAGACCTCAGAAGACCACGGTCCGTGGAAGTGGGGGAGGGAGAAGACTGCCAGAGGAAAAGCTATGGTGCAACGCGATAGCAGAGTAAATAGGCCAGATGCACATTGCACAATGCCAAAGAAAAATGGAACAGAAACCCACCTCCTCGGTAACAAGCAGCAGACTCAAAGGCACTCAGTGTTTGGATGTGTTTTTCCCATGGACGTGTTTTTATAGCTGCGGTTAATGTGTGACTAATCCTTGCTGTGGAGTAGCCACACAACCACTCCTTAGAGCCGTGCACGCATGCAGAGCCGCGCTTCAGCAGCAGGGGTTTTGTTTGAAAGTAGGAATGGTAACGTCCAAGAAGAATACATGAACCCGAGACTTTTGAACAGCGCTCTAATCGTTTGTGCCATGCCCAAGAAACTTGCAGCTAGGCTCCAGTTGACACACATAACAAGAAAGACAAACCACCTCCCAAGAACAATAAACAGTTCAAAGGCTTCTGTTTTCAGGCGGCTACTATCAAACATTAACAGCGGTATTTAAGCATGAAAAGCAGACTCAGCCAACACTTTCAAGAGCGTATGCAAACTGTCTGTCTCTCTAGTAGCACATTAATAGCAATTCTAAAGCAGCCACATTTTCAGGCTGCATAAAAGGCAGGTAATGTAGCTCCGAAACAATCATATTTTCCCCTGTGCTGCCCTGAAAACAACAAAACTCCAAGAAAACCTTTACCCATTGCTCTAGGGAATGAAGATTGACCACTCAACTGCTGTTTTAAGTTATTCAGAGAGTTGACTTCAGGTCTGGATGTATTGAATGAGAAAGGATTGGTTCTTCAGCAGCTCTCTGTGCTGAATGTNGTTTTTTATGTCCTTTTAAAATTATTTCAGCCTTAATTGCAGTTGATTTGGTTTTGTTCCAATCAATTTATTAAGACTTTTAAGCTTTCCTCAGTTATAGCTTTGCATGAGGAAATATGGGTCTATCCGTTAGAATAACAAAAAAGCTACATGATCCCTTGAAGTCGCACGCTGTCTATCCTTGTGCAGCGTGTACTGGCATCCAGCACGTTGCCTAAGCAGCAGGTTGATGAGCAGCATGTGCTTGTGCTTAGGGACCCAGAGCAGTACAGAGTATCTCCCAGAGGGGCAACCCCTCACTCCCAGCATCTGCTGATTCCAAATGTGATGGAAGCCAGGAGCCACCGTCTTGCAGAGACAAAAGGTATCTTGTTCAGAAGCTGCATTTCTCAGGTATTACTGAGTTTCTGCTGGCACTCAGGCCCTCTCCTTTCAGAAAGAAATGCAACCTCTTCTACCACCCTAAGTAAACAGATAGCCAATCACATAAGACACAAATTCCTCAACTTTGTTTAAAGGGAGAAGTGCCCTGGTGGACTCAGCAGAAGTTTCTTCCATGCTGTCCTCTCCTCAGTACCCCCCTCCACCCTTATCATCTGCAGTGGCTCCTCAGCTCAGTGTATAGAAGGAGGGATCTAGCTGGCTCCTGACTGTTGCTTCCGGAGATAAAGGCAGATGTGACAGCTTTTGATGGTGGATTTTCAGAGATTTGGGGTTTGGTATTTTTCCTGCATACTATTTGGAAATACATTACATACCACAGTGACAACGGTCCCACAGCATGGGGACCCCTGGACTGGTGGTGCATCTTAAGCATATAGCTCTCTCTGACACAGGCTCTCAGCGGTCAGGAATGTTTTGATGGTTGGCTCAGCCAAGGAGGGAATCATGCTGAGGATCTTTCTGTACAAAAAAAAGTCACATGGCTTTAGTTACACTGGAACAGCTTCATTCTGAGATCCGCTGTCTAAACAAGTTCTAATATTTGTTTATTTTTCTTGCCTACTTATTCTTTGCTTTATGACATTTTGAAGTAGGATTTTCTACTTCTAAAAGCACTTCAGATATTCTGACTTTTTAAAACTTTAGTCAATGCCCTTAGCTAGTTTTGATTTCTACTTAGCAGACGTGTGCATGCATGTCCACACACACAGGCACATGTACTCTGTGTACACACAGAACACATTGATGCCAATTATAGAATCATAGAACAACCAGGTTGGAAGAGACCCACCAGATCATCGAGTCCAACCATTTCTATCAAACANTGTGAAATTTTTTTTCCTAATGTCCAGCCTAAATGTCCCTTGGTGGAGCTTGAGGCCATTCCCTCTTGTCCTGTCCCCTGTCACTTGGGAGAAGAGGCCACTACCCTCCTCTCTATAACCTCCTTTCAGGTAGTTGTAGAGAGCAATGAGACCTCCCCTCAGCCTCCTCTTCTCCAAGCTAAACAACCCCAGCTCGCTCAGCCGTTCCTCATAAGGTCTATTTTATGATCATCTCACAGAATGGTCCAGAAGGCTGCTCATCTGCTTTTCCCATGCTAAAGCACATGAGGGGAAGGAGAGTAGTAAACTAGAGTAAATAAAATACATGGTAAATAAGAGCAGGTCTTTGGCACTAGGGAGAGATGAGATTGTCTGTGTGTAGAACAACAGAGCAATTCATAAAACCAGAGCTGATACCTTGAGAAGCATATTGGTCCAGATGGCTTCATGATGCATCATCTTCCCTCTCTGTCCCTTTCCTCTTGCATTTGCTGCTTTTATATTAGTGGGGCTAAATCTTGTCAGAGTCCCAGCACGGCTAATCTACACTATGCTATAAGTAATGGTAGGTGTAGAAACGTGATGGTTTAAAGTTTGAATTAAGTTTTTTTGGGGCAGTGTTTGCAGAGAGGTGGCATTTGCAAAGTTTAATGATAGATAAATTTTCATAGCATCATAGAATCATTAGGTTGGAAGAGACCCACCAGATCATCAAGTCCAACCATTCCCACCAATCTCTAAACCATGCTCCTCAATACCTCACCCACACATGCCTTAAACACCTCCAGGGAAAGCAAGTCAACCACCTCCCTGGACAGACCGTTCCATCGCCTAATGACCCTTTCTGTGAATATTTTTTTCCTTATGTCAAGCCTGAACCTCCCCTGGTGGAGCTTGAGGCCATTCCCTCTTGTCCTGTCCCCTGTCACTTGGGAGAAGAGGCCAGCTCCCTTCTCTCCACAACCTCCCTTCAGGTAGTTGCAGAGAGCAATGAGGTCTCCCCTCAGCCTCCTCTTCTCCAGGCTAAACAACCCCAGCTCTCTCAGTCGCTCCTTGTAAGACTATCTATTTCCTCAAACTATCTCATACTTTCTCCTACTAGAAATAACAGTGGCTTGCCCAGTCAGTCTAGTATCTTAAAAGAGGTTACATTCCAGAAATTCCCACCTGGAAACGTGGTTCAGCTGATGTTACCTGTATTAGACAAACTTTCTTCTCAGCTCATAATGAAGTGGCTTGAAACACTCCACTCTCCACTATTCAAAGGTAGAGGAGGATAAGACAGGAAGCATTTTTAACTGGTCTTTGTATTTTTTTTCATAGACTATTGGCTGAAAGACACTCTACTGGCTCAGGAACATTTCATATCATAATCTCCCTGAACATCTCTTTTCCCGAATTAACTTTGTACTCAATCCATTTTGATCTTTGCCCCCCACTATTAATGGAAGGATTACCAAGTCTTTTAATCATTTCAATGTTTATATTTTCCAGTTGCTTCTTTTATTTTTTTAATCCCATATTATTCTTTAGCCTAAATGGCTCATCTTCACCTTTTGTATTGTCCTGTACCATGTACAACCGTGAGGACAGCAAATGTAGAATTTGTCAATCTATGTTTTCCCAAACTGAACAAACCAAATGCTGTTACTTTATTTTGGGAAGAGTCTCTGTGCTTGCACGTGATTTTAATGTTTTTCCTCATTTCCTTCCCAGCATGAATTAATCCTAGAGCATGTAGGTGATGGTAACTGAAGGGCACAATAGTTCCTTGCATAATGATGCCCAAAATGCTGAAAATTCACTCTATTTGCTGGAAATGCCTTGGTTACTACATCCTATATTTATGCATTCCTTTCTTCCAGATGCACCACACAGAATTATTCTAGAAGTGATTAATTCACCTAGCCCTTTCTTCCCTTCTCTTATTTCCAGGTCAAAGCAGAAGTTCCTGTTGTTACCCCCTCCAACGCCTGACCTTGTGCTATTGAAATTGATCCTAATTGTTACCTGTCAGAACATTAATACATTCTACTCTTGATATTCCACTGTTGAAGCTGCCCAAATCCCCAACAGTAAATGTAGTTCTGTGTATTTCCTTCCATTCCAGACAATATTTAGAAAGATGTCACCAAAATGAGCTGTTTTCTTCCTCGTAACTCCCCATCTTGCGGTCTGCTGCAGGCAGTCCATTCCACACCCTTTACATTTCTTCCACTAATCCCCATGTTCTCCCTTTTGATTACTCTTTTTTTGTGGCACTGATAAATTGCTTTACTGAAGTTCAATGAGATTAGATTGCCTTTGATTGAAAAAAAACCACTATCAAAAAGCAAGTGATCTTACTATTCGGGCACAATCTACTTTTGGAAAACCGTTCAATATTTTATCCCAGGTATCAGCATCCTATCTTTTAATGTTTCTGTCCACCAGGTCCTTTTGTAAGACACTGCAGACTGCTGAGGCCATACCTATTCTGCCTTCTTTCCTTAGTGCAGACACTGTGCTTCCTTTTCTGCAGTAAAATCGCTGTCCTCTAATTTGACACGATTATTAAAAATGCTGTCCATCAGGCTTCCAGTTCCGTGAGCTAAACACCAGCCCAGAATTCCAAGTAACTATTTAGGTTTGAGCCTCTACCCCTTCTCCTGCATATTTAAAGGAGCTTTGTGTTTTCCTGCCATCTCAAATAGAGCAAATTTCACTGCACACCTTTATTCCACAGCTCATTTTCATCAGTCTACGTACAAGCCCTGATGAAGACTCAGATAAGGCATTTATGAAGCATCAGAAATAGTTTTTTCTTCTTTTTCTCTACAGTAGCCCTGCAGACCGGTCCTCTTTTTTTTTTTTTTTTCTGTTATCTATTTCCATTACAAGATTGTACAGCCTTTTTTATTTGTTTTAGCTTCCTTTATAGAGTCTAATGCAACCTGACAAAGTGAGAATTGTGACAAAACCGTCCTCCCTTCACAGTTTGCCTTCCTTGACATTCAGGGCACTTACACCCTCCAGCTCAATTTTCCAGAACAAAGAAGGGGTCATTTTCTGCCAGCCACATTCTTCACATCTCACTTGTGAACAAGAGCAAATGTGATAATTGCTTGAGCATGGATGAAGAAGAAAGTCAGGAAGCACCGTGAATGGAATCGGGACTCAGGAAAGCCCAGGCTACCCTGGGCATGAATAAAGGCAGGATATCGCTTCTATAGATTATTCTCTCCTAATACAACAGTGTTTCTCTCAAGTGCACACTGAGGATCACACTTGTGTTTCGTTTGTTAGGGTTTTCACACAGAAATTTCCTACTGCCCTCAGCGATTCATTTTTCCCATATTATTACCAACTAGAGAAGTGGAAGCAAAAGTCTTGGGAACCCCCAAGGAGAAGAATTCATAGCAGATAAGAAATCACTATGCAAAACCGTCAACAATCATACATAAACCTTTTACCGTAGTTTAAGGGACTGGCAAAGTTGGCATGCAATTAGAACGCCCTTTCCACCTTTGTTTAGCTATGGAGGTTGTCTTCTAAAGTCAATCCTTTGATAACTTTGCCTGATCTCAAAGCCTTCTGATTACCAAGACTCCTCCAAAAACTTTCTGATGGGAAATGTACAACCCACATGGTTCCAGTGTAGGCAAGGAGAGGATAAACTAAAAACACAGTGGCTGTTTTCCAAAACAACAAAAAAAAAGTAATCTTCATGCAGGTCAAAGCCTTGTAAAAGGAAATAATTGTATAAATTGCAATTCCACTCAGGCAGGCAGCAGCTTTTGACTTCTTGTTCTGTGAAGGAGCTTGTTCTCTATTTCTGTTTTGCTCCATCTCTTCCCAAACAAGGCACTGGGCTCTAGCGTAACTGACATTGTACAACACAGTATCTAGGACAGGCCTGCTCTATTCTCCCTTCTTGGAGATACAATCTCCAAATTGCTCTTGGGAAGCACATTTTAATAGAAAGACTTGGAGCAGCCCCTCCTGCAGCCCTCCCTCCTCCAGACTCCCGGAGGCAGAAAACAGGCAGCAAGAGGGATCCCTGTGAAAGATTTACAGCTTTTTTTTTCACCTTTTTGGAGACAGTGACATAATGCACAAGCAAGAAGAGATCTCGGAACGAGCATGAGATGCTGCAGGGCTCTAACAGAGAATTTTCATTCAAGTTTCCACTACAGCCGGTTCACATCCCACTCCGCTGCCTCAGGGCAGAGCAACTCACCCCAACCCGGACATCCAGGGCAGGGGGAAGAGGAAAGCAGCCTGCACTTAGACCCTTCAATTGTTAGCTGAGCCTCCATATGTTTAGCATCAAAATTCACATTTCATACTTGGAATCTAAATTCCTTAAAGACCTGGGCAGCCTTGAAACCCACTTCCATCTTGTACAGTGTTATTTACAGAGCAACATTCACAGATCAGACCCGTTCTTGCCAAAATGCCATTTATTGCGGTACACCTTTACATGGCATACAGATAACCAAATGTTGCATCTTCATTAGAACTTATATTTCATTTGTACCACTTAAATAACACAGAATGTCATGTTTGTTTCACAAACTGTCAGTTTAGACTACCAAAATATACATTTTTTCCTTTCCCCCTAGCAAGGTTGTGAGGTACAACTGAAGTTCACCACTTTATCTTCCTGTGCTTTACAAGAACCTTTTCATAGATAAAAACCTATCAAACAACGTTTCTACATTCCTATACAAAGCAAAGAATTACAGCTGAAATTAACACCATCTGGTCATCGCATTAACCTATAAAAATTCATCCAGGAAAAAAAAAAAAAAAGACATAATGGACTTTGCAGCTTTAGTTAAAAAACAGCCAGCTACATATCATGCACAAGGAAAACCTGTGCATAAAGAAGAGTTTTGGTATCAAGAAGTGGGTTTTTAATGTCTTGGGTTTGCAGAGAAGGCACCAATTGTAGCTGCATAGCAGCTCAGGAGTGTTTCATACTTCATTTAAATTACACAGGTTTTTAAGTTTTACTGTTAACATGCAACATTTGTACCAATTGTCACGACGTTTTCCGATATTCTCCAGTCATTCCCTCTGGCTCAACAGTACAAATATTTACATCAGTTGTAAACACTCCTCCAGCCACCCCATACCTCCTGCACTGAGCGATGAGGAACTGAACTTGCAAGACGCCAACCAAAGGCAGAGCAGAAGTAAGGCTTGTGCAGAACACCACACTTTTCTTCTCACTCGGTTTGAGATACTCTAAGAGAACTCCAGATCCTCAATAACATCTCGGTGCCTCGCATCTGATGGGACACTGACCACCAACAGCTTCAAGGCATATGGACCTTCCTCAAGAAGTACTTTCCAGCACTTATTAGTCTAACATAACTGGAGTCGCTTCTCTCCAAAGTGCAGGAACAGCTTCTGAACCACCGTTTGAGTTGTGAGACTCAAGCATGCCAACTGTTGTATATCTTTACAGCCATCTACCCTTAGCCTTCGTCAGGCTTGTTTCAGATGCTACGCCTCCCTACTCCTTAGCTGCAAAGTCCCAACATGCTGCTTTCCACCTCCCATCCCTGTGTACCGAGTTATTCCGTGGCATCAGCTGCCAGACCACGTTCCGAGGCAGCCACAGAGAGGCAGGTGCTGCAACACACAATCAGTCACCTTGCGACTACACAGTAGCGCGGGTTAAGAGTATTTGCAGCGTGAGAGCCCAGCCTAGATTTGGCACCCAAAAAAAGACGGAATGTCTGAGATAAGTCTGCTTAGAAAAACCTATTTCTTACCTAAGCCTAGAAAGACCAAGAGGGCAGTGGGACAGTCCAACGCTACTGCTAAAATGAACTCTCCAGTTTTGAGGTCTTTAGGGTTTGTTTTGTATTAGCATATGCGCCACCTGGTTAGGATCTGGTTTCTAGTCTGGGATAAAGACTCTGAAATATATTTTATTTTAAACCATGTGACGATCAATTGCTTACGCTGCCCTCCTCACCTCTTCTCAGTAGAAATCATGTTCAGCTTGATGTTTCATAGGCATTAAGTGCTCCAAACAGGCAGTTAGAAAGAGCTAGAAGATTTCAGTGTACCAAATGTCTGCGCAGCACAGCCATTTGTTACAACACATCTATGAGTTAAATAGTAAGAATCCCTGCTATACAGAATTTGAGCACTGATAATTGTTTATTCTTGCTAGCCCGTTCCCTAAATACCAAGAGGTTTATACATACAGTGCTCCCTTATCTTCTCCCCATCGCCTGCCCCAGCAGTCTTTAGATAAACCAAAGTGAGTTTAGGAACTTACAGTCCCACTTCTGTTTAAAAAAAAACCAACATAAAATAAAAAAACAGCTGTGCAAGAAAGCGGGGAATGTTCAATGAATCCAGATCTATTTTGCAGTTATAAAATTTCCAGTGGCAAGTGGTAAGGGCAAATAACCCAATGATCATATGGCTTAAGTTTAAATGCAAAGCACACTAGGAGGTCCACGTGCAGGGGAGAGAAGAGTCCAAAAAAGATGGAATAAGAAGTGTCCTGAAGACCAGTGTTTATGCATAGAATTCCTCTTGTTTGTGTGGTTTTTGGTATCCTCCGTTAGACTGTTTTGGTTCATCCAGTGAATAGCTGCCTTCATCTTTTTTCTTCATTCTGTACAGCATAAATGCAACTAGAAACACTGCGAACACCAAGCCTACCAGTCCTCCAGCAATAACACCTAGAAGGGGGAAAAAAGCCACAAATTACTCTAGACACCACACCAGAAAATGCTAGTATGACTCTAAGTTCCAGATTGTTCCTTGCTGTGACTCCCTTGACTCCATGACTTCCAGAAATCAATTTGCCCTGTTGCCCAAACCGGTCACCCTGCTGCTCCCAAAAACCTGCTCATCTACCTCAGGCAAACCTAGAGAGGCAGGTCTCCCACTGGGTCATTTTGCAAACCATGCAAGGCTGTTATTCAACCCTTGGAATTTGACCCAGGCAGCATTAGAGCAGTTTTACTGAGATTTTTGAGAGGAGCAAAATAAATAGGTTTAAGAAGAAAATTCCAGATAACTAGTGATGGCTGCTTTGCTATCAGCAGATTAATATTTGCCCCTGTTAGGGCTGTGACAGCACAGAATGATGAATCCTCACCCTTATTTCAGAGTTCTAACATATAAGGGTCAACCTTCATGCTCAGAGATGTACTTGCAGAACTACAGCTTCTGCTGCCTAGGAGACTCCTACAAGAGTCTGCTTTTACCAATTAGAAATCCAGAATATCACGTACCTCCAAGAACTTCTTTTCTGTCCATAATTCCCGAGGCTCCCGCTGCTTTGGCATTCCTCCCAGAGTCAGCCGGTACTTCCGAGTTCTGGGTGGGGGCGAAATCCTCGTCTTTAGTCAAGATGAAGTCTCCCTGTTGGGACATACAAGGCAGGTTATTCATGTTTCTCATCATGTCCGTTACTGAAGACCTTCCATAGCTTTGCTTTCTCTCACTTAAACCCCTCCACCAATATAAACTATTAAATCAATCATTGTTTTTTGACAAATTAGCACCCTTTCCTGCAAAATCAACTTACAACATACTACTAAAAGCCAAGTTCCTGAAAAAAAGGTGTCAAAGCTATTAGTCCTCACCGGGTCTCCAGAGCCATCTTCAGAAACCTCCTCCTGTGTGGGAACAACGTCCGCTGGAGCTGTTGTCATAGCGGCAGCAGTGACGTCTCCCTCATGATGGACGGTAGAGTGGGGCCCAGGCACATCTTCAGTGTCAGGCACATCAGAGCTAGGGATGTGAGGTTCCACCTCATGGACCGTGACTGAGGCATCTGAAGGAGTTACATGAACCACTGAAGGGAAGTGAGTAGTGGGGCTTCTCACTGTCGTCGTAACCACATCATGTGCTGGTTTCTCGTCAGGTGTGCCCAGGACGGGTCCTTCATCCTTCACAGCTACAACTGGCTCCTCCGTCACTATACTACTAGTTTCAGAAGGAGATATTACTTCCGTTTCAGTTCGGTTCTCAGTCCCAGGAAACGGCTGTTCGTTGAAATTCATTGGTGTTGACAATAACGAGGAATTAGTTAGTTCTCCTGGGATTCTCCAGACGTGAGGCTGGTCAGTCAGGGGACCTGCAAAACAAAAAAGAAAATGGTAAGCAAGCCTGTACAGCCAGTTTTTGCAACAGCAGCTGTTCGGTTTGTAATTCTTTACCTTTTTTAGCGGAAAAAGGAAAGGATAGACCAGTGCACCATTCAGCAATACTTCTGTAGTCATCTGCCTCTCCCCAAGGCAAAAAATGCTAGTTTGTGGACAGGTCAACCAGGGGCATGTCTGCTTTCAGTACCCGGGTACAGAATACCAAGTCTTTGATTTCAATAGCTTGCTCTTTCCTCAGTACCATCTCCTTGACTTCAGCACTGATTCCCAAAGGTCTCTCATGCAGCTAAGTGATCACTCCAATAGACTTTTTCCCCACCCTAAACCCCCTTTATTCCCCTTTTTTAAAAAAAATCACGGCCCACAGGAACTTGCACCTCTGATGACAGATAAAACTTGCACTTGATGGCAGGCTGGGATTCACACACTCTCTAATGGTGTCTCCTACTGGCTCAAAAGAGGGGACAAAGGCCCCTTGAAGGGTTTCTCTTCCCCATGAGTAAAGAATCACTCCAGTTTCATACCATTCTTTACACAGAATTTTGTTTTAGGAGTGACATGGAGTATACCTGTTTCTGCTCCCTTTCAGTCTCCCACAACTCATTTTCTGCTAATTGTTAGTATCTGAGGCAATACAAGATGAATAGAACAGGCTCTTTCTCTGTTCCTAACTCTCAAACTCTGAGGGGTGCAATTCCTCCCTCCCCATCTTTGAGCCTGGATGCTTATCACGATCTCGATTGCCACATTCTGGAAGTATCAAGCATTAACAGTACAAATGGTAATAACTCACCTGCACCTGAACCCGAGAATGCATCGTCATCATCACCAGAGGAATCAAGATCTTCAGGAGGAAGGTTCAGATTTGTAGTTTGCTTTAAAGAGAAGAGGGAAAGGCATGTTAGTGATGAAATTACTTAAAGTTACCATGTTGCTTGTGCAGAGTCCTCTAAGGGCTCCTGAAGGTTACACAAACTTCCTTTGTCTGGACTGCATTTTCAAGTGTCTTCATTCCACCCTCCTCTCCGAAAGAATAATTCCGGTTAATCTATTTGGTGTTGGAAAAGTCAGTCTTGCTGCCTCCTTTCTCTGTGCTGCTTCCAGGCTGCACGTGCTTTGGAACAGAAGAAAGCAAGGCACCCATTAAGAGCTGCATCCTAGTGGCAGCTGAGGCTAAGTCCTTACACACAGAACTATTCTAATTAAGGTTCTGACTGCTCATGATTATATTTCATCTTTGAATTACTTCTAAGCAGTGGAAAGGAAGGGGAAACGAAGTAGCTTCTCTGCTTTTTTGTAGCCCTTCCACCACTGTTCACATATCTAAAACCACAGTATCTAACTGGAAGTAGAACAAGATGCCCTTTTAACAAGCGTGGGCACTCAGACTAAGTTCTGAGATACAAGCCAGCCTTCCGCGCAGAATACAGCCCTGAGCTTTCTCTGTTTATGCTTCAAGGAGTACACTAATCAGCACAGAAGTTCAATTGCTGAAACAACAGATAAACCCCTGTTCTACCGCAGCTGTTTATCATATCACACAACGTTCAAAGCTGTTCAGGACATCCATAGGTGACAATACTAAATGAAGCAGAGCGATTACTTCATGCATCTTGTTAGCCTCTGCTATAAACGCTCAAAGTCATTATCAGTACAACACGCTTCACTCTGCGTGACTCAGGTTTATTTCTGCAGGGCTACCATTACCTAACCCAGTCGTTCTCCCTTCTCAGATTTCAAACCAAAATCCTATAAATCACTATTCTGAATATCATCTTACCCCAAACAACTACATTCCCAATTTTCCAGAATTCTGACTTCAGTCCCATCCCCAGAACGCCTTTGTCCCCTCCCAGCACTGCTCCATCTGCGAGTTTAGGATTGGGTTGCATTGCATCATCCAAGCTGGTCGTGGCTTTATCAGGAGTGAGAAATCTCATTTTGTTATGTAAAAAGAACATATTCATTCCTGCCAACGTTGCACCCAGGCCCAGTGTATTTCTCTAGCTTGCATTAACACCGTGTCACTTAAAAATAACCATAACACTCATTTTCATCCTGGGAAGAAGTTAGCCAGCACCACTGCCATCTGTCAAACAAATTAATAGAGCACTCTCATCATCACTTTATTAACCACACATGGCTGTATTGGTTGGTTTTAACTCCTTTTCACTCTTCTAAGACATCAGGTTTATTCAGTTTTCTCTTCTTTCCACACAATTCCATACAACAGCTAGTTTCCAAGGTGGTTAACTAGCCCATTACTCTCTCTGACGACAAAGTATACAAGCTGCCACCAACCTAATCCAGCCTCTGATCTTACCCCTTCTAGGTGATGGGTGTAGTTAGATTGTTTTTTCTTAAATAACAAAATGTAAGAACAAAAAAACCCCTTTATATAGACTTTAAACTTTTCAGCATGTCCATTCTCTGCAGGGAAAACCAAACCACTTATCCTCAACTATCTGCAGGCGTATTTTAGAGTGATTTCTAAGAACAGATTGCCCTTCCATTTTTTTGTTTCGCTGCGCGTCAGGAGGTAACTTGGATTTTTGGGTTTGTTCCGGCTTGTTTGCACTGTGCTTTTCCACTCATCCATGGAAAGTAGGTCAGATAAGTACTTCCTGTATGTTTTTCTTCTAGTGTCAAAGGTCAGCGATTCACGCAAGCTGATCTTGCCACACTTCAGATATTAAAGAGTACAGATTGTCAGCGCAGAAAGAATATGGAGAGAACTGCCAGGCTTCCCAAACTCTGCTCCCTTTTCCAGGACGTTCAAGAAGTGAAGCCTGACTTCAGAAATTTTCCAATTTTGATTGATGATTGACCCTTTTTCTCCCTCCTTCCTTGCACTTTCAAGCACAGCCCTTTGTTCACATGCACAGTCTGGTTTTGAATGCAAAAGGGGATATGTTGCAAAAGGAGGGGTGAATTCTCCTCCCGGTGGGAAGACTCTACCCTGGAGCAGTTAAGAAAGCAATTTCTCCAGCTTTTTATTGAAGAAAGGGACTGCCAATACAGTTCAAGGCAAGTCACCATACACCTTTATCTAGAATTAAGACTAACTTCCCCCCAAATCTGAATCTTCAGTTGTAGCTCATCCAGCATTTCCAAGAACACCTGGACAGATTTGATGGTCTGCAGACCCTACCAACACTCCTGAAAAGACCACAGACTGCTAGGAAATGAAACAGCAATTCTTGAGCTTTTAGCCTCTTCCCAGGCTGCTACAAGTTCTGCTCCTCCACAGCCTTTGTCACGTAATTGTTTGTATCCTCATTTGATTCCTGTATCTTAGCAGGGATAGCTAGGTGCTCCTCAGAGAAGGAAAGCCCAGTATAGCCTAGTCTAAACCAACTGGGACACGCGCTATTCCAGTGTAGAGCTGCCCACATGCTGCTCAGCAACCACCCTGCAAACATGAAGTTGGACATGGATGAGGTCCTGAGGTTGGCTACCATACTTCAAGAGACTGACGTTAGGGAAAAAAAATTCACAGAAAGAGCCCTTGGGCACTAGAACAGGCTGTCCAGGGAGGGGGTTGAGTCACCTTCCCTGGAGGTGTTTAAGGGATGGGTAGATGAGGTGCTGAGGGACAAGGTTTAGTGTTTGATAGGAATGGTTGGACTCAATGATCTGGTGGGTCTCTTCCAACCTGGTTATTCTATGTTTCTATGATTAATAAAGTCTGCTTTCCAGAGCTTTACATGAAAACATAGTGAAGTTGCACTGAGTGCGTCCTTCTACTTAGTTGTCCCAAAGGTTCTTGTCCCAGGCTGCTCCTCTGGGAGTTGCAGCATCTCCTTCTAAACAGGTAGTTTAAGGACTGGGATCTGAGAAGGACTTTCTTTGCCCTAAATACTCAAGTATACAATTATGCACATGTGGATACCACTTTGGAATATCCATGAAGTTATACAACACCATGACATCATCCAGCTTCATGAAACACGAGCCGTAAGGAATATTTGCCTTATTTATATAAGTGCACGGTTGCATAAAGACTGGAGTTCTTGCTCCATGGGCTACAGCTTCAGTAGGCATGAAAGGCAGTAACCTTTCCACAACATACGAGTCCTGCAGAAAGGTCACGCTTTTACACTGATCTGCTGCTGAAGGATTTCAGGCACAACAAGGTTAATATAAAACACCGACTCAGGACAGCATCAGAAGGGATTGAACTTATTTGGGTTTGCATCAGGAAGACAGACCGTGCTGTTCAGACAGCAAACATCTCACGGTCAAAGCTTTTACCATGACCTTTTATTGCAGCCAAGTTACACCAATGAGAAAGGTTTTGAGGGGGCAAAGAGGATTAGGGGCTCAGAACACAGATTGATTCACCAGGCTGTGCCATCATATGAAAGAGCTGAAAATAAATTCCAGCTTAAAACAAGATTGCCTTTCCAACAACTTCAGCTCGAAATTTTACTATCACACTGTTAGATATAGTCAGCTAACGTGGATGTGCTTTTAGAAATCACTTCCATCATCATCCAGTTTATTTTTCAGTCCACTGAGACTATTTGCAGAGCAGCATTCACATGATAATTGATGCCAGAGAGGTGGTATGAACACATTTAAGTCCAGATTGTGAATCCTTTGATGGCTCTGATGCTCTCTCATGTATTCTACCAAAAAGCTCTTTTTCCTCCCCCCCCCACTTTTTTATTTTTTTATTGCAACTCAGACAATTGATTAGAAATACTTGCCTTGCTGTTTTGATTTGATGCCACTGAATTTAGTTGCACAGAGGGGTAACATTTTTAACAGCATTTTTGATATGCACCAACCAGTTCCCACTAACCAGTGGAAGATCCCCTTCCCCAAGTATCAAAGCAGCCTGTTTAGAGGAAACCCTGAGGAGACTGTTAGCCTCTGCTCTTGCCGAGCGCTGTATTGTTGCAGAACAATAGCTATTCAGCTCTGCTGTGACAACCAGAAAGCTGCTTAGTGGCATCTTCAATTTTAATCAAGAATGGGCCAGACTTTCACAACTCATTAGCAATATTATTGGCTCCAGAAGTCTGACATACTCCAAATTTTTTTTTTAAAGGCATAATTTCAAACTATTCTTCAGTCTTTGTCTTGCTTGCAATCTCAATACATGAATCTTTATCCCATGAGCTGCCATGGAACTCCCTCCTGCTAGAGCACAGATCTGAACTGCTCTCTCATGATGAATGGGTGATTTGTAGTTTATTAGTTGATCTTGCCCTGTCCAAACTGGGAGTCACATTTCTTTAATTTGGAGCCATGGTATACATAAAAAAAAAAGCAAGTTGTTTTTTTTCAAATAGCTCTTTGAGGTAAGCACAAACATTGGCTTTGCCACAAGCTGCTACAAGCCCTAAACTAGATTAAGGATGATTTGTATGCCACTCTTATTAATCCTAGTTAGTGATCAGCCTCTTACAGCAGTGTCAAAAACACTTGAAATCCTCCATTATCTGAATAACGCTGTTACATTTGCACATCCGTTTCTCCTAATAAATCCTTCTTATTGAGCTAAAAAGGAACGAGCTGTAATGAGCTCTCCCACCTCAAACAATTCCCTGACCATCCTGCAAAGGCTGCCAACTTTATGGGAAGTAAAATCACTGGTTTGCTTTTGTTCAGAGAGACATAAGAACAAGACTCTCTGTTTTGCCTACTAAATATGGCATTGGAGAAAATGACTTTCACAGGGATTTGAACAACTCTAAAACCAGAAAGGTTTGTCTTTCACCTTTTTCTCTATAGTAAAGAGCAGAGCTAGTCCCTCTGACAGAAATGTTGTCTGAGGCAGAGCAGCCTGAACAGCTTCTAACCTCCAAATATTGACATTAGTGTGTGGGAAGACGGAACCACCTGCTGAAAGAAATTTTAGCTTTGTTAAACCTTGATATTCTGCAGTTAATAGCCCACACATAATTAACTCCAGCAGTCTTAGCTGTCCATGATTTTTCAACAGCTTAAATGGTTAAGGGAGGAAAAAAACAAGACACCAGCATCCTCACTTATCCCCTTCCTTCTGCACACAGAGACCACTAACATTAAGTTGACCATGCACTCCTTCAATTTTAACAGCCATAAATACTGGAGTAGCTGAAACAGAACTGATGCTTTTATGTGGCGAGTCAGAAGTAAAGCTTGTGTGCAAGTCTGCTACGTCACAGGTCAGCAGCAATGTGGCACCATCTCAGCTAAATGCTCTTCCAGTTGTTTCTCGTTACTCCACTGCTCAAGATAAGCACCAGTACTGCTCGGTGACCCCCCTGCAGGTTAATGAAGTAGTTATTCTCCTAGAACAGCCAAATATGGAGCACAGTGTAAAGATCAGAAAGACAGCTACAAACCATCCCACAAACAGCCTGTAGATTTAAAGCAGCTCTTTTTTTCGTGTCTGGTGTTCCAATCAAGGCTGTTCAAAGCACCACAACTATCTGCCCTCCCTATTCCATAGAATCATAGAAACACCAGGTTGGAAAAGACTTCTGAGATCAACATGTCCAACCGTATCTGTCCAATACTATTTCAGATAGTGTCATTTCCCCCTCCCTCAAAGAGTTTGCGCTGTGCACCAACATCCTTCAGTATCCCCAACCTTCCACCCACCAGTTTATGTCAGTTGGTTAGTCGCACGCAGGGCGCTCTTTCCAAAGGGAAGCAAGTGGGAAGTAAAGGATATTCTTCTCTGCAAGTTAAGTGCCATTTTAGCAGGAAGAGGTAGGTATGCCAGTTAATTTGGCTGCTTCTCTATCAGATCATGATTAGCACAAAGAAATCTGGAAAATCCTGGTTAATTGAGTTCTTACTGGCCCACTCTTCTATTTTTGGCTGGTGACTTGAGGAGGGGACTATGTGTGAGGGAGAGAACCTAGCTGCAACAGCAGTTTCTTTCGTTTGAAGCACAAGCCAGCTGATCACCACACAGTAGCCACCTCTTGGCACTATGGTTCTCCAGGCAGTGAAACCCAAAGCAGGACAAGAACTTCTAGGATCTCCTCCGCTATGGGCAGACCAGAGTAGACTGTAAACTCTGCCCACCATCCACTAGGCTTTGAACTTCCTTTTCNCCAGGGGAGATTTAGGCTAGAGATTAGGAGGAAGTTTTTCACAGAAAGGGTCATTGGGCATTGGAACAGGCTGCCCAGGGAATTAGTTGAGTCACCTTCCCTGGAGTTGTTTAAGGGATGTGTGGACGAGGTGCTGAGGGACATGGTTTAGTGTTTGGTAGGAACAGTTGGACTCAATGATCTGGTGGGTCTATTCCAACCTGGTTATTCTATGATTCTATGATACTCTATATGCACAGCAGCTACAGACCCAGTGTTTCTAGAGGCTCACCTGGTAAGAGCCAGACTACTGCCCCATCAGAATTATATTTTCTCCATACTGTGACAGGGCAACTTATAAAATTAAGTAAGGCTGAAACACAGCAATCAACACGTGCTAAGAGCAAAAATGAACCAGCCTGTGACCATCAGCTTGGGTTTTATGCTGGTGAGGCCCTTTAAACTACAACCTCCCACAAGACCCTGCAACTTCATGCCTCCTGGACCATCCCCTGCAGAGCTGCTTGTGCAGAATCATGGTGNTTATACAGAAAGGAGCAAGGAGAAGGGTTGTAGGGAGAGTATCCATCGTTAATGATGGCTAAGGTTTGATCATAAGCCTGACAACAGTGCTTTTAGGTTCCTCCCTCGTCTCCAAAATATAGTCTTTTCCAACCTGGTGATTCTATGACTCTAAAAGCAGCAGTACTGCTTTTGTCTTGAGCCACCAGAGCTTTACAGGAGGTATGACTGCACTTTTTGTACTGGACAAGGAGGATACTGCATGTCCTTCCAGCAGAGAGGGCTGAGCAAAGCCAGAGGTAGCTGGAGTTCAACAGGTCTATGGACACCACAGCCAGGGAAGCTTGTGGCCACGCAGCACATGCAGCATCAGTGAGAATACATCACTTGCATGTGCTGCTAGGACTGTACAGAGCACCACATTGATCCTGAAGCAGAGGAACCAAACTGCCTTGCAGTTCCCTCTCAGCCATCTCCACTAGAAGCCTGGTCAGTCCTTCAGCAACACAGATAAGTGAGTTAAGAGCCCATGCTCCTGCTTTTTCACCTGGAGGATATGTCAAAGAAGCTGCTTTCAGTCATGCCAACCTGCTTCTTCCAGCCAAGGCCAAAGACTGAATCTCACTAACAGGTCAGTCCACCCACTGACGTGGCTCAGGCTCACAACAAGCGCTCAGCTTCACTCTGCATCAGTGCCTGGTGTGGGTTGTCACAACAAGGCAAAAAGCGAGGTACCTTTTGTCTCCCACATTCAAGGCAGCCTGCATTTTGAACATAGTTTAATTTCTCTTTTCCCTGCAGCTAATCTCATGAGAGGCAGTCAGTTCAGTTTCATGCTGTAACTGCTTTTCTTTAAAGAGCCATCCCTGCAGCTCTTCAACACGCTCGATAGTTCAGGCATTCATTTCTTGAGCCAGCACGAGAAAGCCACGGTTAACGTACAGAGCTGCGTAAAGGAGGTGCAGCTCAGTGATGCCAACACAGCTAACAGCTCCAGTTCATCCTGGGAAATTCATTTCAATCTGTTTCAGCTGGCTTGAGTGAAGAGCAGTGAGCTGCCTAAGCTGACACCAAACAAAACTAACTTGTCTTAAAACCCTCTGACTTCAAGTCACCAGCACATCTTACTTCCTAGCGTGGCAGAATAGGCAGAGAAGATTCAGTCTTAGAGCAGCAGCCAGTTCATCTGCTTGTTTAGAAAAGCACAGATGGGGAATTTCTCTGTTTCAGCCAGTAGTGGGGCTGCCCTGTACCGGGAACCACGACAAAATAAGATTAAGAAAGGAGTATGCTGCAGGTCAGAAAATCTTTGTGAAACAGAAACCCATCCAGCAAAGGGCTCCAGTAGTCCAAACGCCACTACTCATGGATACTGGTAACCACAGCACAGATAAACAGGACCCTTTTGACAGAAGAAATTAAAAGTGACAGGATTCAAGGCCCCTCTCTGCCTCTGTCCCTTCCTCATCCTCCTCCAGCAGTAGCACAGTCACATGCCCCCTGGCTACCACATATTCCGACATGGCTAGTTCACAACATGTAGGATGATCACAGCATACACACAGCCCCTGCTGCAGAGTTCAGGAAGGTGAAGTTGAGCAACTCACCTCAGACAAGTCATCAGCATTTCTAGCCCCTTCAATGGAGAGTGAACTTTGTAGTGTTGCCCTCCAACGCATAAAACCACATTGACCTTATGTCTTCAAAGCAGTCCCAGCAAAACCAGTCCTTACCCTTAGCCAATTATTCCCATCATGTGTTGACGCCTGTTGCCGTGAACAAACAATCTTGCTTGCACCTAGGTGCAAATTCCTGTCTTTGACCCATCTCAAATGCTGTGTTCAGTTTTGGTCCCTTCAGTACAAGAAGGAAATTAAGGTGCTGGAGAGCATCCAGAGAAGGGGAACGGAGCTGGTGACGGGGCTGGAGAACAAGTCTTATGAGGAGTGGCTGAGGGAACTGGGATCATTTAGTCTGGAGAAGAAGAGGATGAGGGGAGACCTTATTGCCCTGTTCAACCACCTCAAAGTGGGTTGTAGTGAGGTCACACTGGTCTCTTCTCCTGAGTAATAAGGACAAGAGGAAATGGCCTTAAGTAGCACCAGGAGAGGTTTAGATTG
Source organism: Piaya cayana (assembly GCA_013389865.1). Taxonomy (NCBI): domain Eukaryota; kingdom Metazoa; phylum Chordata; class Aves; order Cuculiformes; family Coccyzidae; genus Piaya; species Piaya cayana. The sequence continues at coordinate 29,235 of WAAB01019493.1, read as the reverse complement.
GATATAAGGAAAAAATTATTTACTGAAAGAGTGGTGAAGCATGAGAACAGGCTGCCCAGGAAAGGGTGGGGTAAACACCCCTGGAGGGGTTCAGAAAACATACAGATGTGGCACTTTGGGACACAGTTTAGCAGGCATGGTGGTGTTGGGCTGGCTGTTGGATTTGATGATCTTAGAGGTCTTTTTCAACCTTAATGATTCCATGATTCATCTCTTCCTACCCACTTACCCCGTCTTATAGGATCAGCATCGAGGACTGTCTCTGCAGTGAAACTTACTACAGAACCACGAGACTTCCCGGCAAGGCAATTGCTCCTTGACATCATGCATGGGTTGGAGAAGCCAGTCTCCTCTCCCCATAAAGCTAAGAAACAATCCAGCTTCTAGTAAAGCAGGCCAGTTAGCATTATGGCCCTGAATATAGTCATGAATGTAGTCCAAGACTGGGTTTGAGGGAAGAGCAGCAAAGTAGCTAGTGTCTCCCTTCCATCATCCATTTGTGTCATCCCATTTGAGACTGTCTTCCTCCAGCAGGCCTCCTAGCTCAAACTGGTCACTGTGCAGCTGCAGGCCATGTGCCAGGATGCCAAGAGGCTCAACCCCACACATTCCTCTTGCTGAGGTTCTCGCTGCAGAACAGAGCGCAAGCCTGCAGCACATCAACATCAGGACAGAAGACAGGCAGTTCAAGGACTTTGGATCCACAGAAGCACAACTTGCTCTTTTCATCTTCAGACATTCAGCTCAGGAAGTCCCAGATCAGAAAGCATGATGTGACCTATGGCATCTCAAGTCTTCAAATTAGACTGGTGGCACACTATAAATCACCGATGCCTCTCAGCAGCAGCAGGAACACACATGCATGTCTCTGGTCCCAAGGAAACTTACTCCCTGGAGACTATGCCATGTAACTTGGCCGGTGGGACTACTACCCATTTCAAACAAGTCCCATGCCAGATTTTGCATGGCAGCAAACTACCACAGGCAACACTACAGCTGCCCAAGTGCTCTAATCTGAGCAGATATGTTCCCAGAAACCAGAATTGACTTCATCATGGCGCTACACAGGGTTCTTGAGGTGGAGGAAAACATCCTGCCTCCAAGAATTGTTACCAGGCAAGAGTAAGTACATCAGCCTTCAGCATCCAGGCACATGGCAAGAGAGAGAACCAAGGTTCTTATCTCAATCCTGAGAGTTTCTCTCTTCTCCTCCTTAGACTCTGGCAATTACCTAGCGTGAGATATGCCAAGCAGCCAGGAGACAATGCTGCAAGATCTTCTTGAAGGATCAAAGTATTTTCACTCTATTGACTACAGAAATATATGTTTCTCATTTGACCAAACTGCTTGCAGTGCTATACTAGATCAGCAAAATCCGAGTTTCAGATAAAAAGCCCTGACGCATCATCAAACCAAGGGCTTACTGGCAGTATTTCTGGTTCCTAGCAGCTAGGAAGTTACTTAAACTTCAGCAGAAAGATGAGCTCACAACCCTGGAGTAGTAAAGGTCTCAGCTAGAGCAGCCTATTTGGTAGCCTTATAACAATAGAAAAGCAGACAAAGTATTCTGATTAGTTACATAAATTTACAGGGGAAACACCCAATCTTGAGGTTTTATAGGAGGATATATTCTATAGCAACTAGGTATACCCTATAGCAACTGCGTGAGCACAAGACAACAAAAATCACTTTCTATTTGTTGACACTTAGTGGCAGAAACACCTGCCAGCTACAATGCCTGCTGCTATCAAACTCTTTAGCTTCCCAGCTGTCTGCTCATAGTCTACCCTACAGGACACACAGTCCTCTGTATTGTGACAGCAAGCCTGAGACTCAACGATTCAAGACAAGACCTTCTCAATCACTTTTGTAAAGCCCACATTTTTCTCCAGAAGAAGGCATAGCAAAGTCTCCAGTGCATGCGAAATGCTTTTTAGCTAACAATCTATATTTTCCATACAGCACTCAAGAGGTCACAGCCGTCTGGGGTGTGCGTATTTAATTATAAATCTGGCTTCTTAGTTACAGCACCACCAACTACCCTTTTCAGGCACATCCCCAGATCCATCAGCCTTTCAATGTGGAGCTGGAAGCATCCAGAACGAGCCGCCTGGCTTGAACAGACACTATCCCTGTCTCTGTCTCACATGTGCATACCAGATGGCAGGACCCGTCACACCCCATAACCTGATCCCTTGGTGCTGTTATTTATCTTTGCGAGGGAGCTGCAGAAGAAAGACACGCTTGGGCAGCAAAAAGAGCCAACAGTTGGCATTCAACAACTTCCTTCCAATTTGGTCATGCTCCCCATAACTAAGCTCTAACCCATTCTAAGAAACTAAGTTCTTGCACAGCAAGACTCACCAGTCATATGTCATTCTGTTAAGAAGGAACTTGCAAGTCTCAATAAGCAGCCAGTTGCTGGGCTCGACGCAGACCACACAAGCAGCTTTGGATTTTGGTTTCAATCCTATGTAGGGCAGTTCCTGCGCGTTGGCAGGTCTTACGCTAACACACACGGTTAGATGCACTTTTCGTGTTTGCTTCTATGCCTCTCGCCATTTCAATTAAATCAGCATGGGTGTGAGGAAATCAAGTCTCTCCCTACACTATAAGGCAGGATATCAGGTCCGTTTTATCCACAGGACCTTGCAGTGTTGACTAAGCCAAGACGGTTTAGAATGCAGAAGTTTTCCCTGCCAAACAGATACATTTACACCAGCATGAGTAAGCCACACACAAAAGAATCGAAACATCTCCACCAGAAGCAGGAGCCACATCTCAGATCAGGATTATTCTGCTGCCCCATCCCAAGAGACTTTTTGAAGGGGCACTTTTAGCATCATCCTCTCCTTCTACACAGTCTTAGCAGCTCCTGTATGCAGGTGCCAAAGAAAAACAGCATGTAAATGTTTGGGGTACTACTAATCTCATTGGAATAAGCAGCAGCAGGCCAGATGGCCTTTGGGCACAGGCTGGACTACATTTCACTGAATTCCTCTAATGCAGAACCTCATTGTGGTCTACAGCTCCCTCACAAGGGGACGGGGAGGAGCAGGCGTTGATCTCTTCTCTCTGGTGACCGATGATGGAACCAAAGGGAATCACAGGAACATGTGCCAGGGGAGGATTAGGTTGGACACCAGAAAAAGGTTCTTCCCTCAGAGAGTGATGGAGCCCTGGAACAGCTGCCCAGGGAAGCTGTCACAGCACCAAACCTGACAACATTCAAGAAGCACTTGGACCACGCCCTCAGATGCCTGGTGTGAATGCAGGGGTTGTCCCACTCAGGGAAAGGAGCTGGACTCAACGATCCTTGAGGGTACCTTACAATTGAGGTCATTAGACGACTCTATAGCTCAGACTGCATGAACTCCCCTTGAGAAATACGCATGCTCATAACCACCAGAAAGTGATCTACCCATGTAAAATGGTGCAAAGATCAAGCTTCCAGTGTCTCTTCGTAGGACACTAGTGGTCTCTGTGCTCAGGTTTACAAAAGCGCTGGCAATCCTGCAAGTAAGACAAAGCTCTGACAGCAGTTGCTTACTACTGCCCCGTTTACAGTTAAATTACGTAACTTCTGAACGGGATTATGGAAGCCTGCTGGTGTACTTCCAAGCTGAGTCATGAGGGTGTTGAAGCATCATTTCAAAGCTGAAGCATCAAATGAAATCCTCCCATCAGAAAGAGCCTTCTAAAAAACTGCTGCTGCAATTGCGCTCCAGTTCACCTATAGCTCTACTCATTTCAGAAATAAAGATCAGGCATTGCTTGACCAAACATCTAGTGGATTAAACCAATCGATTCTCATCTAGAGTCACTCAGTTGCAATTTGGTGACATCTGCACAGTGGAGCCCTGAACTAGGAACTGGTATAGAGGTAGGATAAATAAGAGATCTTCCATTTAACCCAAGCTGTTACACAAGACTCGCTGCAACAGATACCAGCTTCAGCTACCTCACACCTTCATTTTGGAGTGTTCAGCTTTTTCATCTGCCTTCCCCACAGCCTTGTTTCACAGCAGTCACCAAATCAACCGAGGAGGCTGAAGTTTAGGGGGAAGATGTTACCACACGTGGAGTCTAGCTGCTCTCCTGCCTCATACGGGCAACTATAAAACTTAAGGTGCATTTTTTACATCCCTGCATTTTACACATCATACTGTGAAGAGAGAAGAGACATCACTAATGTCACCTCTGATGGACTGTCAGGCATTAAGATAAGTCAATAAAACAGTACTAAAAATTGAAAGGCAAGGCAAAGTGATAAAGTACCAAGTTATTCCTAGCACAACTTGTCCCTTAGTCAAGTTTCTGGCAAGGAATACTATCAGGACAGCTAGGTGCTGCATAACACCACATCAGACTTGTAAGAGACTGTTCAAACACCATTATCTTAAAGATATTTCATATAAAATAAAATTCTGGGTATATTCAGACTACCAGCTCTGGTCAACGCAATGTATCTCTAAAAAAGTAAAGCATAAAATGCTGAAGGACCAGTTTATAGGCTAATTCCAAAAGCCCAGGCTGAAACATTAGCATGTGCCAGCACCATCACTACTACACTTTGGTGCTCCAGGTTTGTCGTATCCACCTCAAACCTCAGCTCATCGATCATGCAGGATTTATCATGCAACTGTAGTTGTTCATAGAATCATCAGGTTGGAAGAGACCCACCGGATCACTGAGTCCAACCATTCCCACCAATCTCTAAACCACGCCCCTCATCCTCCTGAAACACCCAAAAAGGCAGGTTTTTTTTCAATGAGAGTCTCGTGATCTTCCATTATGAACTTTCACTTTCTTTTACGGGATATTGCGTTTTTCACACTTTCATAATTATCTGGGCCTGCTGCCAGCGACCCACTAGCTACATCCATAACAGAAAATGAAACAACTTCAGGGAACATCTCCAGGCACTGGAGCACAATGTATACCACCAAATTACTAGAATGATCTCTGGCACAGTTCTGAGCCTTGCCAGCTGGTAAACCCTCAAATAATGCATATGGAGATACCCCAGACTGAGGAGGCAGGGAGAGTGTTAAAGGACGGGTCAGAAAATAAGACTTAAAATACAGCTGGGACTCTAAACATTTAAGTTGGCTACAGGACAATTAGCATCCAGCCAGTTTACTCACTAGAATCAGTGCAGGGAGGTTTGGTGGATCTTTTAAACCCCTTTTGGCCACATAACGGAGAGGTGGGGGCAACCGGGCACTTAGCACTTTTCAGCTACTAGTGATCATAGATACATTACGGCTGGAAAAGACCTTTAGGATCATCCAGTCCAACCATCTGTCGATATCACCGTGCCTGCTAAACCATGTCCTGAAGTGCTGTGTCTACAGGTTTTTTTGAGCACCTCCAGGGGAGGAGACTCCACCACTTCCACAGGCAGCCTGTTCCAGTGCTTCAACATTCTTCCAATACAGAGCTTTTTTTCTAATATCTAATCTAAACCTCTCATGTCACAACTTGAGGCCACTAATAACTTCTAATTATTCAAAATCGCATCTTCCAGCTTCCACAGCAAGAAGCTCACCACTTTTTCACAGCTCAGTGTGACTACAGATGCTGTCTGAGGAACTTGCTGCAAGTTCAAAGCGGAGTTGAAGCTGGTGGAGGATTAAGCTAGCAGCTTTCCTCTTCGAGGCCATGAGTCAGTTGATGTGAGTGCACGATAGCAGCACACTCCTTTGCCACTGCCCAGACATGCCAGAGCCAGCCTCTTTTGTTAGGTGCTTTGTTCACCGATGGGAAAGTAGTCACGGATCTAGATGATTCCTCCGTTAGGACAGAAGGAGATTTAGAAGTCAGAGCTGTCTAGCTGCGGGCTGTTAGGCAAGTTTCGATGCAAGCCACTTTTCCATTCCACATAGGTGCCACTTACACCCTGTTAGAACCAGTAAGGTGGACAAATCTCATTTGGCCATCAAATCTGCCAGTGTGAGTCTCTATTACAGTTTCATAAGCATAGAGTGCAGCAAGGGGAGTGAAAAAAAAAAACAAACAACCCATATATTAGTGTTTGCGTTAGGTATTAATTCAACCATGCTTTGTTGGTCCTCTAGCTTGGGCTTCTGTTCCTCTTATCCCTCAAACCACAGAAAGCTCTGTCCTTAAAGATACCTATTAGCTGGTCAACGGTTTAACAAGTTCTTTCTTCTCCAGAGACCCTCTTCCCCAAGACTGATGTCCTGGCAGACAGACAGGTTGCCCTGAGCTTCTGTGGTTCTGCAGAGCACAGGCATCACGTCTCCCAGAGCACCATCTGGGGGTCCTGGCATACAGCCTCCAAATTCTGCTGTGAACTGGCCAACAGACAGCATGGGACTTGTATGTACATCTCTCCATGTAAATATATACATATCCTTATTTACATTTCTCACTCTACTCGTCTCAAAGCATACAGTACAATTGGAGGGGGGGAAGATTTAGATTTGACATAGGGAAGAAATTCTTCATGGCAAGGATGGTGAGGCACTGGCACAGGTTGCGTAGTGGCTGCCCCATCCCTGGAGGTGTCCAAGGCCAGGTTGGATGGGGCTTTGAGCAGCCTGGTCCAGTGGGAGGTTTCCCTTCCCCTGGCAGAGGGGCTGGAACTGGATGGGCTCTAAGGTCCTTTCCAGCCCAAACCATTCTGTGATTCTATGATAACAGGGCAGTAACAGGGCACTGTTTGGGGACAGGAAAGAGCCAGGTAGTCTCTTCCTACAGCACCGTAGCTGCCAGCTTTGATCCCTAGGGAGCACATAAAGGCTCTCTACCAACACAGCCACAGCAGTACTGCTGCTACGACACGGGGCTTCACAAGAGCTCTCATCTGGAAATCGTTACGCTAATCACCGCGTGCTCTCCAAAGAGCAGACTGGCTCCACTCTCCCCTGCCCACCTCTGGCTTCAATATACAATCTGCATGTCTAGCAATCCCTAGATGTACAGGGCTGGACTGGAGCTGCCAACTGTCTCCGACCAGGGTGTGTACTGCCACTAGCATTAGAAACCGATTTGAAGAGCTCTCCTGTGTACAGTGCAGGACAGTCATGGTCTGCAGTGCTGCCCAGAAGGCATTCGGCACTTTCACCTAACAACTGGAATGGAGTTAAGGTTCCATCCCATTTAAGAAGCACTAAGCTCCTCATCACGTGGCTCAGGCAGACAAAGAGCAACCCCCATCCTCCAGCTACAGCTTGTGTAATGGAGCCAGGACACTCAAGAGAACTCATGGCATGACCCCGCAGCAAGCTGGGTGACAACAGTGTGTGCCTGGAACTGCCAAGAGCCCAAACCCAGGACTGTCAGTCTTTGTCTCCATGGCTGGTGTACAAGACATTGTCATTACTGAACAGGCAGTGCAGAAATCAGAATACTAGAATCAAATGTTACAGGGTGGAGTATGACAAGAACACAGAGGCTCCATGAAAATCAAGACACCCACAAGTATTTTAAGCTGCTTGGCAGGCAATTCCCTATTTTTTGTCAGAGCCTTTGATTTAGCCAGGAGTCATTCTGCAATCCTGAAGACCTCTGAGTTGTTAGAAGAGCCCTGAACCCAAATGAGTGGACATTATAGAGAACCATACTGCAAAACCAAAAGCTATGGAGAAGATAGCTCTGACAGAGAGCACAGCAGCAAAGTACTTAATTGAAGCAGCAAGAGCTCTTCAACTCATCAATACCTGAAGGAGTTTCAAAGTAGAAGCCTAGCAGGGAAAGCTATGACTTACAACACCTCCATGACTCAGTTGTAACTGCAACTCCAGTGACTCAACGGGAAGTTCTATTACCAACTCCATCCAAATCCCACTAACACACTGGTTCCTATCCAGCAAAGCAAGCCTCACTGGTGAGACTGGTCTCAGCGGTGAGATACAAACATTACAGTCAAGCATGGCAAGGAGCCCAAGCTAACAGACTCCGTTGGACCCATGCCGGTTCCACAAGACCCAGAACGTCGACTGCAGCCAAGCGCTGCTTGAGAAACTGAGAGGTTGGGAAACCACCACATTAGCAGATGTTGCTCCACAAGAGTTGCTTGTAGGAGGTCCAAATGTTATCTCAACTTGAGGTAAGGCTTCACAGTGCAGGAACTTTTCCACTAGCACAGTAGAAAGTCCACTACCCCAGGTTTCTAGCCAGGGCAGATAAAGCTCGTTGCTGTGGTACACCCGTAGCCTAGCAGAGCCGTAGTTCAAACGAAGTACACTGGATAACTCCACCTTACAGACTTGTTAGCAAAACAGACACTCAGCACTCCTAAGGGGACACCACATGCTCTGTGCATTTTAGACTATCTTCTCAGCCCAGAAGATAAGTAATCCTATCAAAAACACCAGAAGTCCTTGCCCTGTTGGTCAAAGCAACTTCCACTTTCCAAATTCACTGCCTATATCAAATTCTAGAGAGAAACAAAGATGCCTCACTTGTAATTCACAAATAAACAGTCTTTAAATATTAAAACCCCCTGATGCCTCCTCAAGAGGTCACAACAACCTCCTCCCCACAAAAGATACATGCACTTAGGTTTCTGCTGCCATTTCTCACTTGAGAATGTTGATCCAGGACCCAACTATAACTCCCTATTTTCTCTCACAGCCTTAAGCAGAGCAGGGTTATGGTACTGGTTTGAGGCCCTGGTCCAGTCACACGAGGACAGGAGAAGCGTCCTTCTTGCAGAAATCTGACGTTCCCAACTGCTTTGCTAGTCTTCTTGGCACACAAACGGCACCTACCTAGTCTGTCTGCTTATGGAAAGAGTTACTATAAAAAAGTTGGGCAAATAAAAATACTATCACTTCATGTTAAATTTTTCTCAGATAAAGACACTACAGTAAAGTTGTCTATGCTTCCCTTATAGGCAAAATGGGACCTAGCCAACAATGCCCAGACAAAGCAACTCACCTCGAAGTAGACATGCAGGGGCTGGTCAGATAATCGCTCTTTTTGGCTCCACTGATTACATTGCCATGATTATAATGAGAGCTTAGGCACCTAGAGCACACAAACACCCACATTTACATGCCCAAACATCAAACGAGCATTGTGCTGAGGGACTAGTGCCATTTGAAGTACCTGATGTCTCAGCGACTGCATCAGCCTCCTGGAGTGCTGTGTTACTAACTCTGTGTTAATAAGGAGCAGGAGGCATCCAAGACAAAAATTCTAAGACTGCAATGCTGAAGCAGTGCCATCTTATCACAGACAGCAGCTCCTCGGGAAAGGAGTCCCATCTTCTCTCTGCCAAGAAGCATCCTCCTCCCCGTAACAAGCCCTGCTAAAATCCCAGCTCCCTGGACGCCAGATGACACAAACAAGTATGGAATGTCCCACTCAGAGGCATTAACACGGTTCTTGGGACTCAAGAGCCACTTCGGATGAAGTTAGGACAAAGTTTTGCTATATAGGCCAACTGGAGACGCCTAAGCACTAGCAATGCAAAACGATACTTAGAATGGACCAATTTTGGTGCTAAACCAGCACCCTACATTTCAGGTTAGTGCACTAGCTTAATTTTAGAAGGCTTACAGGTTTCTTACACTTGCTGTAACTTGTCTTGGGTTGTTAGAGAGGATTGTTTGGTTTCCAGAAGTTTCAGAGCTCTGCCATTAAAACTGTTAGCACTTCTAGCCACTTGAAACCGAGAGAAACGTGGAACAAAAAGACTGCCAGCTTCCACCAGAGTCCCCTTATGTGACACAAACACAACTTATTTGTCTTTGCTCTAATCAGGGATGACCAGATACAATACAGTCACCATTTTACTGGAAAATTGCCACCAGCAAGCGAGTGTTCAGATGGACAAGTGCTGTTTATAGTGCTTGATAAATAACGCGAAGCTGCTCTGCGTGTAGTATACAGTGAAGTATTTCCTCCTTATCCACTGCTTACATGTTTAACAAGCAAGTTGGACTATCTAATTTCTTCTAATTAGTTTACATTCAGATAGGAATGACATCACTGCTGGAAAAAGGTTCTGCCTGCACTGCTAAGCTTGTGTTAACTACTGGCGTGCAGCTACACTAGATGAAACAATCAAACCCCTGTTACCCCTCACAATACAGGCTGGATTGTCTACTGCCCTCCTGCGACTGGCTATGCACCTTGGCTCAGTTGGCTTCATGACAGGGTTACACCATGTAAGTATTTCCATTTAAGAGAATCACTAAGTTAATCCATTAAGGTGCATCAGCCTTCTTATTTCAAGGAAATCAAAGAATCATAGAATCCCTAGGCTGAAAAAAAAAAAATTCAAGATCATCAAGCCCGACCATACCTGTCCACTACTAAATCATATCCCTAAGCATTTAATCTACCTGTCTTCTAAACACCTCCAGGAATAGAGACTTAGCCACCTTCCTGGGCAGCCTCTGCCAGGGCCTGAGAACCCTTTCAGTGAAGAAATTTTTCCCGATGTCCAATCTGAACCTCCCTTGGTGCAACTTGAGGCCACTCCCTCTCGTCCCATCACCTGTCACTTGGAAGAAGGGACCAGGACCCACCTGGCTACAACCTCCTCCATAACAAAGAAGGCGATTAGTCTCATACAAAGTGTTCTGAGCAATAAAGTGTCACCTTGAAAACAAAGGGGAACTTCCACCGCCACTCCTGTGGGTAGGAGGAGAAAACAGCTATCCTTTGGCCACTTTCTTGCTCCTGCTTATTACTTGTACAATAACACGCATGGGCGAGTCGAGTCACGCAGCAATAGTGAAGGACCAAGCAACGTGCCAACCTGCTTTCCAATAGTCAGACCAGCAGGAACCCAACACAACCACCCCAGGACCCAACACAAGAGGTTTTCTGCCACTTGATGCGAAAGCACAATTCCGGATGGGTGGGAAAGGCAGTTTAGTCTGTGTCACTGACATTTTGACCTGGGAAAAAAGGCCACATGATCACCAGGAGGAGAACAGCCTCAGCACTGAGTCACCATGGAGAGCCCCAAAGACTTCTGACATGTTCCACATGTTCACACAGGAAACCCCTTGATCTGAAGTGTCATCCAGTGCTGCACATCCCTTACAAACAAGTTGCTTCCAGACACGCATTTACTTCATGCCCTCATCATTTCTAGTAAGCAATGTTTATCATAGGGGAATTTTATCCTAATTAACTGCAGTTTTTCCATTTTATTCAGTAGAAAGCTTATTCAGAGACCTCTCCCCATGAAACAGGGCTTATTATGTCCACGAGCTTGTTATTTTTAGCCATCTCGTAACTACTCGCTACCATGCAGGCTAGAAGGGTGCATGCCCAGACCTACAGGCAGAGCTCACAGCCAGCACGGTACAGTGAAACTGGAGGTTGTTTGAGCAGCTTAGAACCTGCCCTGCACCTCGTTCAGCCACTCCTTATCCAACTGCTGCTGTAGTTCATCTCCAGACAAGTTTCAAATGAATTATTCCCGTTCAGAAAGGTAAAAAAAAATGCACTGGTTTTGACTTTGAGGATCCTGCCTGTTCACATAAAGCCTCACACTCCACTTTTTCCTTCTAACTCATCCAGAGAAGACTCCACAAGTGACGTGCATATAGGTCTGTCACACGCACAGGGGATTATAGAATGGTTTGAGTTGGAAGGGACCTTAAAGACCACCCGGTTCCACCCCCCTGCCACGGGGGGACACACCTCCCATTCGACCAGGCTGCTCAAAGCCCCATCCAACCTGGCCTTGAACACCTCCAGGAATGGGGCAGCCACAGCTTCCGTGGGCAACCTGGGCCAGGGCCTCACGCCCTCATCATGAAAAAGTTCTTCCTAATGTCTGGACTAAATCTTCCCCCTCCCATTTAAAGCCATTCCCCTCGTCCTATCACTACAGGCCCTTGTAAAAAGCCCCTCCCCAGATTTCTTGTAGCCCCCTTCAGGTACTGGAAACTGCTCTAAGGTCTCCCAGGAGCCTTGTCTTCTCCAGGCTGAAGAAGCCCAATTCACTCAGCCTGTCCTCATATGAGAGGTGTTCTAGCCACCTGAGCGTCTTCGTAACCCTCCTCAAGGACCTGTTCCAAAAGCAGGGGAGATGCGGGGAGTCCTTGTCCCTCACCACAGGCGAACGGGATAGCAACTCAGGCTTTGTGCCTCTCAAGAGCCACAAGAACTCCCACATTTGCCAACCCAGCACAGAGGTCAGGGGATGATGCCCAGTCCAGGCCCCCAGCAGAGACCTGGAGCACCAAACAAAGCAGTTTTACAAGGCTGATCTGCCAGATTTCTGTGGAAGGGACCTCCCCAGGCAGAGCAGAAACAAGGAGCAGTGGGAGAGCCATCCTCTATCCATAGATGACATCTGGTGGCTGCCGCTCTGCAGAAGCGGAGATTTCCAAAGCTGCTTCTCACAGCCCTACCATGTCCCCAGCAGAGCAAATCCAGCAACACCGGAGTTTGGAGAAAGTGCAAGGCAGTGTCGTTAAGTACATAGAGGCGAGCGGATGAAAGCCATGAGCTGGGGAGGGCAGGAGAAAAAGCATGTACAGAGGGGATGAGGCCGTGAGCGTAGGGCTGGGGAGGGCAGGAGAAAGAGTACGAAAAGGAGATGAAAGCCATGAGTGCAGGGCTGGGGAGGGCAGGGGAAAGAGTACGTACAAATGTGATGAAAGCCCCAAGTTTAGGGCTGGGGAAGACAGGAGAAAGAGTACATGCAGGGAGGGCATGAAAGCCACGAGTGTAGGGCTGGGGAGGGCAAAAGAAATAGTACAAACAGAGGGGATAAAAGCCACGAGTGTAGGGCTGGGGAGGGCAGGAGAAAGAGTATGAACAGAGGGGATGAAAGCCATGAGTGTAAGGCTGGGGAAGACAGGAGAAAGTACATGCAGGGAGGGCATAAAAGCCACGAGTGCAGGGGAAACCATGAACAGAGGGGATGAAAGCCCCAAGTTTAGGGTTGGGGAGGGCAGGAGAAAGAGCGTGTGTGAATGGGATGAAAGACACGAGTCTGGGGCTGGGGAGGGTAGGAGAAAGAGTGCGTACAAATGTGATGAAAGCCCCGGGAAAGGGAACGTGCAGGGAGGGCATGAAAGCCACGAGTGCAGGAGAAAGGCTGCACGCAGGGAGGGGATGAAAGCCACGAGTGCTGGGGAGGGCAGGAGAAAGAGTGCGAGCAGGGAGGCTGAGAGCCACGAGTGCAGGAGAAAGGCTGGAGCACAGAGGGGGAGAGAGAGCCATGAGGGCAGGAGAAAGAGCACCAACAGAGGGGCTGAAAGCCACGAGAGGAGGAGAAAGGAAAGCCGAGCAGAGGGAGGGGGTGAAAGGCAGGAGAGCAGGGCTCGGGGGAGCAGCGGGGAGAGAGAGGAGGGTCCCCTCGCCCCGGCGAGCAGCCCGGCTGCCTAACCAGCCGCCCCCAGCCCCGCGGGGGTCCCTGCCCCTCCCGGGGTCCCCTCGGGGGTCCCAGGCCCCGGCAGAGCTCACCGCGACTGCAGCCTGGAGGCTCAGGGCCACCAGCCACACGGCCACCGCCGTCACCATCCCGCCGGCCGCTCCCTCGCTCGGCCACGCTCCTCTCGCCGCTCTTGGAAGCAGCTGCGGCTTTTCTCCCTTTGCCGGTTCCTCCTCTTCTCTTTTTTTTTTTTCTCTCCTCTTTTTTTTTTTT
>WAAB01019493.1:0-15074 GCA_013389865.1 Piaya cayana | reverse complement strand
CTTCTTCCCTCTATCCCTCCCTCCATCCCTCTCTCCATCCCACTCTCCATCCTTCTCTCCATCCCACTCTCCATCCTTCTTTCTATCCCACTCTCTATGCCTCTCTCTATCCCTCCCCTCCATCCTTCTCTGTATCCCTCCTCTCTGTCCTTTCCTCTATCCCTCCCTTTATCCCTCCCTTCCATCCGTCCCTCCCTCTCTCCATCCCTCCTTCCCTTCATCTCTCTATTCCTCCCCTCCATCCCCCTCCCTCACTTCTTCCCTCTATCCCTCCCTCCATCCCTTTCTCTGTCTCTCCCTCATCCCTCTCTCCATCCTTTCCATCCCACTCTCTATGCCTCTCTCTATCCCTCCCCTCTATCCTTCTCTATATCCCTCCTTCTCTCTATCCCTTCCTCTATCCCTCCCTTCCCTCCCAGTGTCCCTCCCTCCCTCTCTCTATCCCTCCCTCCATCCCTCTCTCTGTCCCTCCTTTCCATCCATCCCTCTCTCTCTCCATCCCTCCTTCCCTTCATCTCTCTATCCCTCCCCTCCATCCCTCTCCATCCCTCTCTCTAACCCTTCCATCCCTCCCTCTCTCCATCCCTCCTTCCCTTCATCTCTCTATCCCTCCCCTCCATTCCTCTCCATTCCCCTCTCTATCCCTCCTTCTCTCCATCCCTATCTCTAACCCTTCCATCCCTCCCTCTCTCCATCCCTCCTTCCCTTCATCTCTCTATCCCTCCCCTCCCTCCCTGCCCCCCCAGCTGCCGGCAGCCACTGCTTCCCTCCCATTGCATTCCCAGATTTCCTCAGCAGCATTCTTCCCGCAGAGCTTCCTTCCTTCTCACTAAAAATAATAATAATGTTTATTAAAGCCATCCCTTCCTTTTTCCAGTGTGGGAAAATCACAGGAGTGCTCTGCCTCCTCAGTGCCCTGCCTTCTTCAGCAGTGGCCCAGGTGGCCAAGAAGGCCAGTGGCATCCTGGCTTGTATCAGAAATGGTGTGGCCAGCAGGTCCAGGGCCCCCTTACTCAATGCTGGCGAGGCTGCATCTCAAATCCTGTGGTTTCTTTTGGGCCCCTTACTACAAGAAAGAAATTGAGGCTCTGGAGTGAGTCCAGAGGCAGGCAACAAAGCTGGCAAAGGGGCTGGAGAACAAGTCTTAAAAGGAGCAGCTGGAATTGTTTAGTCTGGAGGAGGCTGAGAGGACACCTTATTGCCCTCTGCAACCACCTCGAAGGAGGTTGTAGCGAGGTGGGTGTTGGTCTCTACTCCCAAGTAACAAGTGATAAGTTGAGAGGGGACGGCCTCAAGTTGCACCAGGGGACATTCAGATTGGACGTCAGGAAAGATTTCTTGACTGGAAGGGTTCTCAGGCACTGGCAAAGGCTGCACAGGGAGGTGGTTGAGTCGCTGTCTCTGGAGGTGTTTGCAAGGCGGGCAGATGGATTGCTTAGGGATCTGGTTTAGTAGCGGACAGGTGAGGATGGGCTAGATGATCTCAAAGGTCTTTTCCAACCTAATGATTCTGTGGCTCTTCCCTTTCACCCAGGAGAGGGGAGAGTGTGTTCCCAGTGGTCACCAACAGCAGAAAGGATCTCCCCCCAAAAATGAAGGTTTGTAGGAGGTGGTTGTTCTCCCTTCATCCCACAGATCTCTGTGCCTTCATTGCATCTCATTTCTTGCTGCTCAGGACAGGTTTTCTGGCAGTGTGGAGGGGTTCGTGGCACAAAGAGCTGCTTTAAAAGCAACACTCTCCTACAAATCACCCCTTCTTCTTTACTTGAAAGCAACTTCATCACCCCTCAGCGCTGCTGCAGGAGGGTCTTTGCACATCTTGCAGCAAAAACAATACAATCATAGAATGGTTGGAGTTGAAAGGGACTTTAAAGATCGTCCAGTTCCAAGCCCCCTTCCATGGGGGTTGGAACCCATCAGCCCAGGTCACTCAAGGCCCCATCCAACCTATCCTTGAACACCTCCAGGGAGAGGGCATCCAACTATCCTGCAAAGATTAAGCCACAGGCTGAATTGTTTTATCCTGCTTACATGGTCAGGGTTGGAGTTCCTGTTCACTTCCAGTCGATTCAGTTGTCTTTTTTTTTTTAATCCTGTCTGCGTGCCAGCACATGTTGAAGTGTTAGTTACAAACAATGCAGCCAAATGTGTGCGCAAACATGATGGGGGGGATTTTTAAGAATTAATACTGCAGCTGGGAGCTGAAGGAATGTACGTTGGCTGCATGATCAATAGGCATCAGATGCCCAGGGAGCAGCAGGAGAGATGAGGGATGTGGCCAAGTCTTTGGTGCTGTCCCAGGGCTGCCTGTGGAGGGGACACCAAAAAAAGAGCTGTAAGCAGAGCTTCCTGGTCATTCAGGAGGCTCTTGGTGGGTGTTGGATCATCTCTACCAGACTCAGGATCCCGTCCCACAGCTGCGGCTCAAAGGCTTCATAGACCTAATTGGATATTCCACGTGGTTGAAAGTGTTGTGATTTTATCATGTGTCTTGTTTTCTTTCCCTTTCTCTTAAATTACTCATGCAGCCTTCCTAGGAAAGACTCCTACCACTACGCTTCTCCTTCAGATGACCCATGGGGGCCATGTTCTTCTCCCTGTGATGGGGCTGATGGGGAGAAGATGACACCCGTGGGGTCCCCAGCCAAGACTGTTGCTGGCGTGCAAGGTTACTGGGCAGGATGATGAGGCAGGGTGGGGGAAGGATGCAAAACCAAAGTCACAGGTGCCTGGTGGGTGGCTGGGCTGGAGTAGCAGCTCCCAGGTAGGAGAGCGAGGCTGCTGCTGGGGGATGTGGGGAAAGCGGCCTCTCCAAGCCATGTCTGGAACACGTTGCAACCAGAACATTGGAGATGAGACTTTTGCGATGGGACCTGCAGAGGGTGAGGCTGAAAATGTCACCTGGGCTTGGTGGGCAGGTTGTGACACCCAGCTGTGATGGCACATCTGGGAATCAGCACAGTGGGCATGGGCAGCCTTCTCAGCTGATCCAGGTGCAGCAGAGGCTGGTTCAGCCAAGGCTTCATTTAAGGGACACTTGCAGCCACAGAGGGAGGGAGGAGACAGGGCTGCTGCTGGGAGTACTGGTGAGGCACTGGTGGGGGCTGCACGATGTACGGGTTCCATGCAAGTGTGGGTGCGTGTGTGTTTGTGGAGATAGTAGATCAAATAGTTCTGGGGTGCTTCTTGCTGGCTTTGCTAGAAAACATTTAAAGCTTGATTGGGATGTTCTGGTCAGGATCTATGAACAGGGGAAGGGAAGAACAATGCTGCGTTTGGAAGCCAAGTGTTTTCA
This sequence comes from Piaya cayana, assembly GCA_013389865.1. Taxonomy (NCBI): domain Eukaryota; kingdom Metazoa; phylum Chordata; class Aves; order Cuculiformes; family Coccyzidae; genus Piaya; species Piaya cayana. Next base: position 11,779 of record WAAB01019493.1, on the reverse strand, counting down.
GTGACATTCCCGTGCCCTCTGCTTGATCATTGAAGCATGCTCAACATTGTGGTTTCAGTCAAAAGAGCTCCATGCTGAAAAGCCAGATGAGACTTGTATGGAAAGGGGTTTGTTGGCAGCCCCGAGCTCTGGGGATGATAGGGGCTGGTTGCCTCTGCCCAGTACAGTGGGGGTTTCCCAGAACTGGATCAAGGGCTTCCAGCAGTGTAGCCCAACTGAACTCTGCTTCCCAGGGGATGAGGGGCTGGTTTGAACTGTGTCCGGCCACGGGAAGAGGGGAAACACAGCCCGGGGAGGAATCCAGCCCGCTGCTTCCACCACAACCAGAGGCAAGGGGGGAGCAGGGATGTCAACTGTTGCTTTTGGGCAACCGCCACCATTATTCAGCGCATTCTTAGGCAGAAGCCATCATTCCATATTCCCTAAAGAATGTGACTGTCGCATGGCAGCAGGAGCTGTCTGCCTGGCTTTCCAGGTGTTGGACCTACCCGCAGCAGCATGTGAGGATGTGCGGTCACCATCACCATGTGTCCTCGCCTCACATTTGCCCATCAGCCACGGTGGAGCCCGCAGAGCGGCTGGCTGCCTCTTTTCCTGAAGTCTGGCTGCATGTGTCCTGAGATGGTTTATTAGTGGCTCTTGATCAGATGAGGGGGGTGGGTAGGAAAAGCTGATTCTGTTCTCAGTTCCTTAAAAAGGGCTGGATTGTACCTGCGGCATCAAGCTGGATGTGTTCACATGTCTGCATCTTGGCGACTTCAGCTGTTGGCAGGTTAGTTTGGGGATGTTACAGCCTGACACGCTGGGATGGAGAAGGGGAGTATATTCCCTAAAACACAGTGGGAGACTAGGTTACATGCAAATATTGAGATTGCTTTAAGTGTCATGGGGTTGGCGGTTCACTGCTAATTGGTGCTGTCTCTGATTGGCTTCAGAGAGTTGGCTTCCCTGCTGATGATTGCCATTTGCTTTTGTGCTAGAGAAAAAAAAACCTCTTTTTCCCCTAATTCGGTAGCTCAGTTAACTCAAGGTGTCGATAATGGGAAACCCACAGCTCCATGTACGTTTCACTTCTCAGCTATAACTTGTAGATGAGGAACAGAGTGAGAGCCCTGAATCTGTGTGGTGATTGCTGAACAGCACAGAGGAAAGAGGGTGCTGTCTCACACACAGGGCAGCTACAGGATGTTAAATACATGTAGTTAAATGCGTTTGGATTGAGCCTGCCCCGGGAACTGGTTGGAGGGAGGTGGGAGATACACCTGAAACCAAGTGACAGCGTTTGGTAAGGGCTTGCAGCACTGTCACTGACATTCCCTTTGGAATCTCCGTTGCTCCCATAGATGGTACCGCAGAGCAGTGAGCCGGCAGCAAGACATCTTGACCAGCGACCTGAAACCTGAGGATGGAAGAGGAAGGGTTGCTTCTCCTGAGATGGCAGGAGGAGGTTAGGACATTGCGGTCTATTTGGAGACCGCAGAGACCACAGAGGTTTGCGAAGTTTCATTCCCTGCTAGCCTGGAGTTTCTCTACTCCTTCCCCTTTGAATTCCCACTGGCCAACTCCTCTATTACGCATGGCTCACACCACATCCTCCTTTTTCTAACTCTATGCAGCAACGAGATCAATCCAGCCATTCCTTAAATTAACACGAGGGTAAGAGCAAGTCTGCAGAGGAAACAGCCTGAATCTTCAACCTTGAGTTACCAAAGCTTGCCTGCTGGTGTGCAATATTTGGCATCCAGTCACGGTGCTGGCTCATCTTCTGGCAGCCCAGACACTTCGATGCCCCATTCCCAAGACTGTAACTCTTTGTTTAGGGTGGTGGCACCAAATATACTCAAGACTCCTACCGCCTCCTCCCGTGCCTTGGTGAATCCAGCTTGTTTTGGAAGTCCTTCTGCATGGATGTAGAAATAATTGTTTCTGACCCTTTCAGAAGCCAGCTATGATTTATAGCAGGATCACCTGAACCCACCCAGCGTGCTTGCACAGTGATATCTGATTTAGCTTATTCTGTCCAGCCGCCTTTGCGGTGAGTCAGACCTCTGAGCAACTCCAACTGCCTCCTGGCTTTCGCTCCCAGGAAGGGAGAGACCAGAGGAGGCTTCCCCCTGGCCCACTCCAAGGCGTGGAGTGTCAAATTAGCCCAAGGGGATGTCTGCTCTCCTCTCCTTTCTTCTCCCTCATGTAATGCTCACATGGAAGCGATGACTTTGCTTATTTGGACAAGAATAAACCTTCTTGCAAAAATTCCAAAGTTGGAGGTTTTTTCCAGCTTAAACAATGCAATGTTTAGTGGTCCAAATGTTGGCTGCAGCGTTGGCTTTATAGATACCAACCGAATCAACTTGGCTCCTTCTCCCAAGAATTTGGTGGCTTTTTTTCTTCTCTTCCAACCCCTTTCCCTGGGTCCTGCTAATGAGAACTTCTGGGTCGACGCCGAAAACTGTATATAAACGTATCTGTGCCAGTGACCAAATATTTCTCAACCTTATTTAGCAGAGCTTCCTCTGGCAGAAGCCCAGCTGGCAGTGGCGGCTGCTTTTGTGATGTTTTTCATAAACAGCTGTAATAAAACCAGCTGCGTTTCTTTGATGCTGCATGTGAGGGCCTTGTAGGATCCTGCACGCTCGTTACAGAGAACCTCAGGACTGGATTCTGGGGGTTGGTGCACCAAAATCCTATGGAAGTGTTTCCCATTAGCCTTCGTAAGGTTTGGCTGAAGTTACGTGGATGTTGCCCACAAGAAAAGACCCACTCGCTTTTTTTTAACGAGGCCTTTTGCTGTAATACTGGCTGGTGCTTTCACTGTTCAACAATTTTGGGCTGCTGGTCTCAGGGTTTGTGGACTAGGCAGGGATTTCTTAAAGCCCTCACCTGAATAACCAACTTTTTTGTTCTTTTTTCCCTTGCCCAAGGTGAAACTCTTCTGCCTTTCTGTGATTCACTTAACCCTGTGGTTAACTCCGGACAACTCACTCACAGTGACTGGCACTGGTTTGCAGTGCGGGATCCCTCAACCTCTGTGACCCCAAATAATCTGAATACAGAATGGGGTTTGCTCTGATGGGAAAATGAGTTCAGAGGGAAGAGGATCATGATTCCCAGGGACACGCAGACAGGGGGCAGTGCCTGCTGGGAGCTTTGGAGGAAAGGGAAGAAGCACAGGGAGGACACGGTGCCCTTGTTTCCATGGCATCTTCTGCTTGGTACCTGCTGACTTACTCTCTGGCAGTCAGCCTGGCTCTTCCAGGGGTTATTTGCACTGATCCTGTCGCCCCATGGGGGACAGCAGCTTTCTTCAGTGCATTCACTAGGGAAATGTTGAGATCAAGATTCAGAGAATGGTTTGGGTTGGAAGGGATCATAGAATAGCTTGGGTTGGAAGGGACCTTAAAGCCCATCAGTTCCACCTCTGCCATGGGCAGGGACACCTCCCACTGGATCAGGAACTCCAAGCCCCATCCAAGTTGACCTTGAACACCTCCAGGGATGGGGCAGCCACAGCCTCCCTGGGCAACCTGTTCCAGTGCCTCAGCACTTTCATCGTGAAGAAATTCTTCCTAATGTCTAATCTAAATCTTTCCCCTTCCAATTTAAAGCCATTCCCCCTCATCCTATCACTCCAGGCCCTTGTAAACAGTCCCTCCCCATCTTTCCTGTAGCCCCTTTCAGTACTGGAAGCTGCACTAAGGTCTCCCCACAGCCTTCTCTCCAGGCTGAACAATCCCACATCTCTCAGCCTGTCCTCATACCAAATTATTTAAATAAAGACATTTTAATCCTCTGGCTGGCTCTGCCGCTGCCACAGAGACCCATTATTTGCCTGGGAGAAGTGGGGAGTCCAGGTCAAGCGAGGTGTAATGTCTTATCAAATGAGTCCTGTATTGTCTTTGCATATTCCTTTACTATCCTGGTTTGTGGCAGAGGCTTCTGGATGCTCAAATAACTTTGCGTAGAACTTCAATACAAGTTCTCCCTGTGGGATGCAGTCCCTGTTTCCCTCTCACTGTACCAAATACGCAATGTACTCTCCAAGTCAGTGATCAGCTTTTCACAGAATCACAGAATCACTGGGTTGGAAGAGACCCATCAGACCATCGAGTCCAACCATTCCCATCAAACACTAAACCATGTCCCTCAGGACCTCGTCTACAAACCTTTGTACAAACCAGGACTGCACTGTTGGTTAAAAAGTTGAGAACAAAAGAGAAAAACAGAGAGTTTTAACCAGAAAACAGAATTATTCTGTCCATATGAGACAGGTTCACTGTATGCTTGGACACTGTCACTTTTAAACAGCCAAGTGACTCGGGTTAGGTGTTTCTGCTACACGGAGAATTTGCGTAAGCACGTATAGCCCCAGGGATCCTGCCAGAGCAGGTTTAATACTCCCACGTATGCAAAAAAAATGTGGTCTTGGAAGAAGCAGATGCTGTGACGGAGCAGTCATGAGAGCAGGGATAGGCTGCATCACAGGTTTCAGTTCGATTTCAGTCACTGCTGTTTAGAACAGTATTTCCAGCATCGCGAGAAAAATAACACAAAACTGTTTTAGGTTGGTTTTTTTGCCAGCAAGTGGATGTGATCTGGACCCCAGACTCTCAGAGGGCTAACTGGCTAACTGTGGGGTTTGTCACTTATGTTTGCTACCAATTGTGACTATAACGTGACTTTGGTATGATATAACACACAGGTTTTCCTCCTGATTAACCGTAAGGATGCATCTTGCTCTAATTATCAATCCTTCATTAAGCATTTTGAGGTCACTTGCCCATTTCCGCAGATACTGGCTGTCTCAGGGCTGTGTGCAGTCACTCCACTCCCGCATCCCTCCAGGCGGTACCACTGTCTCTCAGCCTCTGCTGTCATATTGTTGAGTCACTCATTGATTCCCCACCCATCCCGTCTCATCCTTCGTCCTGGACACTCTCACGCATTCATTTGGAGAAACGCCTTTGCCCAGATCCTGTTGTCATCATCCTACCTGGGAGTGGGGTCGGTGTCACCCCCACCCTGGGCTGGTTTGTGCTCCTGTGCCACAGGGATGGAGCTGGTGCAGTGCTGGAGCAGAGACCAAGCTGTGCTTGGTGCATAATGGCTTTAAATTGGAAGGGGGAAGATTTAGATTAGGTGTTAGGAAGAAATTCTTCACAATGAGAGTTGGGAGGCACTGGAACAGGTTGCCCAGAGACGCTGTGTCTGCCTCATCCCTGGAGGTGTTCAAGGCCAGGTTGGATGGGGCTTGGAGCAATCTGATCCAGTGGGAGGTGTCCCTAACCCGTGTCAGGGGATGGCACTGGATGAGCTTTGAGGTCCCTTCCAACCCAAATCATTCTGTGATCAACCCCCACCATGCAAACACTTGCTCGGGGAGAGCAGGATTCATGACCAGAGGGAGGAGAACAGGGGGGTGCAGGAGGGGACGTACATGAGTGAGGAACTGGAAGAAAGGAGAGGAGCAAGGGCTCTGACCCTTGTTGGGCTGTGGGGTGGGTTCCTCTCAGTGTTCACCTACAAGTCTATGGGGAAGAGAGAGCTGGGGTTTCATGTTGAGTTTAAGCTTTGTGTGGTGTGTGTGCCTGCTGCCTGCCCCACTCTCAGCAGCACTGATGCTGGCAGGGTGAATGCAGGCATTGTCATTGCTTTATTTTTTTTCCACTTCTTTGTTTCCTTTTAGAAGTTTCATTTCTTTTTGGGTGTTTGTGTAATTAGCTGTACTCCACAGGGAGGTCTGGAATGAAGGTTTTGCTGTGCACAATGGTGGCTTTCTATTATTACTGCTTTTTAAAGATACCCCTGGGTTCCGAAGGTAATCCTTCTCCCTTCCCTCATCCATTCTCCTGGTATTTATAATCAAAAAAGTCATTATGGCTGTTTATGAGCGGTGGTTTCAGTAGCTTTATGTGTGTGTGTATGTATATGTTTTTTTTCTCTGCCTCTCATCCCATCCTATTTTCCAATATAAAGCTGTTCTCACTCCCACCCACAAACAAACCCTTTGGGCCTGTTCCTGCCTTCTATTATCTTCCCTCCAGCTTTTAACCTTTGACTTGTAGAATGATAGAATCACAAAATGGTTTGGGTTGGAAGGGACCTTAAAGCCCATCCAGTTCCACCCCTGCCATGAGCAGGGACACCTCCCACTGGATCAGGAACTCCAAGCCCCATCCAACCTGACCTTGAAAACCTCCAGGGATGGGGCAGCCACAGCTTCCCTGGGCAACCTGTTCCAGTGCCTCACCACCCTCAGTGTGAATAATTTCTTCCTAAAGTCTAATCTAAATCTTTCCCCTTCCAATTTAAAGACATTCCCCCTCATCCTATCACTCTATGCCCTTGTAAAATGTCCCTCCCCAGCTTTCCAGTAATATTTTCATGGACATCTTACTTTTTATAAGTTGCTTATTGGTTTCTGGTACTTTCACAGTGAAGAGACCCATTGTCTATGTGAACATGTCCAGTGCCCTCTTATATGTTCTTCTAAGACATCTAGAGACCAGGGTGAGGTAAATTCCTGAAGTATGTTCACTTGCCCTGTCCAGGTGTCTTGCATGCTCAAGGGCCTTTCAAAAGCCACTGGATACCCAGATAGGTGGCAGGATCTGTTCCAAATGGATGTTTCTATAGCTAAACCAAGGTGGTTTTACACTGGGATGTTGTCTCCCCATAGCCTTGTTGATGGGGTGTAGNCCCTCAGGACCTCGTCTACTTGTGCCTTAAACACCTCCAGGGAAGGCGAATCAACCACCTCCCTGGGCAGCCTGTTCCAGTGCCCAATGACCCTTTCCTTAAAAAACTGCCTCCTAATCTCTAGCCTAAATCTCCCCTGGTGGAGCTTGAGGCCATTCCCCCTCATCCTGTCCCCTGTCACTTTGGAGAAGAGGCCAGCTCCCTCCTCTCCACAACCTCCTTTTAGGTATTTGTAGAGAGCAATGAGGTCTCCCCTCAGCCTCCTCTTCTCCAGGATAAACACCCCCAGCTCTCTCAGCCGTTCCTCATAAGGCCTGTTCTCCAGCCCCTTCACCAGCCTAGTCGCTCTTCTCTGGACACGCTCCAGGATTACCCCTTCTCAAAGTAGGTAACAAGAGTCATGCAGAATTTTACAGGTGTGTAGGGTGGGAGACCTGTAATGCCCCGATCAGATCTACCTGTAATACCTTGATCAGATCTCTGAGCTTTTGGTTCCCCATGTGTGGAGCAGTTCAGACTGGATGAGAGCCCCTTTCCGGACAGGATGCGAGCTCAAATGACCCAAATTGGGATGAATAATCAAACACTTGGTTCTCATGAGACACATGACATTTTAAGGAAATAGGAGACATCATGTGAATTTTGGAGTTCTTAAGATAGTCAGTTTTCAAACAAAAAGGGCTTTTGAAGAGCCAAATGGCCCAGTTGAATGAGAGCAGTGTACAGCCTGGAGCTTTGGTTGGGGTGAACTCTGTTCCGTTTATCCCCTCCCTCCATGCAGGGGTTGGAATTGACTCTGTGGCTTGTACTGAGTCTGTCCATCCTCAACTCTTCAGCCCTTTGTAATCCTTGCTTAAGGAGCGATTGCTCAGATTGTTTTACCAGCATCTGGAAGTCAGTTTATATATAAAGGTGTGGAGCAGGGAACCACGCTGAGACAGAACCACCTGACTCAAGCCCAACAGAGAAGCAGCTGGACTGAATCCTTCCCCAAGATCCTAGCTTGAACGAGCAGATAATCTCCTGAAACCTCTCCTCCTGGACTGATCTGGGGTGGGGAGGGTTGCAAATACTTTCTGTCGTGGTATTTCAACTCTCTTACAGAAAGGGAGATAAGGATTATATAGGAGAGGAAAGAGAGGTCTTCATGCCTACCAGGGAACCTTTAACTTCTGGTTCCTCTGAGGGAGACAAGGAACATGTTCTTATATTTGTGCTTGAGGGAGAGGAGAATATAGCTGTGAAAGTGCTTTCTGTCTTTTCTCTTGCTCGTCAGGCCAGCTGGTGCTTTCTGCCACCACCTACCTGTGTGGCCCTTGCCCTAACACTCTTCCTTCTTGCAGTCTCCACTGGCCCTCAGTAAGCAGTTCATAGAATCATAGAATCACCATGTTGGAAGAGACCCACTGGATCTTCTAGTCCAACCATTCCTATCAAACACTAAACCATGTCCCTCAGCACCTCGTCCATCCGTCCCTTAAACACCTCCAGGGAAGGTAAATCAACCCCCTCCCTGGGCAGCCTGTTCCAGTGCCCAATGACCCTTTGTGTGAAAATTTTTTTCCTTATGTCTAGCCTAAACCTCCCCTGGCGGAGCTTGAGGCCATTCCCTCTCGTCCTGTTGTGTATCTTCAGACATCTTACTGTACTTCAGGTGACACCCGCGATGGCTCTGTTCCCATAATACCACGAAGAGACCTTTGGCAGGAGCAGGCTGTGGTCTTGCAGCCCAAGAGGGCACAGTAAACTTGATCCAGAAGGAGGGACCTCAGCAGGCTCGGCCAGTTCCTCTGCCGTGGTGGGGCACCACGCTGCTGTGGATACAGCCTGTAGCAAGGAACTGGAGCAAGCGTTTGTGAAACCATAGCATGTGAACCTGCCTTGTGATCAGCAGCCGAGCAGGCTACATTCCCTGAACAGCTTCCACTACCTGAGCAGTCTTGTGCTGGAGAAGGGCTGTCTCCCTCCTTACTCTTCGTAGGCTTGGCTGAGTACAGACCTGGCAGCAGAGCTGGGGAAGGGCTGTGGTGCTGTGCAGCTGGCAGGAAATCTGAACCCTCCAGGCAGGTCTTAAGCTCAAACGAAGTTCTTCAGGGCTGCTCAGCTCAGCTTTGCAAGGGGTTTCTCCTCATCCTGTGCTTTAGCACTCCAGCTGTGTCACCTGCAACCTGCCTCTGACTCTTGTTTGCAGATGTACATACTTTAGGGCTGGGTAGGAGCTGTGCAAGCAGATGAGCAAGAGGGAAAAGGCTTCTTATTCCCACAGTACTGTTCTGTTTCTATGTTCATTCTTACTAATGAAACCAAGAGGGTCTTCAGTGATCATAGAATCATAGAATCATGAAATTGGAAAAGACCCACCAGATCATAGAGTTCAACCATTCTCATCAAACACTAAACCATGTCCCTCAGCACCTCATCCACCCGTCCCTTAAACACCTCCAGGAAGGTGAATCAACTCCCTCCCAGGGCAGCCTGTTCCAGTGCCCAATGACCCTTTCTGTGAAAATTTTTTTGCTAATGTTCAGCCTAAACCTCCCCTGGTGGAGCTTGAGGCCAGGTCTTCCTGTTTTTCAGCTGCTATATACAAAGCCTCTGGAGCATTTCCAGTTTGTTAATGATGGGGGAATGTTGCTCCCAAGATATATTTTTTATTAAGTGTGTCTGGGAGAATCGAGGTGGAGACAAGGATCTGGAGAGCGGAACCTGCCCACTCCCACCCGCATGCTTTAGGAGTCAAGCTCCATCTTGTGCTGTTGGTGATGCAACTCACAGTTCAAGCTGTGCTGAAAGCCCAGCCCAGATTCGGGAGTACAAAGTGAATTCTTCCAGCTCCGTGTAGTTAGTGCATATTCTGCAAAGTGAGGGAGGTGGGTTCAAAACCCTGAGGCTGATAAAGGGAACTAATCCAAGCATCTCGTCTACTGGGCAAGTTCCCAAACCACAGATCTAGCATGGAACGGAGCTGGCTCTGTCCAAAGGGCTGATGGAGGAAACACCCCTGCACCACCTCGCTGAGGAACACCAGCAGTTTGCTTAAACTCATAAGCTTGGTCTTCCCTACTGGCTCTTCGCCCCTGATGCAGGGTGGAAACTTCCCGACAAGTTCTGTGTTCTGCAACTTAATACATAATGGCGTTTGGTTCACTTCCCACATGGAGTCCTGTGTCCAGTTCTGAAATCCTCAGCAGAAGAAGGATATTGAACTGTTGGAAGGGGTCCAGAGGAGCCCATGAAGATGATCAGAGGGCTGGAGAACATCTGATATGAAGACAGGTTGAGAGACTTGGGGCTGTTCAGACTGCAGAAGGCTGTTGGGACACCTTTTAGTGGGTTTCCAGTACCTGAAGGGGCTGCAGGAAAGCTGAGGAGGGACTGTTTAGAAGGGCATGGGGTGACAGGATGAGAGGGACTGGCTTTAAATTCGGGGGGGGAAAGATTTAGACTAGACATAAGGAAGAATTTCTTCACAATGAGGGTGGAGAAGCTGTGGCTGCCCTATCCCTGGAGGTGTTCAAGGCCAGGTTGGACGGGGCTTGGAGTTACTGATACAGTCGGAGGTGTCCCTGCTCATGGCAGGGGTGGAACTGGATGGGCTTTAAGGACCCTCCTGATACAAACTATTCTGTGATTCTATGAAAAAGCAGCTGCCTCCTTTCCTCAACATGGGCACTACACTAGCAGGGAGAAGCCCAAGTACCGGCTCTGAAGCACTATCAACACTCAATGAACATCCTTCCATGCTTTCTGTGTGTGGGAGGTGATGACTGGTCTTTCCAGGACAATGGTGCTGGATTCCAACCGTTTCTCTTGATGGAGTGAGGGAGGCCCAGGCTGCTCTGCCCCACAGGAGTGCTGACACCCCAGGCTCATTTTGCAACATCTCTCATTCTCTCTACTGGGGTGGCAGGATCTACATTTGGTAAGTTCCCCAAACCTTTCCAGCCCAATTCTGTGCCACAGCCCTTGAGGAACCAAGCATAGTCCTGAGAAGGACACACTGTCCCTCAGAGGAACCAAGGTTCCCCCTCCCCTAGCCACAAGGTGCTTGGATCTGCAAACTTCAGGGGCATGTTGTGCCTGTGGGTGTTTCTGGCATTGTTTGCAACCCCTGGAAATACTTCAAATCAAAACTCTTCAGGCAGAGGAAAGCACTGGCTGCAGCTCATCAAAACATCAGTGTTGCCCATAGACTAATTTAGAGACCAGGGGATCACTTTGAGCGCTACCCGCAGCTCGGTAAGATGTGATGTTAAACTGCTGAACGCTCCAACCCTGTTGTGGGCTGGGACAGCTCAGATGGGATACAGCGTGTGGCTTTCCCCTTTCCTTCCTCAAGCACCAACAGAGAACTAAGTCTTCACTCAAGAAAGCCCCTGAAGGCTCTGCCCTTCTCGGGATACACCCTGAGCAGGCACCGAGACTGCAGACACTCCTGTACCGTGGAGCTCAAGACAGGTTTTCTCTCCAGGCGCACGACTTGCACGCAACCTGCAATTTTAACGACCAGTCACTAGGTCTTAAAATGCTTTTGCAATCATTCTCTCACTTTTACTGCCCTGAACGACATGGTGGGAGTTGCCATCACCTCCCTGTTTACCCACTTTCTCAGTTACCTCTATGCCGAGCTTCCAATATTCTCACGCAACGGGACCGACAGATGAACCAATAACTGTGCAGCTCCGCAGTGAGTCACGCTCCAGGGAAGGGACTGTGCCCTGCACTCAGCACTGGAGAGGCTGCACCTCGAGCCCTGGGGTCAATTTTGGGCCCCTCGCTACAAGACAGACCTTGAGGGGCTGGAGTGCATCCAGAGAAGGGCAACAAAGTTGGTGAAGGGGCTGGAGAACAAGGGTGATAAGGAACAGCTGACAGAATCAGGGGATGGAGGGGGAGGGTTTGTCTACAGAAAAGGTCAAGGGGAGACCTCATCACTATCTACAACTCCCTGAAAGGTGGTATGAGATGGGTCCTAGTCTCTTCTCCCTAGGATGAGAGGGAATGGCCTCAAGCTGTGCCAGAGCAAGTTCATATTAGACAGCAGGAAAAATCTGTACACGAAAAGCATTCTTGGGCACTGGCA
>WAAB01019492.1:17532-28217 GCA_013389865.1 Piaya cayana | reverse complement strand
TTCTATGATTCTATGACTGAGGTGCTGTGCCGGGCAGATGTGAGTGTTGCCCCGCACCAACAGCTTCTCTGGAGCTGATGCTCAAGCCTCCCCTCAGGTGGCAGCGCCATGTGTGAGCTGTCCGGGCCTTCAGGTCACGGCTGAGGGCTGCGCAGAGGGTTAATGGCCTGGAGAGCGGTTTTCATGCGAGTGGAAAATGGCAGGGGCCTTCCTTCCCCTGCCTCTGGCAGCGGCTTTGCCGAGCAGGTCCAGATGACGATGGAGTGAGTGAGAGACTTGTCCTGGCACCGGTCTCCGTTTAGATTAATGACTTGCGATGAGATGCCTAAGTCACATATTGGGATTTTTCAACATTGAACTGTACCTGGCACCCTGCAGCCATTTATCACAGGGCTGCAGATGGGAGGCAGCGGCAGCAGGGCTTGCGGAGAGCCAAGGAACACAGCTCCCCAGCCAGCCCGCCGCTGGGATGGGGGGATTCTTCCGGTGCGTGTGCTCGTGTGTGTTTTTTTTAATCTAAAATGATAAATCTGATTTCTTCAGGATACTGGAACAGCTGCAGCTGACCTGGCTATTTATCTGACAGATCTTCAGGGTGCATGATAAAAGCTCTTAGAGGATGGATAAACTGTCCGGTCACAGAACATGATTAATGGGATTCATGAAGATAAACAGATGCGGGGGGAGAGTTCACGATCTAAGGAAATCCTGCCCCTGGACTGGGAAACTAGAGGGGAGCTGGAACAGGAGCTGGATGCCAAGCCACCCACCTTGGCCTCCTCACCCGCTCCCACCCCATGGCCATCGGGGCCCTCGATGTGCCAGCGTGGCCGTCGTGGCTCGTGGGTTGTTCATACCTAACCACACAGCAGCTCTGCACAGTGTGTGGGAAGTGGAGGCCTAGAATCATAGAATCAGGATGGTTTGGGTTGGAAGGGACCTCCAAGCCCATCCAGTTCCCCCCACCCGCCACGGGCAGGGGCACCTCCCACAGGATCAGGGGCTCCAAGCCCTTGAACACCTCCTCTCTCCCCATCCTCTATCTTCTCCTGTCCCTGCAGACCCGCAGCTGTGGGCTCAGGACTAGCTTGTTCCCAGTGTGTTTCAGAGGCCACGTGGCAGGGAACCAGGAGCAGAGTCCTGCTTCCTTCGTGACATCAAAGGGGACTCGTGAAATAACTCTGATTGGGGAAGAGTGTGTAAAAGGGAGGAGGCAAAAGGAATCCAAACAGCGTTAGTGCAGAAATTCTCACTGAAAGGGATGGATCAAATAAACAGAGATTAATTAATCACTAATGGCACGGACTAAAGGTGACCCTTCAGCATTTACAAACCGAAGACAGCAGGGTCAGGATGGAAGAGCATTAATCTTACATTAGCACAACGCGGTTCTTGCCAGAAGGGAGGAAGAAATCCCTTTAGTTCATGCAGAGGAAGCTGAAGCTTATTGCTTCCTGCCAGGTCCGTGGCTGCGTTTTTATGAAACACCTGCAATGAAAAAAAAAAAAAAAGAAAAGAGCATAAACCTGAGAAAATGAAACAGCCGTCCCCGAGGAGAGCTGCAGCCCGTGCCCAGGCACCGCTCTCGCACGGCTCCCCGCGGCCGGCACTCGCAGGTCAGGGGCCGCCGGCCACGCTCCGTGCAGCGGAGCCCAGCGTGGTTCTGCCAATGGTTATTAATGACACTGGATCAATTACAGCGAGCAACTGGGGAAAGGGATTTTGAAATCCTTCCTCTTTACTGCCGGGGTTCGCGTGTGTGTGTGCGTGCATGTGCAACGCTGGCAATACAAGCCACCAGAGATGAGCTATAAAAGGTGCTTTCTTTTGCCTCCAAGTCCTGCTCTGTGGCGGCTCTGTAGCAGGCACCAGATGCAGCAGCACCAGCACAAGGCCTGCAACCTCCTTCCAAATGGTAATCAATCCCCCAAGACCCGAACACGCTTGTAATTTACAACTCTGCTAAAATGAACATTATTTCAAGCTAAGCGTATTCTCCGAGGTGCAGGAGGAACGTGGCAGCTTTCCTGCTGACAGCGGAGTTTCTTTTTTAAATGTCACGCATTCACTTTCATTACTTCCAAATAATTGCCCAAAAGATCAGCAGCCGGACGAGCGAGAGCGGTTTATACCCCTGCTTGTCCTTTCCATCACTGTAAAATGCAGCTGCAGGGACCTGGTCTTGCTCATGGTTGGAAACCGCTGTCTGCTCAGCCCCGGGGGCTGCGGGAGCAGGGGCTGGAGACCCTTGAAAGCAGTGAGGTTGGGGCAGGCTCTGCCCAGCATGCAGTGTCCGGCCTAAAGAAATCATCATCATTGGTTTGAGGCTGTTTTGGGGTGTTAACTGTATTGTTGGGGATTCCTTGTGAATCGTCCTTTAGTGCTGGGCTCCTCCCCCAGGTAACAAGGGCTAGGATGGGAGGAATGGGCCTCAAGTTGCTCCAGGGGAGGTTTAGATTGGATATTAGGGAACATTTCTTCACTGAAAGAACAGGTGAACACTTGGATCAGGCTTCCCGGAGCAGTGGTGGTGTCTCCATCCCTGGAGGGGTTCAAAGAATCTGTGGCTGTGGCGCAAAGCAGGGAAGGGTGTTCTGCATGTTCACTTGAGAGGAGTTTTCCCAGATCCCGTGAGTGGAATGTCATGAGAGAAAGGGCACAAGGAGGGGGTCCCANCCGGGGGCTGCGGGAGCAGGGGCTGGAGACCCTTGAAAGCAGTGAGGTTGGGGCAGGCTCTGCCCAGCATGCAGTGTCCGGCCTAAAGAAATCATCATCATTGGTTTGAGGCTGTTTTGGGGTGTTAACTGTATTGTTGGGGATTCCTTGTGAATCGTCCTTTGGTGCTGGGCTCCTCCCCCAGGTAACAAGGGCTAGGATGGGAGGAATGGGCCTCAAGTTGCGCCAGGGGAGGTTTAGATTGGATATTAGGGAACATTTCTTCACTGAAAGAGCGGGTGAAGACTTGGACCAGGCTGCTCAGGGTAGCAGTGGTGGCGTCTCCATCCCGGGGGGGGTTCAAAGAATCTGTGGCTGTGGGGCAGAGCAGGGCAGGGTGTTCTGCATGTTCACTTCAGAGGGGTTTTCCCAGATCCCATGAGTGGAAAGTCGTGAGAGAATGGGGACAAGGAGGGTTCCCAGTGCTGTGGGACTGCTTCCTCCTCCTCCTTCTCCTTCTTCTTCTCCTCCTCCTCCTCTTCCTTCTCCTCCCTCCTCCTCCTTCTTTTCCTTCTTTTCCTTGTCCTTTTCGTCCTCCTCCTTGTCCTTGTCCTTCTCCTCCTTCTCCTCCCTTCTTCTCCTTTTCCTTTTTCTCCTCCTCCTCTTCCTTCTCCTCCCTCCTCCTCCTTCTTTTCCTTCTTTTCCTTGTCCTTTTCGTCCTCCTCCTTGTCCTTTTTCTCCTTCTTCTTCTCCTCCTCCTCCCCCTTCTCCTCCTCCTTTCTCTTCATTTCATGCAGTATCTGCCCAGAAACATCAGCCTGTGGAGGCAGCCCCAGTCTATTGCAGATCGGGTCCAAGACAAACTCCAGACCCTAACTGTGAAAGCTCTGTGGGCTGTAACGAAAACCCTCAAGGAAAACTGTAAATGTAGGAGCTATTGGCAAAATTCAGATCTGGCTTTGGGCTGGAGCTCCCTCTCCCACAGTGGGAGGTTGGATCCCGGGAACTGGTGCACGCCTGTGTTTTAGTCTATATTAAACAGCTGGGAAACGAGATCTTTTTAATTTAGACATAGGTTTCTTCCTCCGCTGAAAAGAGAAAAGGAAGGGCTGGGGTCGGGGGTGGCACGGAACAAAAAGCGAAGCTGTAATAAAGCCCCTGGCTCATGACGAGTATGAAGGAAACGCAGTCAGGAGCAAAAAGCCAGCGCCACTGTTAATTTTCCTGCAGCTTCTAACCCAAGGCCTCGTATCATCTGAGAGCTCAGATCATTAGCAGATAATGATGTTCTTCTATGGAAAAGAATTTCTGATGGACACTTTGGCCAGCGCCGAGGGCTGTATGAGCAGCCCTGGAGTCTGAAGCCCTGTCTGATGCTGCACGGCCAGAGCAGGGCTGCGGCCTTGCCCCTGGTCAGTTCATCTCCGATGGGGAAGGTTGGTTGCTGTTATAAGAACCTAGATATTTGCTGGGAAAAACATATTTCCACTAGCAAATAAGGTGGTTTGGATGAAAAACACCAGGATTTTAATTGGTAAAGCAAAATGGTTTGAGTTTCGCTGCTCTGGGATTCTGATGGGAGAGGGAGGGACAGGAATTCCTCTGGTTTTAAGTTGCTTCTCTAAAACTTGAAAATTGCCTATGGAGCGTTTTCCAGATTATGAGGAATTATTGAGAAACCAGCCCTGGAGCAACCTGCTCCCCCTGTACTTCGGATTGAGCATTTAGCCCTGCTCTGCTCCCCCTGGGCCCCTTGTCTTTAGGGGATGACACCGTCACGGTGCCCCTCTCCCCGTCGGAGCTGACAGCGCGGCATCAGCGCTGAAGGTGGCAGGTGTGGCACACTCCGTTGCTTTTCAGCTGTGCCCGACCAGCATCCAGGAGCTGCTGAGAGCCTGAGGTGTTCCTGAGCCCGTGCCCTGGAGGCTACGAGCTCCTCGACCCATTACCACTCTCCTCAGCCTCGTGCTGCTTAGCTGAGCTGACAGCAGGTCCACACTTGGGGCGGTGTCATCCTGGATGCCCTCCGTGTCCTCGTTCTGCGGGGACACAGAACCCGCTCTGCTTGCAGTGAGGTTAAATCCAAACCCATGGGAGGTGGTGGGATAATCCATCACTCTNAGCATCCAGGAGCTGCTGAGAGCCTGAGGTGTTCCTGAGCCCGTGCCCTGGAGGGTACAAGCTCCTTGGCCCGTTACCACTCTCCTCAGCCTCGTTCTGCTTATCTGGGCTGACAGCAGGTCCAGACTTGGGGCGATGTCATCCTGGATGCCCTCCATGTCCTCGTTCTGCGGGGACTCAGAACCCACTCTGCTTAAATCCAAACCCGTGGGAGGCGGGTGGGATAATCCATCGCTCCCAGTCACTGTTGTGGGGCTGCTGGCCCCGAGGATTTGGGTCTGAAACTCATCCAAAACGTCCTGACAAGGTGAGGAACATTGCGTCGTTGACCCCACCATGCACGAGGTGTGGAGCCACGGTGTCCCCCTCCCCAAAAGCCTGCAGGGAAGGCAGAAGCTGAACCCCGATTTCCCTGGGGCTGCTGTTGCGGACACATGTCGATTCTGTCTCAGTGAGGGGCTTAAGCAGTTGGTTCTATCTCAGTGAGGGGCTTAAGCAGACAGAACCCAAGCTCTGTACCACCTTGTGTTCCCCTCCTCACTCCTGTGGGGTTGCAGGGTACTCGAAGGAGCGGGGCGGGGGAAGCCCGGGCAGAGCAGGGGGAAGCTCTGTGCTCCAGCACCTCATGTCCTCTGCATAAATGCAATTTCCCCGTGTGTCAGAGGGAAGCGTTCCCGAGAACGCACTCTGTGTGTCTCTGACCCAGTAAGTGCTGAAATCACAGATCTCATTATTCTGACATGATAGAATTTTTCTCCCTCCCCGCCGCAACCCTGCTGCTGTTGTTTTCCAGACTGCAGACATAATTGCCGAAGGTGCAAAGCCTCCGCAGACAAATACGTCTTGCCTACTTCCCTAAATCTAGCAAAATGCCAGCTCCGTGTGTGCATAAGGAAACGCCTTTAGATCTCGCTCGTAAGCAGCCCCTATTTCCATAGGGTGACAGTCACCGCCAGGCTTACCTCTGGGGATGCGTGAGACGGAGAGGAGCAGGGAGAGGAGCTGAGCTCCCAGACACCTCCCAGGCTTGAGGTTTCAAGGTGCTGGGTGGCGTGTGCCCTTGGGAGTGACACAGCTGGGGACACGAGCCCTGGAGAGAGCGGCCCTGGGCATCTATCGCACTTGTTCTCCCTCACAGGCACCACTGGGACCAACCACGTCTGGCTGGGTTGAACAGCGAGGGACCCTCTCTCTGGCTGGTGGGGGCTTGTGGCAGCACTTTTGGGGCTGCTTCCAAGATAAAGGATGTGCGAGGACACTGAGGCTTGCAGCCCCAGCACCACAGTAGCTGCATCTCAGCTAACGAGCTCACTTAATGGACAGCACTCGTTAGCTTGGACGCTGTCACAGAGCAAGCCCACTTACAGGGTCTGTGTGCGCATCTGTGTGAGATACAGCTCCCCACACAGATCTCTGCTTGCTGCTGCCACCCAGACTTGCAGGAGTCTTGCTAGGAGGCAGCGATCCATGGGGGACACCACAGCTTCTGGGAGCCTTTCAACTCAAGTGCTGAAGAAAGGTCATTTTTTATTGTAGTAAGGTCAGTTAAAAAAGAAGAAAGATTGCCCCCGATCTCAACCGTTGTGATAATTTTTCTATCATTTTCCTTTTAGGTGGGCCAGGTGAAAAGATCTGTTTGTAGCCACGGTCTTGGGTGGATAAAGGGGCTCTTCTTAGAATCACAGAATCATTACGGTTGGAAAAGACCTCTAAGCTCATGCAGTCCAACTATCAGCCCTTTTCAGGGTGACTCTGGCTCTCCACAGGATCATCTTCCCTGGTTAGAGGATATTTTCTCACTTTTATTTCCATCTTTCTGCCTGTTTCCTTATTTCTCCTCTTCCATTGTGCTCCTCAGCAAACATTTTTTTAATCAGCTTTACGAATCCACCTTGTTGGCAATAACCCTCGATGTTTTTAGTTGTGGCATCATTAGCTCAGACACGCAGTAATGCAGCAATTAAGCACAGCCTTAAATAGAGTGGGTAGGGAGGAAGAGTTAGAAAGTTTGCTGTTCAGGAGCAGAAAGCAAGGACGATCACCCCGAGGACCTTGAGCTGTGGAAAGCAAGCGGCTCCAGGGCAGAAATGCCATTAAGAGGATCTGCCAGGTGTGAAGTCCCAGCTGAGCCTGTCTTGCATTCTCCTAGACCGAGGGACTTTGAAAGCACCTGCACAGCGTGCAGAGCTCAGCAGATGGTAGGAGAGAGGGGAAGGGTGAGTGTTAGGGCACTTTATCAGGGAGTACAGGGATAGGACAAGGGGGAGTGTGTATCAGCTGAAAAAGGGGAGATTGAGGTGAGATCTTACACAGAAATGTTTTGCTGAGAAGGTGGGGAGGCCCTGGCCCAGGTTGCCCAGAGCAGGGGTGGCTGCCCCATCCCTGGAGGGGTTCAAGGCCAGGTTGGATGGGGCTGGGAACCCCTGATCCAGTGGGAGGTGTCCCTGCCCATGGCAGGGGTGGGACTGGACGGGCTTGGAGGTCCCTTCCCACCCAAACCACTCCATGATTCTATGGTTCTATGAATTTTGAGTGTTTTTACAATGCTGCTGCATTCATACCCCTTTATTGCTGCTTTTCTTCTGAAGTGTGTNCCTAAATCTCCCCTGGTGGAGCTTGAGGCCATTCCCCCTCGTCCTGTGCCCCTGTCTGAGAGGGACATGTGGGCTTCCACCACATCCCAAGCAGCTCTGCTCTTGGAGGGTGGACAAAATAACAGGACTGAGAGGTGACCTGTGTCGTTCTCCTGCTGTCCCTTCCGTGTGGGGTTTTGTAATGTCACCTCTGATCATTAATCAGAGACGAAAACCAGTTTCATATGATTAAGATCACCGGTGCCACACTTGAAATGAGCTGTGGAAAGGCAGCAGTGAAGCCCGTGCTCCTGGAGAGCTGATGGGCTGGGAAACCAGAGTGCATGAAGGGTTCTTCACCATAAACCGATAAATCACTGCGATCAATAGACCTTCAGAGATAGCTCAGATATGGCTAAAAAGGAGAAAAGTGGAGAGTTAAATTAATCAGATAAACTGCTCACTGAGGGCTTTGGGAGAGCTCCTCTCTGCCAGGCTAAAGAACCATGAATAGAAACTCATGTAGGTGATGCCCTCACCCACATGGACCCCAAAGTACCCAACAAACTCCATAAGCATTTATCTTACTGACTTTCCTTTTGTCTTCGAAGTTCCCCCTGCCCTTTGGGCTGGTGCAATTACTGCAGGGAGCTTGTGCGCAGGATTCTGAAATGAGATCTGAAGGGTGAGGAGATTGGGTCCCCTGGTCTGAGCAAACCACCAGCACGATTGGCAGAGCGATTTGCCCTTGTTGCAACTCCATGGGGAGAAATGAAATCAGATCAAAACCTGTGATTTAGAGTCAGGTAGAGCTCCTCATCCAAATGTGGCTGTGATTGCAGTTCCTGCTCAGGGGGGTGTTGGGTACCGAAACCGTCTCTCGTGGTGCCGGTGCGCTGGGTGGTGCCATCACCAGTGACTGTTTCACAGGAATAAAGGAGGTGACACTTCCCATCCTCGCCTGGTCTGACAGTCCCAGCATCAGCTTCCCATGAACCACAGGCTCAGGGCATTGCTCGCCTGCCTCTGCCCTCGCCTCCAGTGAAACCCAGTGATGCCTCAGCCCCTGCCCCAGGGGTGCCCAGTGAAGCTGGAAAGATGCTTTCTGCCCGCTCCTTCATCTCATCCTCTTTGCTGCCATAGCCTGGGGGTGACTTTTCATGTCTTTCGTCGCCACGGACTCAGCTTTACCTGCTAAACCCGCCAGCCCTTGTGCAGGGCCCAAACAGCAGACAGGCTACCCAGAAGGAATATCTCTCCGGCTCCCCAGGAGGTTTTGGCAGTCGAGTCTCTGTCCAAACAATCATTATTAAAGCTGTGTTCAAACACGCTCGTGTTTGCAGAGTGGAGCAGCAGGGGGTCGGCAGCAGAAGGGGGTGGGGGCAGGATGAGGGAGGAGGATCTGAAATCCAGGTTTTCCTCTTTATCCAGATGCTGATGAGCGGTCCTGACTGTCTGGCACAGTGAGTAGCTCTTAAGTCATAACATGCCTTGGTATTTCGGTTCTGATTGGGAAAGTCAGCATCCCTCTGTCCACCAGCACCGTCCAGCAGGGTCTAGGAGAACCCCAAGCCACTGGCAACGCCTCTACCTGTCCACACACTGTCCCTCTTGGAAGCAGGGGCGTGACGTCAGTGTTACAGCTCAGAAACTGAGGCACAGGGAGATCTAGGACCCAGGTCTTTCAATATTTGGGCCCTCAGCTGTTCAAAGCTGAAGCGGTTGAGTACCAGAGTGGTGTTATGCATGGGTGCAGCCCTTTTGGGGATGCTGTCCTGGGCCATCACGGCCCCAGAGCTCCTGTTCAGATGCTGTGGGAAGCCCAGCAGGCTTCTCTCCATCGTGGAAACGGGAACGTTCAGGCATCCGGGGGACCTTGCCTGCCCTGGGTTTGTCAGAGGCCATTCCCACAGGATCTGCAGATCCTGCCTTTGGGATCTGGATCCTAGCATGGCCCTGGCAGAGGCATCTCTGTGCAAACCTCTGGCTTCCCCTCTCCTCAGTTAGAAAAATTCAGAGTGCAGATATTAACATTTGTAAGAGGCTTCCCTGTGCGGTTGCAGAGGGATGAAGCCACCCATCATCTCTCCTTCACCCATCTCTGGGACCTGCCCTGTGCCTCCCGCAGCACCGTTCGTGGGAACAGGGGGGGAATCTCTCCTGGAGAAAAGCACTTTGCAGTTTGGCCTTTACCATGCACAATGGAAATCTGGCGGCTGCATCCGCCGCTTAAGAGCCTTCCCCTTGTGCAATAACCTCTCATTATTTTTTAATGTTGTTGTAACTTTATGGCTTAATCAGTATTTGCAATTTGTTAGTAGTCCAGGCTGCAATAAAATTGTTTTCCAGGTACTGAAACATCCTATCAAGGTTTGTAAAGCAGTGGTTCTTAGTTTATCACGCTCATAAAAAGCACTGGCAACTTGACAGATATAATAACTTTTTTTATCAAGTGTCTAATTTGAGAGGAAATTAAGCCATACATTACACGCTGATCCGAGCTGGAATTGGAAAAAGACCCAGCCACCCCTTTCCCCACCCCGTCGGGTTTCCTTTCTCATCCCAGCCTCTTCTGTACGGAAAAGACTCTCGAAAACTGGCCGTGCCTCTGCATTCGCTCTGCAGCATCCTCGGCCCGCATGTGGGTTTTTACAGGGCACTGCACACTTAATAAAACGTTATTTATGTGCCCTGCATTGGTGTCACAGCAGTGAAACAATACCTTCCCTTTACTGCAGCAGAGCAGTGATTTATACGAGCGCTTGGAAAAGCTTCCTCGAAATGCAGCGCAGATGCTCCAGGCCGGTGTAAGAGCCTCTGTGTCCGGGTTACTCACAGGCTGAGGTTTTTACATCAGGCAGGTGATTCTGGGTGCTTCCATTTACAGCCCTCAGCACGGGCAGGGACACCTCCCACTGGATCAGGGGCTCCAAGCCCCATCCAACCTGGCCTTGAACCCCTCCAGGGATGGGGCAACCACCCCTGCTCTGGGCAACCTGGACCAGGGCCTTCCCACCCTCACAGCAAAACATTTCTGCTTAAGATCTCACCTCAATCTCCCCTCTTTCCACCTAAAACTGTTCCCCATCACCCTCTCCCTGATCCTGAGCCCCTCCCCAGCTTTCCTGGAGCCCCTTTCCATACTGGAAGCTGCTCTAGGGTCTCACTATAAGTGGTACCCAAACACTGATAAAGAATTGAGCAATTAATACGAATCAACCAGGGATAGTGTTCTAAGCTGCCAGGAGGTGAGGGACCTGGGGGTGTTGGTTGACAGCGACTGAACATGAGCCAGCAGTGGCCCAGGTGGCCAGGAAGGCCAATGGCATCTTGGCT
>WAAB01019492.1:0-14360 GCA_013389865.1 Piaya cayana | reverse complement strand
CTGTCGTTTAATCTATTCAAGAGCAGCGAAAATAACCTGATGTGACAAAAGAGTGAGGTCTGGAGGGGAGAGACAGGCTTTTCTCTGGCATCTGCAGCCTCTGTAGTGTGCAGGAGGGAGGCTCAGATCTGAGATCCCAGAAATCCTTTGGCATCTCTAAATTATGGAATGGTTTGGGTTGGAAGGGACCTCCAAGCCCATCCAGTTCCACCCCTGCCATGGGCAGGGACACCTCCCACTGGATCAGGGGCTCCAAGCCCCATCCAGCCTGGCCTGGAACCCCTCCAGGGATGGGGCAGCCACAGCTTCTCTGGGCAACCAGAGTCACGCATCACAGCAGTTGCAGAAGGCAGAAAATGTACAAACCAAAACATTTCAGCCCCTCCATCGGTGTCGATGACGGGTGGAAATAGGGAGAGCTTGGAGGCGGAGATGCCAAAAAGATTGTGGTGACCAAGAGGAGGAAATGCAATTAGAATAAGTGCCAGTAAAATAAAGCAGAACAGTTAAAAAGAGTGGGAACCCGATACCGAAGAGGCACGGGGCAACCTTGTGTGGGGTGACAAGGAGTCCCTTGAGTCCGTTTCACGCGAGCTCCTTCTGCCATGCTAGGGTTCCTCAGAGGTGTCCCCACCTCTGTCGCAGACCTCTGGGGGTTTATCCTTCCAGTGATATTATCTGTTATTGGCACTGGGTCTCACCCAAAGGCGCTGGGAGGGCTGCGTCTCAATTTGTTCCCCTGCTCAGCCACATCCACCTTGGGGAGCCGAGCCCCGTGTGCAGCCCACTACTCCCCTTGCTGCAAAGGATCCTCCGATCCTCCCTGCTGAGCATCTCAGAAACACCCTCAGCACCTCCTTCCTTTCACCTTGTCTCCCCTCTCCTCCTTTCTCCCCTTTCTCTCTCTCCCCATTAATCTGAGATGTGTTTTATCCTGTGGGCGCCTGTCCCAGGGCTCCTGCTGCGAGGGCTGTGCAAGCAGCGTGCTTTTCTTTATTATTATTATTTTTCCCTTTCTTCTCCTCTATATTTCCAGGCCTCTTTTCTGCTTAAGTTTGCATTTCTTCTTTTTCTTTCCTTTTTTTTTTTTACCTTTCTGCTGACTGAGACAAGACCGTGTCCTACTTCAACATCCCAGGATTTGTTACAACTTCAAGGTGCAGGTTTATGGCCACGCTTGTCCCGTTTATGGTACAGTTCTTCTTACGGGTTCTAATAAACTTTGTAGCTCCAGGGTGCTCTTAAATCCCGATATGAAAGATAGAGAAGAATCATTATTTAGTCCAACTAAATATAAGATTCTTCACCCTTGAAGGCTGAGGATAATGTTTCTCTCACAGGTGTGGAAAGACCCATAATTCCTGTGTACAGCAAGTGCAGCTGCAGGGGAAAAGAATCAATTCTCCCCGTGGAAAAGACTCGGTCCGTGTGGGATGGGGAGAAACAATGGGACGCAGCCTAGGAGGGATGCTCTAGCACAGGGAAATGGCATTAAAACTCAGTAGAAGCTGCAATAAACAGAAATGGATTGGGCTCGATGATCCAGTGGGTCTCTTCCAACCTGGTTATTCTACGATTCTATGAAAGTTGGTGAGAAATCCAGTGGGAGGTGTCCCTGCTCATGGCAGAGAGTGGAACAGGGGGGAGTTTTGAGGTCCCTTCCAACCCAAACCGCTCCGTAAAGGCTTCCCCAGCCTGTTATTTCCCCCTTTTTTTTTTGATGTATCATGTGTTGTTGCAGTTTTTTCCTACTCGTGAATGAATGATTCGGTGTCACTTTTGGCTCGGGTCCGCCTGGCTGGTTTGGGCCGTCCCGCAGGAAGCGCCGGGCAAACCCAGCAGCGCAGACAAACACGGGGCTTCTCCATGAGGTCGCGGCAACAACGAGTCAGCCCCGGCCCGACAGACCGAAATAGCAACCTGCCAGGAAACTTCGCTGTCCTGTTGCTGATCCCTTGAACCACTTACTCATAATTTCTGTGCTTCCCGCAGGCCTCCAGCGTGGCCCCGACCATCCCAGCTGTGAATAGATCCACCCTCTCAGCAGCCAAGTGCAGGAAGGCAGTGCTGTCGCTGAAATGCCTGTTTGGTTGTGCTCACAGGTACAAATAATTGTTCTAAAACCATTGAAAAGGCCACAGAATAAGACAGCAGCTTGTCTGCTTATTCAGGTTTATGCGGATTTTTAAAGTGTGTGTTTCCCTAAGCTCTAAGTGTCCTTGAAACACATCACAAATCACACCTGAAGTGCAGCCATGGAGTTTTAAGCAGAGCGGAGGGTGCAAGCCAGGGCACAGGGAGCCTGAATACCCTCCTGCAGCCTCTGGAGGTAACAACGACCTTTGGCTCCAGGTTGGGAGCAGCGAGATCCTCCCAGAACGTGCCTTTCTAGCAGCCTCTCCACATTTATACTGCGCGGGCTCCTCCTCAGCAGATGTTCAAGCCTCAGCACTCAGGCTTACACGGAGCTACTTCCAAAACAAACCATCTGGAAAAGAAAACAGCAAACTATTTGCAAGCTATTTCCCTCCTCCTCCTCCTCCGCTGCAGCCCCCCCCCCCGCCCAGAGTCCCCGATCTCAAAGTCACAAGGATGGATTGGAGAGGACAGAAAGTGGGAACGGAAGGAGCACGTCACTGAAGAAATGTTCCCATCGACATGCAGCTGTTCTTGTGAAAAGCAGCCAGGCAGCACGGCCGGCTCGGCACCCCCAGCCTGGGCACCCCAGGGGCCGAGCAGATCCAGGGAGCTTTGTCCAATGATTAAAAGTGCGGTGCAGGGTGCAGTGGGAGCCGGGAGGATGCACAAGGGCTGGACCTTCTTGCTCTTCGCTTTTCCTTCCACCTTAAAGAGGAGCTGATGGCTTCAGCCCCCCCAAAACGGGAAGGCTGTTTGGGTTTTTGCAGTTTGGCTCTGTCAGGAAGGCTGTAGCTGGGATGTGGTTGCCCTCCCACAGGTCCTGCGGGGATGCGATGTCTCCGGTTTCCTGTAGCCATCAGCAGCTCTTCACGCCGGTGTGTTGAGCCAAAACGCGGTCACGCATTTTTCTTCCTTCAGTTTCCAGAAACATGAGAGAAAGTGCTCCCTCCCGCTGCAGGAGGGGATGCGAGGACAATTTCTCCAAGAGACAGGTCTGGGCTTCATCTCCTGCATCCAGTTCCAGCCTCGAGCAATGGCTGGGGGCCCTGCCAAAAGGCTGCTTGCTGCTGGTGAGAAGGGCCTGTCCCCTCTCCCATCCCTTCAGAGTCCTGGCAATGAGCAACGTGCACCTCGATGTCACAGAATCACACAGAATCACAGAATCACCGGGTTGGAAGAGACCCATCGGATCATCGAGTCCAACCATTCCCATCAAACACTAAACCATGTCCCTCAGGACCTCATCTACTTGTGACTTAAACACCCCCAGGGAATGGGGGACAGCCCACCTGGCCTCATCAACCTCCTGCACGAGAGCCACGCTCCCACTCAGAGCCAGAGCAGTAAATCACAGGAGGGCTAAGACAGAACCTGCTCCTTGGGCCTTTTAGAGCATCTGCAAGATCAACAGAACTTTTTCTGCCCCCTGGCAGTTTAAAACTCACGGTGCTTTTTGCCAGTGGCTGAATCTCATTGCTAACTGTGACAGTGGAGCAGGTTGCTGAGGGTCATGGTTTAGTGATTGATGGGAATGGTTGGACTCAATGATCCAGTGGGTCTCTTCCAACCTGGTGATTCTATGATTCTGTGATTCCTGCTGAGCACGAGAGCATCCGTCCCCATTAGCACTGCAGACAACGTGGGCCATTTATCCCCACTCTAAATACTCCTGTTCTAGAGTTTCTTGTACCCATGTTGTTAGTGAGGAGCAGTTTGCAGCAGGTGTAGGTTCTGACCACCTTCCCTGCACACCCAGCTAGAGCTGCTCCTCCCTGGGCCCAGGGCTGGTTGCCTGATGATGCTGGAGGCACAGGATCTTCCCCTCCCTTTCTACCCACTTCCCAACGTGATTTCTCAACACGCTCTTCCAGCTTTGGGAAAAGCTGAATTAAAGCAGAGCGCTTTGGGCCCTTTCCACATGCAGGATTATTATTACAATTGCCATTAACAGCAATAAAAGCGCACGAGGTTTTGTAAGTGTTGCTGTTACCTCTGGTGGGCACGTGAGAGCCCGTTCCCGAGCAGGCTCTGAGCCCCGTGTTGCGCCGCTATTAGATTTTCTGCTTGAGGGAGGAAGATATATGGCAACAATTGAGGTAGGGAATGTGCAGAGCTCCGGGAGCGCGGCACGTCGCTCTGCCTGTGAAGGGCACATTTCTGTGTCAAAACCGCGATGGGAAATACACGCGTGAGCTGCGATGCAGCGTGTGGGCACGTGTGCTCACAGCCGGCGTTGGCATCCGTGTGCCACGTAGGTGCATCCCTTCCCTTTATCTTTTTAGGGATCCCTCCAGTAGCAGGGCTGGGGACCTGACCTTGGTTCTGCGTGTCTGACCTGGGGATGTTCTCCCAGCTCCCCGAAAGGGCTCAGCCATGGGCTGTCTTGGCACGAGCTTGGCATGAGCTTGGCATGTCTTAGCTGGGGGTGTTCAGCCTGGAGAAGAGGAGGCTGAGAGACCTCATTGCTCTCTCCAACTACCTGAGAGGAGGTTGTGGAGAGGAGGGAGCTGGGCTCTTCTCCAAAGGGGCAGGGGACAGGACGAGAGGGAATGGCCTCAAGCTCCACCAGGGGAGGGTCAGGCTGGACATTAGGAAAAAAAATTTCCCAGAAAGGATCATTGGGTGCTGGCAGAGGCTGCCCAGGGAGGGGGTTGAGTCACCTTCCCTGGAGGGGTTTAAGTGACAGGTGGACAAGGACCTGAGGGACATGGGTTAGAGATTGATGGGAATGGTTGGACTCGATGATCCGGTGGGTCTCTTCCAACCTGGTGATTCTATGATTCTATGATTCTATGATTCCCGGCGAGCTTTCTGCATAGTCCAGGAAATTGGGTAATGAAAGCCGAGTCGCACATCCCTGCTTTATGTTTCCAAAGAAGCAAGTGTGACTGTCAGGTTTACAAAAGATTGTTTATGTTCAGTGGCGTGAAATGGGGAGCGAGTGTGCGGAGCAGAGCGAGAGAAAGACTGCCCTGCCCGGGCTGACAGCGCTGCATTCATCCTCCACGCTACAGCAGACAAAGCGCTGGGGCTGCCTGACAGGGGCCATAAATCACCGCTGGGAGATGCTGTACCTACAGCTTATACCATTCCAGATGACAAACACGCAATAATCCACACAGCGCAGCACTTTTTCTCCCCACTCTCTCTCTCTCTCTCAACCTCAGACTCACCGGTGTTTAAGTGACGGCAAGAGGCAGGGAGGGAGGAAACCTGCGAAGCCCAAATCTCCTGGAAGGAGCAAGGGAGGTCGCTGATGCAAAGATACTTGTTTCCCAGCCCCGTCCCACCTTGCAGCTGCCCCAGCTCCATCCTGATCAGGCAGTGACAAGTGAAAATCATAGAATCATGGGATGGTTTGGGTGGGAAGGGACCTCAAAACCCACCCAGTCCCACCCCTGCCCTGGGCAGGGACACCTCCCACCGGATCGGGGGCTCCAAGCCCCATCCAACCTGCCCTTGAACCCCTCCAGGGATGGGGCAGCCCTGCCAGCTGGGGTTATGCTCTGAAAACGTCCCCAGCAGATGCCACGGTCATATGGGAATCCTGGCTTTCATTTGGAAAAGGAAACCTGGAGAGCTTGACAGCACGGCTGGATGACACCTTAAATCTCGAGGTGCATAAAAAGAATCCTAACCGGTTTGTTTTGTTTTAATATCTGAACCCTCCTGGTTTGGAGGCTGGGAGAGCAGGATGCGGAATTGCCGTATAAATACAAGGACCGTGTCAGTTCAGAATTGCGCCGCTGTTCTCAGCGGGCTCGCTCGCAGGAAGAGTGAGGTTTGGACGTGATATAGGAACACCAAAAATAGCAATAATAGTAATGAATCCCCCCGTTCAGCCGCTCCTCCCTGCTGCAAGCACGGGAGCATAAAACCCAAGATGCAAAACGCGAGCCCTGTCTCGTGGGAAGAAGGAAACTGAGAAAGCTGCTGGGGTGAAAAAAAAAAAACCCTAAACAAAAATACAAACCAAACCAAGCCAAGGCAGCTTTTCCTCCAAAGTGCGGCCGTGTTCACAGCAAACAGGAGATGAAAGGGCCATAAAATGGAGCCGCTGTCTGCAGGCTGCACCAGCACATATATCCTGATGTGCCGGGAGTACCTGCCTCTGCCGTAGCCTAAACTTCTGATGAACCAACGTGCTTGAGAGCGCATTTATATGCAAAGGCGTATAATATGTCCCCTGTATCTAATTATCTGTCAACCTGAGGCAGTTTGTTTTCCAAATCGGCCTCTCGGCTGTGACTTTATGAGGTCGTAAAGAAAACGGTGCCACTCTCGCGCTGGAGCACCGGGAGAGCCTGGATCAACAAATTACCATCTCTAATGGCGTGTCCTCGCGCAAGCTCAACACCCTCCGGCGCGTCCTGGCACGGCGGCCGCGGAGCCTGGGCAACCCTGGGCACAGAGGCGGAGGATGATGTCCNCCCGACGGAGGCGTCGCAGAGGTTACCAGCCGCAAACTCCAGCCCCTCAGCTGCAAGAGCAACACCAGCGCCAGCCGAAGCCGAGCTGTGGATTCCTCTGCCCACGCTGCTCCTGTGATTAATGAAAGAAAGGAATTAAAAAGAAAGAGGGATGGAAAAAAAAAAAAAGAGCGAGGGAGAAGGGAGGGGAGCGGGTCAACAGCTGAGTGCAAGGCAAGTCGCGAGACAGGGAGTAATTAAGATACTTGGGTAAATATGATTAATAAGCTCAAACTGGCAGGGTGTGCAGTAAACAAGGGCTAACCAGATGGTACCCTTTCCTTCCTGACAGTGCTGCAAGCTTTGTAAAAATACGAAGGAAGGCTCTGGATCCTCCCAGCGCCGGGGAAGGAGGGAGGATGCAGCACGAGGCCAGGGCGGTGAATCACCTGATAGGAATGAGAGACATTTCCCCCTTCATCACGTCCCAGTCGGGGATCGCTGAGAGGGGAAAACACGCGGCTGTTGTTGCCGTGCTGGGATGGCATCACTGCCAAGCCTCGGGGCCTGAGCCTGAGCTCAAGCTGCCTTCGCTCAGTGGGCAGCGGGGCACAGCAGCAGCAGGGAGAGCCCTCGTCACAGAATCATTGGATCATTTGGTTGGAAAAGGCCTTTGAGATCATCCAGTCCAATCGTATCTGTCCACTGTTGAAGCAGATTCTGAGCACCTCATCCATTCGTCTTTGAAACCCCTCCAGGGCTGAGTGCAGGGGAAGGGTGAGTTCTCTGCCCCTGCTGGCCCCGCGCTGCATGAATCATAGAATCATAGAATCACCAGGTTGGAAAAGACCCACTGGATCATCGAGTCCAACCATTCCCATCAATCACTAACCCATGTCCCTCAGCACCTCAGCCACCCATCCCTTAAACCCCTCCAGGGAAGATGACTCAACCCCCTCCCTGGGCAGCCTCTGACAAGGCCCAATCACCCTTTCCATGAAAAATTTTTTCCTAATGTCCAGCCTGAACCTCCCCTGGTGGAGCTTGAGGCCATTCCCTCTCGTCCTGTCCTCCTGTCCCTTGGGAGAAGAGCCCAGCTCCCTCCTCTCCACAACCTCCTTTCAGGGAGTTGCAAAGAGCAATGAGGTCTCCCCTCAGCCTCCTCCAGGCTGAACCCCCCCAGCTCTCTCAGCCGCTCCTCATAATGCCTGTGGCCTGGCTCCCTCCAGCCTTCCCATCGCTGCAGGTGCCTCATTCCCAGCAGGAGCTGGTCAGGAGACCCCCCCACAAAACGCTTTTCTGTCAGAAGATGCCATTTCACCAAAGGTGAAACATTTGCAGAAATGCACTGATTTTGATGAAATTGCATTTGGAAAGAAAAATCAAAGGAGAAAATCATTTCGATAAGGCCAAAGCATTTCAGTTTGACCTTTTAGGAATTAAATGGCATGGGTGGGTTTTTTTTTTCCACTTCTAAAAGCATTTTATTTTGCTGCACTATATATATATATATGTGTATCAATAAGAGCTATTGGAACCAGAATAAAATGCTGTGATTATCCCAACAAGTGATGATGTGTTTCCCCCAGTGCAGTATTGCAAGGAATTAAGCCCAAATATCCTTCTGGGAAATCTAAGGTATGAAAAACCCTGTTTCTCCTGCCGTTCTTGCTGCTGGGAGGTGCTGTCAAAGGCCTCGTCCCTGCTCCGGGGCTGAGGAACAGACACTCTCAGCAGTGCTGCTTCTCCTGGTCGAGGTGACAGGACTGTGTGCGCTGTTCTTGCCCTCCTGCATGCTCAGCTTGTCCTCGTAAGGTGCTCAAAGCAGAAGGAATGCTCAGGTCTGTCATTGTTTCTTGACTGCAGGCCAGGAGCCAGCCTTGAGCATGGGCCTGAGAGTCCCTAAAAGCTTTTGTGCAGCCTTGTGATGCCCCGAGCTGGGTGTTTCATCCCCCGCACTCGTACACAGCAGAGCAGCTCGGCAATATGTCCAGGGTCTCCAAGCTATCAGTTTTCATTTGGCTGTTTACTGTCCAGGACTTTGAAACTAAAAAAATCACCAATCAGCCCCAGGTATGAACACCAGATTAAATCAGCGCTCTTCTCTCCGTTTCCTCAGGACAAGGATTCTCTTTTTTCCTATCTGAAAAGTTGGTACTGATAATGAGAGCAGTAAATGTTTTATCTTCACAGTAGACAGGCAGAACAATGGGCACAGGAGGAGATCTCTGCATCACGAAGATGTCACCCGACGAGCTGCCTGCCACCAGGTCCTGCTCGGTGCTGGTTTTCCCCCCAGTGTACAATTTGCTCTGTACGTAAGTCATTTCACGATTGTAGTTGGCTGCTCTGGGTCACAGAGGCTGCGCTGCAGACCCACATTGTCACTGCTGATCCTGGTGGGTCTCACCTGCCCGTCCCCAATAACGATGCTGCCTTGCTACCACCTTGCTTGGCAGCATCCCCAGGGGCAGGAACTGTCTCTGCCTGTCTGCAGGTACCGTGTTTAACACCCCTGTGCCCTGGGCGAGGACCCCTGGATGCTCCCTGTCGTGAAAAATGAACTGAGACCTTCATAGAATCTTAGAAGGGTTTGAGTTGGAAGGGACCTCAAAGCCCATCCAGTTCCAGCCTCCCCACTATCATATTTACTCTTCAGGGCTGCTCTCAATCCATTCTCTGCAACCTGTGTTTGTGCTGGGATTGCTTCGACCCAGGCATAGGTCCTTGCCCTTGGCCTTGAACTCCATGAAGTTCACACATTCCCACTTGTCCAGCCTGTCCAGGTCCCTCTGGATCCTTCCCTTCCCTCTAGCGTGTCGACTGCACCACACAGCTTGGTGTCATGGGCCCTCAATCCCACTGCTCCTGCCTCTCATAAAGACATTAAACAGTATTGGTTGCAATACCAGCTGTTGAGGAACCCTACTCATCATTGATCTGCACTTGGACATCGAACCGTGGATCACAAACTTTGTTGGGAATCTTCAAGGTACATCGAGGCTGCAGGAATAGCCACTGGGTGGGATAGAGACCAAAGATTAACAAGAAATTTGGGCTCGTTGGCAGGGCACATATTTTTCTAATATAAAAGCAAATGGGGGAACCCTTAAATAAATTGACTGTATAAAAATGTCCTCTTGTATTACCGCCTCACCTTTGCAAGGAGAAAACACCGAGGTTTTGTTTTCACGGCTCCCAAATAAAAATATCAGTGCAGCTTCATAATTTCACGGAACCAACAAGCAATCCCGAGCCTCTGAAACGGCAGCAGCCCCCGTCGGTCCCAGCGCCCACCCGGCTGCAGGAGCAGCTGCCACGTAATTACACGTCCTCGTCACAAGTGCGGAGAAACAAGTTGTGGCATTTAGGAAAGGTCTGCAAAAATAGGTGTCAGACCTTAACTAATAGTGATTGTCCTTCCATTCTGCTCTAATTTACATTTAATTCACACGTTTCATTTCCATTTAAAATATGATTACAGTGTTTTGAAGCACATCTCACCTGTCCCCTCCGATTACGGCGGGATGAGGATAACACGAAGCAGCAGGAGCAAGGGCTGGATGCCCTGGGTCTGCGCTGTGGGATGGTGGATGCACGGTACTGCTCTCCAAGCCAGAGAAGGGGACACAGAAGACTTCCAAAAACCATCAACCAAGCAGGGACGGAGAAGAAAAAGCAGGTCCTTGACCTCAGCAGCCTGGGAAGGGGAGGGTTCACCCTCACCTGGAGCAGATAGGCAGCAAGGATGAAATTCCTTCTCCCTGGAGAGCCCTTCATAAAACCTGGGTGCTATTTAAGCCATCAAATAAGAAATTCAACAGGGCAGAAGGGGAGTACAGGCCGTGTGGCATCGGTAGCAGTCGGGTGCTGTTGTCTGACCTGATCTTAAAGGAAAACTTAATTTCTCCAGGGTGCAAAACATGTTCACGCTGTTCTCCCTGTGCTCGACCTCAGCCAAGCGTATCCCAGTGTGGAGCTGAAGTGCAGCAGGGGACGGTGCTGGGGCGTTTCTCAAGCTGGGTTTCACCCCAGACAGGAGTTTGGAGGTGGAAGCCAGTTTGTAAAGTGCTTTTTTGCCAGGACAAAGGGAGAAAGCCGCTAGAAAAAGGGAGGACCCTGGGGAGGCAGCCATCCCTCCTGCCTCTGGGGACAGGAGCATCCCCAGGGGAGATCTTGACATGCTTACAGTCCGCTCTGTTAGTTTTAAGATGTTTTTATTTGTGTAGCTTCTCTGAAAAACATTCATGGCACTGAAGACTTGGTGAAGACTTGGACCAGGCTGCCCAGAGCAGGGGTGGCATCTCCATCCCTGGGGGGTTCGAAGAATGTGTGTGGGGCACCTTGGGACATGGTTTAGCAGGCACAGCGGGGCTGGGGTGGCAGTTGGACTGGGTGAGCTTGAAGGGCTTTTCCAACCTCAGTGATTCTATGATTCGATGATCTAGAGTTTCCCGAGTGTCAAAATCCTTCCTGTGGATCAGAAGTTCCCAGCAGCTCCACCAGCACAGCTCAAACCGCCAAAGACGCTGCCCAGAAACCACCACAAGCCCTTCAAGAGCCGCCCCCTCACCCTCGGGATTCGGGGAAGGAAAAGTTTACCTCTTCCCACTGAGGGCTTTGAGAAGATTTTTTTAAAAATACAAAAATTCATGCCTAGGAAATAAATCCAGCTCACCCTCCCAACCACATCCTCATCCCACGTCTCCTCCGCGCTGCACCCACCCCCCGAGCCCCGAAAAGGCAGCGACACGCTGATTAATATCTGCTACGTGTAGGGGAAAACAACAGCCCCGTAAACAGTATTATTAACCCATGGGCTGGCAATAAATCAGTGTGAGAAGGTGACCTCAGCAATGCTGGAGTAATCCTGCGTGTCAGGGTAAATTTATGAGGCCAATTTTATTGGCCTGTATGACCCAGGCTCCTTGGAGATGTCTCAGTAACAAATCCAATCCATATCATTTATTAGCTCGGTACAGTGTCAGCTCGACGCATAGGAGGGATCCCATTAAAACCTATTGCTCCCTCTGCAAAAGACGGGCACAAATAAGCTGTTGGATAATTGTCGGCTGCAAGGGGCCCCCCGATTAAGAAATCGCTCATTGTAGATTTGCTCTCAGGTACATAAAGCTGGGCCTGAAGGGGCTGGGGGGGCGGGTAGCCGGGCTGAGTGCTGCCCTCCAGGAGCAGCGTGAGGGGCTGAGAGAGATGGGGATGTTCAGCCTGGAGGAGAGAAGGCTCCAGGGAGACCTTAGAGCAGCTTCTAGTGCTGAAAGGGGCTCCAGGAGAGCTGGGGAGGGGCTTATTACAAGGGCAGGTAGTGACAGGACAAGCGGCAATGGCTTTGAATTGGAAACAGGAAAATTTAGATTAGACATTAGGAAGGAATTCTTCATGCAGAGGGTGGGGAGGCCCTGGCCCAGGTTGCCCAGAGCAGAGGTGGCTGCCCCATC
This sequence comes from Piaya cayana, assembly GCA_013389865.1. Lineage (NCBI taxonomy): Eukaryota > Metazoa > Chordata > Aves > Cuculiformes > Coccyzidae > Piaya > Piaya cayana. The sequence goes on along the minus strand of WAAB01019492.1, from coordinate 2,356 downwards.
CCTGGAGGGGTTCAAGGCCAGACTGGATGGGGCTGGGGGCCCCTGATCCAGTGGGAGGTGTCCCTGCCCATGGCTGGGGTGGGACTGGGTGGGTTTGGAGGTCCCTTCCACCCCAAACCATTCTGGGATTCTATGAACCGTGGTCACAGGGCTGCTGGACTTGGGGAATTTCCAGTTGAGCCCCTCAGACCCCTCAAGTGCTGGATGAATCATAGAATCATAGAATCACCAGGTTGGAAGAGACCCACCGGATCATCGANCTCCCCTGGTGGAGCTTGAGGCCATTCCCTCTCATCCTGTCCCTTGGGAGAAGAGCCCAGCTCCCTCCTCTCCACAACCTCCTTTCAGGTAGTTGTAGAGAACAATGAGGTCTCCCCTCAGCCTCCTCTTCTCCAGGATAAACACCCCCAGCTCTCTCAGCCGCTCCTCATAGGGCCTGTTCTCCAGCCCCTTCACCAGCTTTGTTGCTCTTCTCTGGACTCGCTCCAGAGCCCCAGAGCAGACCTGGCAGATCCGGGAGGATGCAGGGGTGGGAGCGACACAGTGGGAGATGCAGGATGCAACAGTGCAGGGATCTCACCAACACGTCTGCAGCAAGAGGAACACCGAGGGGCTTTTAAAGCTTTTAGAGGCTGAAACTCCTCCTCTGAGGCAGGAAAGCAGGAGGGGAGGGATCCTCCAGCCAGGCCCTGTGGGTAGTTCTGATAAAACACTCCATTTGGGAAGCCTCTCATGGACCTCGGGGTGATGCGCGTGGTGCCCGACGCCCTGGCGATGGGAGCAATCACACCTTGGCACCAGCACCTCCCAGATCTGATCTCTGTTGGTGAACCAGAGGCTGGTGGAGGCAGTTTAAGTCTGTTTGACTGTCCCTGTCATCATAAGGTTTACGGATGGTTAATTTATTCTTTATAGCACAGTCATTGATGGCTGTTAAATCACAAATGAGAGCCAATAAAGGGTGAATTGCAGCTGAAATTACACTGTTTATATGACAGCAGAGTGCTGGCTAAAAGATTCATATGCCGCTGATGAAGTACGTTATAAATTTTAATTACCATAGTTTGTACAAATGACATGTTTGAAATGCTATTGAGTAATGTGACCCTGATAATGAAACTATAAAATAAATCATTAACTTTCTGAATGAGCTTTTTTATTTCCATGCTGCATGAAGTAAACTTTCCAATTTATTCCATTGCAGCCTTCTTCTGGAAAAAAAAAAAAAGTGCAGAGAGAAGAGTCACCAACCACCCCCTCCACTCCGAGAGACACTGAGAGGCAAAGCGAAGGAGGGATGAGCAGGCCCACGTCGGAAAAGACTGGCTGAAACCATCCGAAGCTCCAGCCTGCTCCCAGTTTCACCCTGGTTAATGCAGGATGAAGCCTGGCTCCTGCAGCCACAGCCAGCTTAGCGCAGAGATAAGAGCAAGGCTCGAGGACCAGCTCTGAGGAGCCATAAAAATCACAAGCACAGAGGAGAGAAAATCTCCATTAAAGCCAGGGTGTAGTAATTATAACTCGCTCGTTGGCTGGGGGCTTTGCAGCCTGAGCCGCTGGAGATCGCCCTGCCCTCCCCTGGGAGCTGCTGGGAGCTGCCAGAGCTTTGAAGCGAGAGCGAAGGTGCCTGAGCTCCCAACTGCTCGACGCAGAAGTGGAGATAATTCCCTGGTTGGGGGAGATGAGATGAGCTTCGGCCCAGAAAGGGATTTCTGGGGAAGGAGGCGCAGACTGGGCAGCTATCGACCCGGCGTCCTTCAATCTGGCTCCGCTCGCTCAGGAGGAGGAGATGGATGCTTCTTAACCCTGTCTGGAAATACCAGGTTGATACCTTATCACCATGTATTATTTATTTAAGGGAGGCAGGGCACAAAGCAAGATGGGAATGAGCCTGGGGTGTCTCCTCCTCCCAGACACCAAAGTGCTGGGGTCGTGTCCCCAGGTGGCCGCACTTACCCATCCCCTGGAGCAAGGGCACAGGGCTCCCCCCATCTAGCAAATCCACCTTATCTGGGGCTCTCCAGCCCCGATCCACCAGCCTCACTGGCTTCTTCATCCCCTTTACTAACCTTGGTTCTTCACACCCTTTGTGTGGATAGGAACCATTCCTGTTCCCCAGCTTTTTCACATGGTAAATCAGCAACATGTCCTTCTCCTGTGGCAAACAAAAGGATTTAACGTGAGTCTCCAAATGAGCAACGGGGAGAGGAGAAGGAAAGGGGATGCAGTAGGAGGTTGGGTTTCAAGAAATGAGGTAATTGGTGACACATAATAAACTTTGTTGTTCTTTGTGCAGGGACAGGGATGGGTCTTGTTCTTCAAGACATGGCCTGCTCATCCCTGGGGTTCCCATGGG
>WAAB01019491.1:0-11583 GCA_013389865.1 Piaya cayana | reverse complement strand
TCAGGCTGGACATTAGGAAAAAAAATTTCATGAAAAGGGTGATTGGGCAGTGGGAGAGGCTGCCCAGGGAGGTGGTTGATTCACCTTCCCTGGAGGGGTTTAAGGGACAGGTGGACGAGGTGCTGAGGGACATGGGTTAGTGATTGATAGAAATGGTTGGACTCAGTGTTCTGGTGGTTCTCTTCCAACCTGGTTGTTCTATGATTCTATGACTCTAGGAGCCGGGGGTGAGTGTGCTGCTGTTATCCACCTGCTCTTAGCTGCTGGCTGAGGATGCTCACAGCATCCCTCTCCTTTCCCTGGCTCTGCCTGCAGAAGGAGGGAAGCAAAGGGAAGGTTCTGGCCTTGGAGGGGAGCTGCAGGCTCGGGCCCTTGGGAAATAGAAGAATTGTGGTTGTAGTTATGCCACACAGCATGGATTAAAAGCCACCTCCTGACCAACGACTTGAGTTCCGGGACCTCTCCTGTGGGTATCTTGAGTGGTACTGATGGGTAATTACAAGATGCCTTCAGATTCATGAGCGGAAAGTACTGTATGAACACTTAGAGTAATAAACATTTATACAGCGGAGATGGTTATAGCTGGGAGGTGATAAATTGCAGCTGAGGGCAGTCACCCAGCCTGCTCCTGCTTGGCTCCCAGCTCTGCCCCTCCTGGGTCTGGGCCCTGCCTTGCCCCCTTCCCTGAGCGTCCCCCGTCTCCCTCTGCGCTCGCCGCATTGCTCTGCCTCCCTGCGCAGAGCCGGGGCTGACTCATGCTCCGGGAAGCGCTGCCAGCTCTGCCAGGGTAACGAGCCCGTCGCTGGTCTCGTTAAACCTTGGGAAGCAGATAGTGACCCTGTTACGTACTCACCTGGAAAAGTGACTCGGCCGCGCCTGATTACCGTGCTCTGCCTGGAGACTTTTCACGCTTCCCTTGCAGATATATATTTAGATTTTTACCCGAGGGCTTTTAATTTCCTCACTGACTCGAGCCGCTGTGACAGGTATACAGATACCTCCCCTTTTTTTTCCCTCCTGGCATCAGCCTAGTTAAAAAGTGGGAAGAGATTACAAGTCACCGCAAAGCTTCAGGGTCTCGTCGCTCTGCTTGTAAGCACTTAAAACGCGGCATAGAAATAGGAAGCTGGTGTCGGAGGTACCGCGGCTTTGTTAGGGATATTTGTTCAGCATCTGCTTGGCTCTGCTCTATTTCTCCTCCCTGCCAAGCCGTCCCCGAGTTAACATGCTGGGTTTGCAGCTTTCACGTTCCTCGCTGACGAGCCACACTTAGAGAGGTAAAAATGGGTTTGCAAAGGCTGCGATGACAGTTCTGGGATTCAGCGCGCGCGAGGCTCTTGCGTCGCGGTTACATAACGGTCGTCGCCAGCTCTCGGGGTAGTTGGGGAGCTGCTTGGAGAAGGGGACTTGGTGTCCTTCCTCCAGGCTAGCCGAGGGAGGACTTGTTTGCGAGTCCCCTGCATCCATCTGTGGGGACCACGCTGTGGCCATGGGGGAACCGGCCGAGCCCCCCGGCAGTCGGAGCTGTAGGGCTGGGGTGGTTGGGGTGGGAGCCACAGGGCACAACTACCTATTACTGGGCACTTTCTGAAGTCCCTGGTCTGTACGGGAGATTCTCTCCTCTCTTCTAAACGCTTAACATTTTGTAATCGTTGCCATTTGAAATGTTAATGCGGAGAACTTGGGGAAGACGTGGGAAATCAAAGGTTCTTCTGCCATCAGACGCACCGTCCCCCTCTGGGCTTGCAGCCTGCCTGCTAGCTCTGTACGTATTTTCTTACTTTACATAATTTTTCCATCTCTCTCCATCAGCCCAGCTCTTCAAAGGCTTCCTTCTGTTTCCAGCTCTCTTGCTGCTACTAAATACGCTCTCCTCTGCGCTTCTCAAAGCGTTCCTCCTTCCCTCAAGCTCCAGTGCTCCAGTTCGCTAGAGGAGCCTCCCCAACTCTGCTGAGGAGCCGCTGCTGCCAGTTGTGCTGCCTGATTCTGCTGCCAAGACTAAATAGGGGGAAGCGAGGGAATAAAACGCAGCCAATTAATTTCTGCCTGTGTCGTGCTCATCATCCAGGCGCCTTCGAGTGCCTGGTGATGCGCTGGTTGCCCAAACGTTTCTAGAGTTGTGTGATGCTCTCAGCAATTATTGGTGTCCCCCCTGCTCCAGCCTCTCCCATTGGGTTTCTTTGGTGTTGGTGCTGAGCAGCTTTCAGAAAAGAAGAGGGGATGGAGCCCCTGAGCCCACTCCGATGGGAGATGGAGCAGGGAGACCCTTCCAAAGGTGGAGGTGGCTGCGATGGTGACATCACCTGCCGTGAACGTGCTCCAGTGGAGACTCCTGGATGGGTTCAGGCTCTCCAGAGGGTTTATGGTTTTGGCAGTAACCTCTCAGCCCGATTGTCGTCCCAGCCGGCCGCCGTGATGAGAGAAATCCCTGCAGCTTGTGAACTTCTCCTGAAAGGCTTTTAATGACAATTTAATAATAACACTTAGCGCCGGGTACAGAGCTTCTCACCCCTGGAACTGAAATGCTTTACGGAGAAGGATAAGGACCATTATCCCCCATGTTCGCAGGCGGGGGGGAAATAGCTGGATTTTATTTGCGAGAATAATTATGACGAGTGGAATTAATCAACTTTTCCTATGAGCGGTGTTGCTTTTTAAAGCCGAAACGTCAGGAAAGAGTCCTAGATACAAAGGAGAACTCGCGGCGGTGTAAATCCATCTGACGGCTTCTCGGGGAACTCGTCAATGCCTGTGGTGCAAAGGCATTAACCCTGCCAAGGCGGCGTGTGGAGGGAGCAGAAACCAGTGAAAAGACGTGCAAGACGGGGCACGTTGTTTACTTGCTGGTGCCCTAGATCTCGGTGAGCGGGGACTGCAGCGAGCTGCTTTTACCCTGCTCCCAAAGTGTGTTGTGCTCCTGCTGCTCTTTGCCTCTCAGAGCCCCATTCCTTGGGAAGCCTCTCCCAGAATCATAAAATAACAGATTGGAAGAGACCCATCGGATCATTGAGTCCAACCATTCCTATCAAATGTCCCTCAGCGCCTCGTCCACCCGTCCCTTAAACCCCTCCAGGGAAGGTGACTCAACTCCCTCCCTGGGCAGCTTGTTCCACTGCCCAATGACCCTTTATGTGATAAATTTTTTCCTTAATATCCCCTGGGTCTTAATGTGCTCTGCGTAATGCGTGGAGAAATTACACTATAATCAAAATTGCTGTTTGTAGTTTAGCCGAGGAGGCTCAGAGAAACCGTAACCTCTGAGCAAACTCCTGCAAAGTCACTGAGGGTCAGGCTCTTGTTCCTCCTTCTCTGTCCTGCTTTACAATCCTCCTTTTGCATCTTGGTTGAGACTGCAGGCGGAAAAGGACTTGTGGGGGGGGAAAAAGGGCTGGGTTCTTGTGCTGAGCCTTGTTTTGGCTGGGATCTCGTGGTGTGACGGTGACGCTCATGGGGAATAACGGTGAACACAGGTGGGAGAGTCACTGAGATGCTTTCTCGTGTCGCTGCCCCGCTGCTTACAGCCCATAACTGGTTCTGTTTGTGGAGCTGCCAAGACATGGATTCACCTCAAAAAAACCCTGAAATCCCGAGGAGTCCTCCTATTATCTTTGGCAATGGGCTGCTGAGGGCCTTGCTCGCAGGCACCGCAGGAGAGGGGAAGGCAGGAACCGGGATGCATCAGATACAGGAGATGAATTCAGATACAGGAGATGAATTCAGACCATATTTGCAAGTACTTTGAATTGCAAAGTGCTGCTGAGGGCTCGCCTGGCCCTAACCTGACTGGAGCGGTGCTCAGGCGGCACTGAGCCACCGGCTGAGCGGAGGATTCGCGTCTTCTCATGGGGAGAATCTTCTGGGAGGAGCCCCAGGCCACCTAGATGTTCGTCTCTGTGAACAGCAGGTAGGAGTCGCCACCCGTCCCTGGTTTTCCCCTAGAACCTTCAGGAAGGATTGGATCAATCTGTGTGTTTTAAACTCTAATTTTCATTGCTCAACTCAACTCCAAGAAAGATCTGCAGATGAGGCCCCAGCTCTTGTGCTGGTGGTTGTGTGCCAGGGAGGACCTTCTGCTCCAGGCTAATGGAAAGAAAATGGAGAGAAGTTTTAAATTGACCTTAGATCAATACAGACAATATTTTCGAAGTACTTTTGTTAATAAATACACACATCCTTGCCGTTCAGAGAGGATTCCCAAGCATCTCCTCTATGTTCTCATAACTCTGCACTCTGAAATAATCAATGTATTGGTGGTGTATTTTTTGCTCTAAAAGGATCTAGAACTTTTTGGATCCAATCGCAACTCCACCTGCTAATCAATAGTCAAAAACATGGATGGAACGACCCGTCTTATGAGGAGAAGAGTTAATTGGGCCACTCTTGTGTCTGTTTAGGAGAGCAGGTGAGGGGCTCCTAGGGGTTTCTGAGAGCATCTGTGCTCCAACCACATCCCCGTGCGGAGGAGCAGCCCGTGGGGATGGAAGGGTTAAGTCCTACAAAAAGAAAGTGGATGGATCATCATTTTTTATTATTTTTGGCAAATTTGTTGTTTTAACTGAAAAAAAAATTAGTGGAAAACGTATTCAAGTGAGGAAGTAGAAGCTCCATCTTCTGTGATTTCAACTTCCCATTGGGGAAGCGAATGACTAGAACACAGGAAAGAAAAAAAAACCACAATAACTTTAAATTTCCTCAAAAATATTGATATTTCCAGCCAGCTCCCTTGAAGGAAGGTGGTTCTGCTGGTGCTGCTTTATTCCTGACTGCAGAAGCCTCGCGGTGCAGCGCAGAGTTGGTTCTGCAGGGCTGGGCGTGAGCCTCGGCAGCCTCGAAAACGCTGGCGACGTTTGAAAAAGCTGTTTTGCAAAATGCGTGGTGACAGCTCAGGGCATTCCCCAGTGGCTAAAGGGCAAAAATGTTGTGTGTGCACTTCTTGCGAAATGCGCCAGCAAATGGCTGAGCCAGATAGGTTTTAAACATTTGTCGAAGGATTTATGGTGCTCTGAAGTTTATTAAGCCATGGATGCTATTGCATTTGCTGGGGTCTTGAAATGTAGGAAGGGGTCGTGGTGGTAAAATTGCGTGAGACCTTGATTTTCCTTGGAATTCTTCAATAAAAGGAGGTCAGGCAAAAGCAGCATGAACACAAACCAGCCTGATGAGGAGAGGAGCAGCGGGAAGGGGCGCGTGGGGCACTGATCCCTGGGAGCTGGGCGAGAGCTGAAATGGAAAGATGATCCGGTGGGTCTATTCCAACCTGGTTGTTCTACGATTGTTCTATGATTGTTCTACAATTGTTCTAAGATTCTATGATTTTCCTAGAGCAGCTTGCTAGTGTGTCCACAGAACTGGGTGGGTGGTTGCTAGAGAGATAATAATGAGCCTTAATGACTTTTCAGCTTGGAGTCCATTGATAGTAACGGTTGGACTCGATGATCCGGTGGGTCTCTTCCAACCTGGTTGTTCTAGGATTGTTCTATGATTGTTCTAGGATTGTTCTAGGATTCTACGATTTTCCTAGAGCAGCTTGCTAGTGTGTCCACAGAACTGGGTGGGTGGTTGCTAGAGAGATAATAATGAGCCTTAATGACTTTTCAGCTTGGAGTCCATTGATAGTAACGGTTGGACTTGATGATCCAGTGGGTCTCTTCCAACCTGGTTGTTCTACGATTCCATCATTCTATGAATTATCAGGCATCCNATGATTCTATCATTCTATGAATGATATTGTGATTCCATGAATTATCAGGCGTCTCTCCAAGTATTTGTATGACCGCAGTCCCCTGCTGCAGAGGCAGCAGCTCTACCACGGTTGTTAAAGCCCCTCGTGTGATGCTGATGTGGTCGTGAGCGCAAGTGTTTTCTAGCAAAAACCGAGGTTACTTTTTCTGGTTTTGGAGTATCTTTGCGTGGTCAACGCCTTTCAGGGCGACTTCCCAAGATCAAGCGTATTCAACTGGCTTTTCTTCCAGGAGGCTTTGCACGCTCACGCTTTTTATGTCTCAACACAACAAGTTTGTTTGCCAGAAGAATATGTAGGAAAAACCCCCAACCCCTTCGTGTTTTATCAAGTGGTTCTAATGGGGTAGGTCATGCTTCATTGACAATAAATTGAACGTGTGCTTAAAAGGAGCTTTGGCAGTCGGGGCTGAAAGCTACCTGGATGAAAGGAGAATATTTGACAATGCGGTTGCTGCGGATTCAATTAAGACTAATGAAAAATCTGCTTCTTTCCAAACCTCGCTCTCAGAAATCTGATTACCCCTGCAAACTGCTGCTCAGCGAGTCCTGGCCATCTCCCCAGCCCCCGGCGCAGCAGCGCTATCTGCGTTAGGCAGACGCTGAAAGGAGAAATCAGCAGTTTGTAATGGGCTCTCAAACTAAAATTAAACATCAGTTTCCTGGCTCCCGGTCGGGTGGTTGGCGTTCGGTTTAGCCGGGCAAATATTCCCGGACCAGAGGAATTCTTGGTTGGGCTTTGATGTTCCCGAGGTCGCGTTTTGTTAGTTTTCATTCCTGGGTTCCCTCGGGGAACACGCTGTACAAACAAGGTGTTTGATGTGCATCCTACCCTTGGGGACCACAGGAGGAGACACAGATGTGTCCCTGCAGAGCCAACTCACCGAGCTCTGTCTCAGGTTACCTTTAGGCCGTGGATCTTTCTAGGAACACACAGTTTCCTAGTGAGAATGAGCGTCCTGAGGGTGCTGAGTGATGTGATTTATGGTTTTTTTGAGTTCTGGGTAAGCAGGTAGCAGCCATGAACAGGCAAAACCAGCACAGGGAACCTGCAGTTAGTCTTTAATATCATAGAATCATAGAATAACCAGGTTGGAAGAGACCCACCGAATCATCGAGTCTATATCTTTAACAGCCCTTCACTTTCTGAGTTACAGGAAGGCTCTTTTATCCAGTCCGTATGATCCTTTATGCTTTGACAGACGAGGACGTGCCCCACCGACAACCCAGCATCTCAAGTCCTTCTGTTTTTCCTTTCTTCTCATCAGTGCCTTGGTGTCCCACCTCCCCGCCGAGAGGACCGGGGCACTTCTCCTGCGTTCCTGGTGGCTCGGTGACCCAGAAAGCTCCGTGTTGCCTTACTCCTCTTCCTTCAACTGCTCTTACTGACATGACAGCCCTCGCTGTCTGTCTGGGAGGTGGCTCGGGAGGAGAGACGCTGCTGGGGCTCTAGGTCTTTAGGTGAAGTGTGAAGATGTTGTGTTGCCTGGAAGAGGAATATTTTTTTTTTGACAGAACTACAGCAAAGGAATTTCTTCAGCACAGATCTAAGCAGTCTGAGTAGCTCTGGGACGATCCATCCTCACTGGAGCCCTCAACATCAGCCAATGTCTTTTCTTGCTTGGAAGGGAAATCGCTATTCAGATCATCTGCCCTGTTTGCAGTTTCTCATGACCCTGGATCACTCCCCTTTTCTGCTTTTTGGATCTTGATTTGTGTTTAAGTGCTGGACAGAAGAACTATCTTCATGTAGAGAATCATGCAAGCAGGAGCCGAGTTGCTCAGGGGGGTTCTTTGATGCGTTTTTTTTGTCACCATCAAAAAATACGACAGGAGAATTTCCATTTTCTATTAAAATTCTCCATTTTTTCCCGCTAATACTTCTGTTCAGTGCTGCTGCTTGACGGCATTAGTGCCGCAATTATAATTTAAGCATAAGCCATGTTTCATATCAAACTTCCATCCTGAAATTAATGTTCTTTTGGAATCGGGAAAACGATACAATCTAGAATTTGCAAACAGCTCCCTAAAAGCGAGACCTGATTGTCCCAGTCCTAGTGACTCTTGCTGTCCAGGAGGATTCATCAAGCCCTGAGCTGGACACGGTCCAATCCAGGCAGCAGTAATTATATCCGAGGCTCGAGAACGACACCCTGAAGTCAACAGATACGGAGCAATAAGTTGACGATGGGGCTGAAGCGAACCATGAAGCAGAAAGGAATGACTGTTAGAAAATGAATGCTTTGAGCTAATGAATCATTTTTAAGGAAAAAAAAAAAAGGAGATATTAAGTGTATTATGCTGAAAGCCGGCGGATTAGTAAATGGGCTGTGGGTTTTTATCCATTTTACATTTCAAAATGATAAAAGAAAGTAAGTCTTACCGACACATCTCATTAAGAAATAATACTCTGAATAAGGAAACAAGGGTTTGGTTAACAGGAAGCGGGGAGTTGTTTTCTCTTCCCAGGTCAGCCAGGGGCTGCTTCGTGTTGTGGATTAAGTCGCATTTATGTACCAGTTTGGGGTGAGGAACAGTGGGCAGAGCGTGGCTCTTCATACGACGATGCCTTGCGGGTGATCGGTCAGTGGATTTAGGCTTTAAAGAATACAGCGGGGCAGCATCGGTGTGTTGTGGGGCAGCGTTGGTGTTGGGATCCTGAGATAGTGTTGTTGCTATGGGGCAGCGTTCAGTTGCCGTGGGGCAGCGTTGGGATGCCATGGAGCAATGTTGGGGTGCCCTGGGGCCGTGTTGGGTTGCCATGGGGCAGTGTTGGGTTGCCGTGGGGCAGTGTTGGGTTGCTATGGGGCAGCGTTGGGATGCCATGGAGCCATGTTGGGGTGCCCTGGGGCCGTGTTGGGTTGCCATGGGGCAGTGCCAGGATGCCATGAGACAGTGTTGGGTTGCCGTGGGACAGTGTTGAGTTACTATGGGGCAGTGTTGGGTTGCCCTGGGTCAATGTTGGATTGCCATGGGGCAGTGTTGGGTTGCCGTGGGGCAGTGTTGGGTTGCTATGGGGCAGCGTTGGGATACCATGAGATGGTGCTGGGTTGCTGTGGGGCAGTGTTGGGTTGCCATAGGTCAGTATTGGATTGCCATGGGGCAGTGTTGAGTTACCATAGGTCAGTGTTGGGTTGCCGTGGGTCAATGTTGGATTGCCGTGGGGCAGTGCTGGTGGGTGGGGCCGCGGTGCTCCATGGGGCGGGNGCCGTGGGGCAGCGTTGGGATGCCGTGGGGCACTGCTGGGATGCCGTGGGGCAGTGTTTGTTTGCGTGGGGCAGTGTCNGGCTCTGCTGTCCGTGGTGCTGATCCCCGTGCCCTGGGCTGTGGCTCCATCCCACCCTCATGTTCCTCTCCAAGATGCTCCACGTTGAGGGTCTCCATCAAGCAGGAGCTGGGGCAACTATGGGCTAGTGGCACCCAAAAAAGAGGATGGGATGCATGAGATTCCCCTTTCCAGTCCCACGTGGGTGACTCAGGGGTTTTTTCTCCTGCTCAGGACACCCCTGGCCACAGCGAATTCCCTTTTCCGTTTCAGAAATCAACGCCAAGTATGTTCAAAGAGCAGCAGGTTTTTTTGTTCTCACCTGCAGAGGGAAAGCTGGATTGTTCTGAGACAGGTAGCATGCACCTCTCTGGCCAGATGAGCAGCGACTGAGCCCCCGTGACTGATGGCAGCTCAAAGCGGGGAAGCACCAGTGGGTTCCTCTCTCCTCACTTCACTCACAGCAGGTGCATTGAGGAGGGGACCTTGCTCTGCTGCTTTGTGTCCGTGAGCCAAGCGTGCTGAGTCTGTTCCCTGGCACGCAGTCCACGGAGGAATGAGATAAAATAGCTTCCTCCCCCTCACGTTGCTATTGAAAAACAGGGATGGGGAAAAAAAAAATAATCCCTCAGACCCTGCCCTGCTTGTGGTGATAAGAGCAACACAATCATTTTTTTTTAAAAAAGGAGGCAGCCAAGGCAATTACGTTATTTACTAAACGAAGCCATTTCAGAGATTTCTGCATTGTGGGTGCTCCCTCGGTTGTTTTGCAGCAGCTTCATTGCAGCAGCAAGGCCGGAGAGTTTGCCTTGACTCCCCTCACTACCAAAATAAATGTACAGGGCAGGATTGTTCCACTGAGCAGCCGGGAGTGGGGAGACCGGAGACGGGAGGGAAATGGTACGTGCCGACAGCTCTAAACTGGATGCGGTGAGGATTGCTATGTACGAGAGAGTTCAGGGGGGAAAGAGGAGGGAGTCACAGCCCAAGCTCGCTGGATGGCAAGAGCCAAGCTGAAGAATTCCCCTTCCGAGAGCAACGCCCATGTGAAAACCGTCCCACCGGCCACCACGGGTGATGGCCACGGGGTGAGCCCCTTGTTACCGGCTCGGAGGATGGGATCCTTGGGGAGCGATGTCGGACAAAGGTATTGCAGGACTGCAGTGGTGCGTGGGGCTTGCTGGGGGGGGGGGGCAGCACCTTTTATATTTTAAATGAGAGGGAAAGGATGAGTCCCACCGCGGGCTGGAGGGGCGGTGGATCAAATCTTTCTGATAGCCGCACCGGCTCCGAAGTTGTATTATGAAATAGGTAGCTGGAGCAGAAGAAATTCAGTTCCTTTAAATTTTTCATAAGTGCTTCTTGGTTTTTTTTACATACCAAGCTGAGACTGGCAGCTCCGCGGCTGTGGGGCTGCCACAAAACACCGTTAACTTGCGCTGCACCTTCTCTCTGAGGCTTATTTACACTGCTAACGCGGCACTGTACATAAGCACCATGTTTGCATGGAAGAATTGATGCTCGATCCCTCATCTGAGGAATAATTTATTTACAACCGCACACACACATAAAAAAAAATAGCTACCATGCAAAATGCTGCAACCTCTCTCTGCAAGCACACAGCTGATGTGTTCAGAAAGAGACGAGCTGCTTTTCAGGAGGATAAAATTGCAGTTGAATTACGGTTTCTTTCAGAAGAAGCCAGGTCCCCTGGTTATGATGAGGGTGCATGTGTCGGTAATTCAGCTCTTGTGCTTTTCACTCCATTTTCTGTTTTGTTTTGGGTTTTTTTTCCCCATCTATTCAGCCTTTCAGCTCATCCGTGTCCTATTCCCTCTTGGCGAAAATTGCCTCACCTGTGATTGTGTACTGTGTATCTTCTAAGATGTCATTTGGTGCCTCTTCTAGCTCTGGTTTCCAGTGCGAATCAGCACTGTAGGGAAGCTTCTGCTCACGGTGAACTTGACTTTCTTTGGCTTTAGACTGGAAGGAATTAACCACTTCAGCATCTTGGTGTGATTTGTTGGTGGGCTTGGGTGGGGGGGGAAGATGGCAACAAGCTTAGGATGAAGAGGTGGTGTCCCCACTGCGGAAGGCGAGGAGGGAGGCGTGTGTGGAGGGATCCGAGTGGTCATTCCCCTGGTGCTGAGCTGTGCTGGGCACGTGCTTCTTCAGCTCTGGGAGGCAGCGTCCTGGCGTGCTTGCGGAACCGAGAGTACCTGTCTTGGTGTAATATCTGGCCTGTCAGCTCTCCAGATGGCACTGGTGCTGGCTCTCTAGCGAACAGACACATGGGTCTTGTGGGTTGTTGCCTTCTGGCTTCCCGAGGCTTTAGACATGTGAAAAGCTGCAAATGGGCATCGTGTGGGTGCAGCGGAACTAAAGCCCCGAGCGGCACATTTTGACAAGCAATCTGTACCCGCTCCCGGTGTTGATCAGACGGCTCTTGCTCTCTTTTCATGTCTCGCTTTCATTGCTTCAAAGAGATATAAAAGATTGACCTGTTCTGGGGGTACCTACAGCTCTGAAGGCGTGTCCTGAGCGCTTCTGTTAGAGAAGCCGTTGGAATGAATTTGCTT
>WAAB01019490.1:267452-301249 GCA_013389865.1 Piaya cayana | reverse complement strand
GTGATTCTGTGATTCTGTGATTCTGTGATTCCCTTGTTGGATCAGGAAAGTCTCACAGTGTATGTAACACAGCAAGACGGTTGCTGTTGCCACTGCTTGTCAATATGAGAATGCTGAAAGCAATAGCGGTCCAGAAAATCATGATTCCTCTGTCCTGTATCTTTCTGCTCACACTGTTGTGAGTAGATGTTGTAAATCATATAAAGGAAAAAGCTCTTCTTTATTTTTTAACCTGCTCCTTCACCATCCTTTTCCCTCAATGTTTGTTTTAAGACGATGTTTTTAAGGTGACCTGCCTTCAATACCACCTGACAAACATACAGATAGTCAATGGCAGAACTGAGGAAAGCAAGGAAAGGTGACTAGTCTGGAACTGGGAAGAGTGGAGGAGTTCCTTACACCACTGTTACCAACAGTACAGACAGAAATTGTCTGAGGAGCATCTTGTCAGCCTCTAGACAGGACCTGAATGTTAGCTCCTTATGCTGAAATGACTTTGGCACCAAAAAACAGCCAAAGGATCTCAAAAAACTGAAAGGGGTGGGTAAGGGTGCACAGGAAAACATGAACCAGAGAGTCCAGAAGTCTCAGGGCAACCATGGCACCTTTTCATAGGGAGTCAATTCCCTTCTCTCCAGCTTCAGGAGAAGACAAAGACAAAGCATGCCTAGGACTGCACTCCCTGCTCAGGAGAGAAGTTCCCACCTGTGCCAGTGTCTCCACTAGGACAGCACCCCCAGGGTGGGGTGGTTAGCACATCCCAGCGCTCTTGCTCTCAAGAAGACCTGCCAGACTCACCTGAATACTGTATTCAAAGCTTCCACCAGGTTAAGCTAAGAACTAATAATGAAAACATCAGTCCTCTCACTGTGGAGTGAATTGCCTCTTTGCTTTAGCGGACATTGTGCTAAAAGACAGAAAGAATTGTGTATTTATTTCCAAGATTATTAAATTACATATAGAATATACTTCCTGAGTATTAGCAGAGTTTATAACTGAATTCATCCTATCCATGCTCTGGTTACATCTAATGAGGATAATTATTACATGGCTTAACTATAATTCGGTATTGACTCTTTAGCGCATGAAAAGCTTTTTTTGGCAAGCATCAGTAGAGAGCTTCAACAAAAGACATCTTTAGGTTGTGTAAACATTGTTATTTCAAGGTCTCACCCTAACCTGCTTTAGGCTAAGTACTTTCTCCTCAATTGAGTTAATATAGCCAAAATGATAGGAGGATGGGATTAGATACTAACTTACACCACAGGGAAAAAAATGAAAGCTGGATGGGGAAAAATGCAGTTAATTCCATCCTGTCAGCAATGGATATTGAAGATTATTATTAGTTGGCACACTCAATTATGTGTGAATCACAATAGTGGTACTGTTACTTTTCTATTCAGTTTTACAGGGGCAGGTAAAAACACAGGTTTAGTATCATCTCCAGTGACTATTTGTTATTTGCAAGGATTTAAAGTTATGTTAAAATGTTTCACAGGTTCACACAAACATCTCTGTCTTACAAAATGTCCCACTTTTGCACAGTCTTAGTCAATGACTAGAAATGAACAAATCTGCCTGTGTTTGGATAAGGCTGCCTTTTATGAATATATTTCTTGAGGCAGTAACCAGTTATTCTATTTGACGATTGTTAAAATGATAAATCAACAAATATGGCTCTCTTTTTGCTGCTTCCCTCTACTGGACAGAGCTAGTAGTGTCCATTTGAGTATCACTGTCTCATTAACATCAATAAACAGAAAAAACTTCTCTACCACCTTATGATTTCAGGGCACTCAGAATAAATCTGAATTTTATTCTGACTCTCATAGTGAATTCAGTCTTCAGGTTAACCAGCAGTCACAGAATTCACAATAATAAAAATTTCATGGCTTAAGTAAGTAGCCCCATTCTGAGGCTTTGATACTGTAAGATCTTATGGGTGGGAACATGTGCTGGGCTTGGACAGGGTGCTTAGCACGCCAACCTCTCTTTTCCTGACCCTAGGACAGACTGACAGCAGGGTAAGGAGATGTACTACACAAGAAGTTATTTTAATTATTGGATGTATATATTAAAATTGTTGGGGTTTAACAAAATTAACCTCCAGAGCATTGTTTGTGTTTTCCTTTCTTTCATAGATTTCCATAGCTGAAAGAGACCACTGTAAAGATGCAGTTTGAATGCTTGACTGCTGTTCCAAGACTAGTAACAACACTAGTGAGTTAGAGCATATATTTTAGGAAAAAAACCCAAACCCAACCTTCTAATCTTGGTTTCCAGTTTCCAGTGTCAGAAGGCCTCCCACAGCATGGTGATGTTTCCATGTCTGAATCCGTTTGCACAGTTTACATCCGCTCACTTGGCAAATGGATCTCATTTGATGATTTAAATGTCAGGATTCAATTTCATCTGCTGGATCTTGTATATTATTTTCTCTCCAAATCTGACAAAGCTGGTCATCATATGTGTGTGGCCTCTATGAGTACTTGACAAGAAGCATCTTGGACAGTTTTGTAGCTGTCTGAGTGCCTGGGCGTAGGATTTTACAACCTCTCATTCAGTTGTCTCATCAGTACCAACTCCAGAGAATGACTAGACCTTTAGAGGCAGTGGTGGCAATAATGTCAGTATGCATATCCACAAAGGTCCCCAAGTCCCTTTAGAGATGTCATTTCCCAGGCTCATAAATGAGACCTTAACACTTTGCACTTGGATGTCTGACTTTTCAAGCTGACTGTACCAAAACATGTTATTTAGGCTGAATTTACTGAGAAATTTAGACTACTGACCCACACTTTTTAAAATAAATGTTTGTGGTAGGGTTCACAATCTGAGCAAAAAAATCCTAAACAATCTTATGGTACATTTTTGTCACATGTTGTCTTTCAATCAGTAATTTATTGAGGCTGGAGTAATCTTCAGCAACTACTTCTGCTGCTACTGGTTATGCCCAATGGGGAGTCTAGATCCTCTGAAAAGAGTGGTTTTTTCTATTAAGCATGTTAATCCAGTGTCTTCAGTCTAGAGATGTGCATAGCACCCTTTGATCATTGAGTCAAAACCTTCAACTACAGTCAGCTTTCTCGTCTACAGTTGTTCTTTTCAACATGAGCTGCAAAGCAACAAACTTCTACATACTGTAATAAATTTGAGACCTATTGTACAGAGGGAATGAAAATCACAGCTGGAGAAAAGGCCATTATCAGTAGCTTTGTCCTCTGTGGTTATAAGAGAACTGAATCTCCTGGATGGTTCTGGGGAGTGGACCATGATTCAGAGGAAGATTAAGCAAAATAGATTTGTGATTAATCCTGTAGTATTGATCCTAGAAGGAAATGACCCTTTTGTATAATGCTCATATGAACACTAATGCCCTTTGCTTATATATTGTACCTAGCTATCACTATGTTCAATGCTTCAAAGGTAGGAGAAAAACCCAACAATCTAGAAACAACTTCTTCAACAGAAGGGTGGGAAAATATATTTCCTGGTCTCCCAAGTAATCAACAAAATTCCTGGAATACTGCCTCATGAATCAAGTTTACCATGTTGTTGTGTAGACTAGATGAATGAGAACATACACTTGACATTTAAAAGACTGGCCGGAGACCCCCAGACTGCTGTCTCCTGGGTAGCTCTATACATAATTTTAAATGTCTGGTGTTGGTCTCCCAGCAGTGTGCGCAGAGTGCTTTAGTTTTCAGAAAGGCTGTGGTACTTGCTCATCAGGCAGTACAGCCAAGAGCTTCTATGTCCCCACAAGGGCCTTTGCAAAATGCGAGCATTGAGAAGGGAGATTTTCCCAGCAGGTGCGAGTATTGCTTTCTGTTGGCACAGCAATTTTGGCTTGGCTGAAATGTGTATTTACTTTATGTAACTCTGAGTGTAGTAAGAATGCTAGCAAAACCTTTTTTGGAAAAGGAAAACAGGAAACGTTAAACCTTAACTCTGCACTCTCAATTAAATGATTACTACTTCAGGATGAAATTGCTCTTGATTCTTATTGTAAACCTTCCAATTTCTTACATAAACAACATGGGTATGTTTACATAAATAGTTGCACCCTTGAGTACAACAGTCCTGTTGTACACAAAAATTCCTATTAAAAGTTCCTGGGAGAAGAACACAACTTGAGCAATGGTCTGTTGTGCATAAAATCTGACCTCCTCAGTTTTTCTTTATTCAAAGCCAAACCATACTTTTAGATGCATGCTTTCAAGTAAAGAATTGATCCCTTACAATTTAATCATAGACTCCAACGTAGTAAAGCACATTCATAACTGAACTGATTTTTCAAGACAATATAATGTACTGATTGTGTTTCTGCAAGTTAATTATGTGCATTTAGGGATTAGGCAGCAAATTTACCCAAAGGTGTCTGATTCATCCTTTAAAGTAACAGCGGTAACCTGTTCTTTGACCTAAAGCTACTACAATCCAAATATCTAAGCACATGTTTTATTTCACCTCTCCTCAGCTTTTTGCAGCTCTAAATTCAACAAACTTTAGATGGATATTCTGCCCCCCTTTCCTCCATAGAATAATGAAAGCATACAAAGCTCGAGTTTTCAAAATGAGATATAAAGTAAAATATGGTCCAATGTGCTCTCAGCCATCTGGATAAAGAGACAAGTATCCATGCTTGACCCTAATTGCAAAACAAAGCTGTTTATTGAATCAGAGTATCAACACCACAGAACAGTGTATGAAACCTGTGAAACTGACTGTGCTGTCGATCCTTCTACTGCTATAGCTTGTGTGCATTTCTGATATGAGCAGTCAAACAAATAAGGGTTTGCAAAATCAAAGGTTAGCTGAAGGATATAAATAAGTGCTATAAGTAGAATTTGGAAATAATTGATAATAGGTTTGATTACTAAAGTACAAAAATAAATGAAAACAAAACCCCCACCAGGCTGGGGGTTTGAACAACCCTTTCTAATTCCCTGTGTGTGAACATATCCATTTCTGCACACATCCCACCACTTTTCTTTCAAAGTAAGATAAAGAAATTACTTAATAGGAAGCAAATACATCCTTTGTTTTCAATTCTTTCTTCTAAAAACTCTGTTTAGCTACTACCCTTTGAAAACATTGTTTTTAAAAAAGAAGTGGAGATGTTTAAGAAGAACAAAAATGAGCTGTATCTACTACATAATCAATTCCCACACTAGAAAACAAACAAACAAACAAACAAACAAACAAACAAACAAAACAACAAAAAGAAAGACCACCCTGAAACTTTATTCCACTTTCACTAATATTTCTGATAATTTTTCATTTCACTAAAATTACAAATTTGACAGCCAGCATCTGAGAAATGTAATCCATGCTTCTAGCATATGATCTTCCCAGTACTGTCAAGTAGCAATACAGGAAGGATGCCTCTGAGTAGATTCAGTGATGATGGACAGTGCTCATAGAAGTCCTAAAGAATGCTGCAGTATTTTGAAACCAAGCACTCATACGCACTGGAAGAAAATTAAATGAAGCAAAGATGATAAGAAACACTTGTAATTTGAAATGCAAGGAATGAGATGCAGTGCAGTAAATAACTATAGCAGGTGAGCAGAGCTAATACTCCATCACACTGCATGCTGGACATGACATTTTGTTAACAGCTGACAAATCTTTGATTTTGAGATTGATGGCTAGTGACAATATATTTTGTATTTCTTGGTGCAGTATGAATCTAAGAATATTTCTTGTTTCATATGGGAATGATTTCAGGATGTTAGCGACATAATATTCAGGGAACGAACATTCTAAAATTTCTATAAACACCAAAATCAAGGCATTTATGAGCTTCAGTAAAATTTTTATTGAAGTCTGGTCATGTTGGCATATTGTGCATTTTAAATGTAAATTAGATTACTTGCAGTAGATTCAATTTAGTGGTAAAAATTTAAAGAAAACAGTTGGGCTACAGATGAAACAATAATGTAGCTGTTCTTTAGTTAAGAGAACAGTGAAATCCAGAAACAAATGGTGTTTGGGAATATTTATGGCAGAGGAAACATGCTGTATACGATTAACTTTGTCAATTTTATGCAGCACAGTAGTTTTTGTTCAGCTTTGAAGTGCAGTTTCTGATAGTGAACATATGATAGAGTAAATGGATGATTCTTAGGATTTCCAATGGGAAAAGAAATCCTTTCATCTTTAGCTCACTTTCTAAAATGCAGCCCAAGCTGTAAGTGATCAATGCCAATGACTTTGTGTGTACAACTTGTCTGACATGACACCAGGTCTCCTCTCCTCCTCCTTCCCCTATTACACTATTGCACATCCAAAATTTGTGTGACTAAAAAGGACCATACAGCTTGGCACTGCATTGGGGTTGTAGGGGAAAATCCACCACTGGGGTGCAAGCATCTGTCTGCTTCTTACACTGGCTTGTCCTATGGTCCTGATGGTGGAAGCAGTTGCCTTCACTGTGGCGCTCTCCAGAGACAATACACTTCTGTTTATCAGGCTTGTCATCAGGCACCCATCAGAAGCTTTCAAATCTCCTGAAAAACACTAAGCATTCAAATAAAAAATTCAGGTAAAGGTTTAGTTATGCACAGGAGTATTTAAAATAAAAAGAATGTTAGAGTGTGGAGAGAAAGAGAGCATGCTGTTTTCTTGTACTAACAATAAGCTTCAAAATACGTTGGAAAGAAAATCTTGTCTGCCTCAAAGATGCAGCTGTACTGAAGTGTGATGATTTTGTACAGCTATCACTGCAGTTTGCAAGTGGCTAGACTGGTGCAGAAAAGTGAAAGTAGTAAGACAGATATTTAATTAAGCCAAATCTGATGCAGATCTAAAACTATTAAAAGACATCATTCTTTTCACACACCTAGGACATGCCCCTTTGCCCTAGTACTGCTTCTGTTCTTAATTATGAAAAGGCAGGAAAATAAAAGGGAGTGAAATCAGTGAGAAGTCCCTCTCCCAAACCAAAGAAGCAGGATGCCAGGCTACAACCAAGTTTCAGAGTATCATCTTGCAGATAATGGACATTGGGGTTAAGATCCTGTTCTGCAATGCACTCTGCTTCAAATGCTACTGCTGCAGTAGTGAAGTAAAGTTCACTTCAGAAATGAATGTAGACAAATGTTGTTGAAACAATGCTTGGACCAGGAAGGGGATGGCCCAGTGTGCTGACAGTCAGTTCTGTATTTAGGAAGAAGCAGCAGGAAAGATAACCTAAGGCATAAAACCCCAGGGGTATGTCAGCCATAGAGAGTACCAGAGTCAGGTCTGTGAGAATCTAAGATGCAGAAGGTTTTCAGCTAAGCACTAATTGGGCAACAGTTTTGAAAGCTGGCTCCTGACCTACTGGCCTCCCAAAGAGTGGCTACTTTACAAGTTCCTCAGCTTGGTAGAGAAAACACCTGACAGCTGCTGATTTCTTCTTATGGAAAAACCTATGCTAGGGTAAATATTTGTTTAGGTATTTGAATCAGAAAGGGAAATGCTACTTGGTCTTCTTGCCATCATTTTATCTAATTTTTCGTAAGCCCTTGGGAGTACAGCCTGTTTCTATGTGTTGGCAGTATTTAGCTCAATGTCTGCTGCAGATTTTGTATAGTGAACTTCCCAGTGGAAAGTTAAAAGATAAGTAAATTTTCCAGCTCTTTGCGAGGATGAACCTGGGATAGGGGATTGAAGATATACTTGGAATTGGAGTTGCTCTGCCACTGCATGTTAGGAGGATTGAAGCCGTATAGAGGCAGAAGTAAAACTGAAATGCAAATAAATTTAAATTACCAGTTTTCTGACTGGAATAAGAATAATTGCCTGAGATACTGAACCTCTGAGATCACAGTGTTCAGAAGATCATAAGTTTATGGGCTAGGTTGTGTAGCAGCTACCAGACCCTGGTCTTGAAGTACATGTCTGTAGGCTATCTGTTTGTGCTCTGCCCACAAGCCATGATTGAAGTGAAGTCCTGATCTAACTGATATAGATGCTCAACTGCTTTGTATTCTCAAATATCATTTAAAAGGTATAGGGAGGAGAAGAGCAGACCTGGGTAGTGTTATGGCGAGAACTTATACCAGGTGCTGAAAATGGGAGCCAGTATGTGGTTAGAAGACTTTCTTTGAAGGGCTTCCCTTGAATAGCCTTTAGAATTAACTGTCATCTTTTTGCCATAACCTTTGAAGTAAATACTTTTTGTATCAGCTGGTTTTGTAATGAGAAGTCATGCTTTTAGGTACTTTCAAAATCAGATTTTTAGGTACTTCTAAAATTTAAAACCTGAAAGATAGTACTAGGAAAACTCTTAAGAAAAGAATATATCTTCTTAAGTTTGTTTAAAACTTTTCTCCTCCTAAGATTCAGAGTTCATTGGTGGGAGAACAGCTTCCTGATCAGAATGAGAAACAGAAATAAAATGTAATTAAATATTAAAAATAGGTGAAATCTTCAAATGAAACTGTTTTTTTTAAATACAAGTAATATTTTTTTGTACTGCTTTGTAACAGCTGTTCCTTCATGTGCCTCACTGTGAGTTAACAGTACACTATATTAAGACAGGATGTAATCCAGAAGGACCTGGACAGGCTGGAGAAGTGGGCCTGTGTGAATCTCATGAGTTTCAACACAGCCAAGTGCAAGGTCCTACTCCTAGGTCGAGGCAATTCCCAGTTTCAGTACAGGGCTGGGGATGATGGGATTGAGAGCTGCCCTGCAGAGAAGGATTGGGGGATGCTGGTCGATGAGAGNCCTGGAGAAGAGAAGGCTCTAAGGAGACCTTATAGCAAACTTCCAGTCCCTTAAAGGACTACAAGAAAGCTGAAGAGGGACTGTTTACAAAGGCTTGTGGTGATAGGATGAAGGAGAATGGCTTTAAATTGGAAGGGGAAAGATTTAGATAAGACATAAGGAGGAAATTCTTCATGATGAGGGTGGAGAGGCACTGGAACAGGTTGACCGGAAAAGTTGTGGCTGCCCCATCCCTGGAGGTATTCAAGGCCAGGTCAGGTGGGGCCTTGGGCAGCCTGATCTAGGATGTGTCCTTGCCCATGGCAAAGTGGTTGAAACTGGGTGATCTTCAAGGTCCCATCCAACCCAAACTAGTCTACAATTCTACGATTCTATGATCTTATGACTCTGATTCTATACTGTCAAATTTCAGAGTACCTTCAGCTTTCACTACGATTTTAAAGTAGTTGAAAACAATTACTGGTTACTCTTCCTTCTTATTAACAGTTACATTTTTAAGAGGAAAATGTCTGCTTTTGATCTATATCAGAGTAGTGAGATAGATATATGATGGAAAAAGCTATCATGGCTGGTCAGCTGGAACCAGTTTTGCTTTTGGATTCCTGTCGTTGGGACCCATGGCAAGGTTAGCAGCCCATGCTGCCCTGTTGGTAGCTCTTTTCCCTTGGGTGAAACCTGTGCACAGCCTGTGATGCTGTTCCTCTTGTGAACTGGTTCATTTGTGGAGAAGGGTTTCAAGCTTGGGTATCTCGCTTTTGCTCCCTCCAGCTCCTATCTCATTAGTCAGCACAATTTTCATCGTTTGCTGTCATATACCAATTGAAATTGTTTTGGCAAGAGCCTTTGACACGTCCTCTAAAGTGGGGAGTTTAGTGGCTAAACACTGGCCAGAGACTTGGGAGGCTTTGATACTCCATGGTTCTTGCCCCTGGCAGCAGAGGTATGCTTAGATGAGGAACATTCTCTGCTGGTGGATAATTCATCAGGATGAGAGATGTGGCTGGGATGGAGAGAGAATCAGCCTCCCCTCCCATTCAACTGAACTGTGTGGAAACTTGGCATGGTGGAGAATCCCATACATAAACCATATTTTATTACTTGGAGTTGGCAATTCAGCTGTGACCATAGAACTGGCAAGTTTTAGACACAACACAGAATATGTAAACTTAATTTGTCCTTTCTTTTGAGCTGCTTTCCACTTCTCATTCTTTGTTTACATCAAGACCAGCATGATAAGAGTTAATGCATGGTCTGGGAATGAATGTGTGTATGTGTGGTGGGACCCTTCCACCCTTCAGATTCTCCTTTTCCTTTCTTTTATGTGAACAGACTTGGTTGCCATCCCCAAGAGTGCTAAAGGCAAAGGTGAGGGGAAAGCTGACAAACAGGGGAAATAATCCCTTTGCCCACCCCTAGCGGAAACTCTGTTAGCTACAGCATGGCAGCTGAGACAGAATGACTTAACTCAACCAGATCTCTTTTATTATGTTCCTGTGTTTATTTTTCCTCTGTATTTATGACTTAGCATGTTGGTTTTGGTGTGGAAAGGACTCTAAAGCTGTAGATATGTGTTGTAATTATACAAATGCCTCTGCATGGAGTCTGTTTAAAAGATTGATCTATTTTTATGAGGACACACACAAATACTCATTTTGATGGACCTCATTGGCATTTATTGCAGGCCTGCCACTACTAAAATTTAAAGCCAACCTTGTAAATTTTATGGAAACTACATGCTGCAATTATTAGCCCGAAGACCTCCTGTCTCGCAGGAATGAGTCAGATTTTGCTTTCCATGTACACTGTGGTTTACACCTGAAAGAGATTAGTGGGGACCACCAGTAGCTTGAAAACCTAATCTCCAGTATTTTGTTTCCAGTTTAGCTCTGAAAGATACTCCAGGTGTTTTCATTAATTAGTCCTTGTAAGTCACTGTGTCACTATTGTGCATGGAACAGCTGTTTTCCTGGTGTATTTTTTTTCTACAGGACTGTTTTAAATTAAAAGTTGGTGCATACACTTTTTAATGTTTAGAAACAATTCTTCTAACTGGTGAAAATTAACAAAAATAACCTCTAACAAAAATTTCAGGAGGACAAATTCTTGAACTTGAATGTTTCCTTTAGTGGTAATTTATGAAATTTTACCTGAGCACCTGTGGAGGATCCAGTTAAGCATCATAAGATCCTGCCATTTTTTTCTGCAGCAAAATTACCACTAATATCAGGAATTGTCCATAAGCCTCACAGACCATGCAGTAGGTCATATAGTTCTCCTCCCCTCATTATTTTATAGCCACTGAGACAGACAGACATCAAGTGGATGACCAACCCAACGAATCAACAAGAAAAAGTGAGAATAAAGGTAGATAAATGATAATCCTTAACACATGCAAAGTATCAGTTCATATGGCTGTATACAGTCCTGCAGACAGTCTTTGCTGAATCTTTACTCATTGCTCAGGACTGATAAGTGAGATGGCTTGTTGCAAAGGACAGTTCAGTTGACAGCAGGCAAAACACACTTAAAGAGGAGAATTTGGGTGGGATCTAAAAACCATGAGTTATGTTTATTATGTGGCTGATTATGGGGATACTTCAGTAAAAAAGATATTGATGCAAAGCCTCCTCATCCTTCATTTAAAAGTAAATCGCTGCTTTTGTTCAGGTAATTTGGACTCCAATGACAAAAGAGGGACAAAATATTTGTGAATTCAACACCTTGGTGGGATCCTTTCTCTCAGTCTTGCAGAGATCTGGAGAGGCCCAGGAGGGTCTTTCAGGACTGAGCCAGTGCCTGTATTCTGGAGGTCCTGACAGGGCACCTCCTTGTTACCAACATGCCAGCCCTGGCCGTGTTCACCACCCTTGTCCTTTACTACTGGCTATCCAAGCATTTTGAGATTGCTTTGGAATGGCATAAACATGCAGAGGCACAGCTGGACTCTCTCTGGGTTTCAAAGTAGCTAAAATCAAATCTCCATATTTCAGCAAGTAGGCTCCAACATGCTTTGCACCTGATGTCTGATTGTGAAAATTGCAGCTGCAAAATGCCAAAGGAGCGTAGGCATCTGCAGTTATATGGACTGAGATTTCAAATAAAAAGGAGTCGATTATTCTTTTGAGTCGTGATAAACTCAGTAACAAATTGCTCTATGTATAACATGAGAGAAACCCAAAGTTCACACACATTGCAGCATCCAGTTTTGGTTGGTCTCAGAAAAAGTATCAGAAGAGATAAGCTACTTTTGTGGCTTGAAAAAGCTATTCTGACATTCACTCCTCTTGTTAAAGACTTGTGGCCTGATATTGTGACTTTTACTACTATCTGAATCCCAGTCAAAAGCAAGAGCTCAAAAGAATTAACTTGAGTTGCCCAGAGAAATGACAGGGAAATTTCTCAGTTACAGGTAACTTGAGTGACAAGGAGGAATGATGACCATTGGGTATTGGTGGAATTACCAGAGAAGTATTTAAAATTTTTTCTTAACAATCTGGAGCAATAAAAGAATATGTCAGAATTAGAAAAGGGCTATAGTAATGTCTCTCTACTTTGAGGAGGAAGAATAATTCAGCACTGCATTAGTCTCTGTATTGTGTCTGGAAAATACATTTGCTGAAGAGCTCACCTATGGGATACAAGAATACCAGGATGACTGGCTGTAGTCATGTTGTTGCAATTTGACATGAGGATGTAGGAATCCTGACCTGGTCTTTAGACTAAGGGAGACAAAACAAGACCTTGAAAATACCTTTTCAGAATCCCAAGCGAATGGTGTGTTTATTGTGAAAACGCCTCAGATTAACTGGATTTATTGCTAAGGAAAATGTGCTTAAAATAAGAAGTTGAAAGAGAAATGAGCCCTTCAGATAACATTATTTACTGTTGTCGCAAGATCTGTAAGATCATCAAGAAAACGAGACCTAAAATGATGGACTTCCCCGGCCATGCTGGTCTACAGTAGAGTGACAATACTGGACATGGCCTCCCAAAATGAGCACATAGGCCTGGATCTACACAAGTACACCAGTCTTTGGTAAGTGATAAAAGAGGGGATAGTGTAGAGGTGACATTATTTTAAGAGGATGGATTTTGCATCTCCACAGGAAACCCATTCCCACACTCGCCTTGCTTTGCAGCCTGAAGAGAGTTGCCAAAGACCTTGACACATGTGGGGTTTCAGATACAGCCTGCTCTTGGATCAGGGTGGGTGGGCAAGAGACAGCTGTTCTCAGTGCCTCAGTGGATGATCCTGGAATCCAGGTGTCCCATGCTCGGCATTCACCTTGAGCCCTGTGCTGAGTCCTCAGAAGTCTTCAACACATGCATATATACACAAAGCTATACACATGTATTTACAGGTTGATGGGTATGGATGTACATGCTTTCCAGTTCTTCACTCTTCCAACTCATGAGGCTGGACTTTAAGGGGAACTATCTGCTGTTATGTCAATATGGAGGACTCCAGAGCATAAATTGACATAAATGTTCTGTTTTTATTCTTGCAGAAGGGGTGAGAAGTGTGTGTTTGTTTGTTTGTTTGTTTGTTTGTTTGTTTGTTTGTTTGTTTGTTTTGCTGCTCTGTGATGTCTTGCAGATGAAGTAGGACTAAGGGAACCTGGTGTCCTCTAACCACAATGCACACAAACCCATGCTGATTGGCTCTGCAGTCCAGTCCATCATATTAGTTGCTCCTCTTAAATGAGAGTGCAGACAGCAACTCACTAACACAAGGAATTTATCCCTCTTTACTCTAAGTTGTCTCCGTGCCCATGTGTCACTGTATGATCTACCTGAGAGACACCCTTGAGCTTTTCCTCACAGCCACATAAAGTATAAACAATTCATTAAATACTGCTGATTTTTCACTTTGCAGAATGTCAGCTCAGAGATGGTATCAGATTCATTAAACTTCTTGCACAGCGAAACAGATAAATAGACACTTAGGCCTTTTAAACTGAAATGCAAGAAGACATTATAAGAGCAGCCTTTCTCATATTTTAATAAGAAAGCATATGACAAAATTATTAATGAATGCCATATACTGTTGCTAGAAAGAGAGAGATATTTTATCCCAGTCTATAGAGATAGTGTTGTGCTGATATATGGTGTTCAACGAGTGTTATTTTCTTTTCCTGCTGTAATGATGAATATGTAAAGCCTTGTGATATAAGACAGCACTTCTGTGCATTAATTCTTTCTAAGCAATTTCAGAGTTTTCATTTCACCTTGAACAGTTTTTGTCTGAGATCTGATAAATCTTCTTCAACAAAGAAAGATTTTTATAAAGAAAGGGACAGGGAATCTCTTTGTAATCAGCACTCCTCTAATATAATAAATTTAACAAGTATCCTGGTTCTAACAGAATACTTCATAGTTGCTTGTGAAATAAAGCAAGTCCACTGTGCTTTTTCTTTGATTTCAGAAGTAGTTGCACTTAAGTGGAACATTGTCTTTTTAGATTGTAAATAGTCAAGATATTAAAAAGTGCCAAATGCAAATAGAATTTGCACCATTATATACTTTAATTTGATTTGACATTAGATTTCAGCTCCTCATCTTTTCATGATAGTTATTGAAAAGATGCAATTTTATTTTGAAGTCTTAAATTTTACCTTCGGTATGCTCTGATGCATGGAAATTGAGGAGGGAAAAGTTACATTGCAGAGTTGTGGACACATGCAAATTAATTTTTGACTTTGATTATATTTTTTGCACTTGTTCTTTGAGATGTGCACTCGTTCTATTTTCCTTTTAGGTGAATATTTATCCTGATGGCTATCACTAAATAATTGCTTGGTGTCTAAAGCTCTTTTCATATGACGGGCAATTCAAAACCTTGATCAAGGTCAATTGTTAAGGTGTCGAAATCTGAAAATTTAATCATCACGAAGAGTAAAATCGTACTCAGAATTATGCCTTTAAGAAAAGCCACTATTTACGAAGGAAAGGTTTTTTTATATCCAGTGATCATAGTAATTTCTATAGTGGAACATCTTAGAAGCTGCTTTGACTTATTCACTTGAGAAAAAGGCCAGCTATTCATTCACTCAGGGAATTCTGGACAGCTAGTCAGAACAGCAGACAAAATCCGGTCTGATCAATAGTAACTCAGGTTTTGTCTACAACTTAAAGAAACTTTGTGCTCTAACCACACTTTGGTCTGCCTGAAACACTTGCAACGCACTGAGAGTCCTTGCACACAAATTGTTCCCCAATCGAAAACAAGAATTCACAATCACTTTTGATAAGACTCGCCTTCCCTGGAGGTGTTTAAGGTGAGGGTGGATGCAGTACTGAGAGGCATGGTTTAGAGACTGGTGGGAATGGTTGGACTCAAAGATTCAGTGAGTCTCTTCCAACCTGGTGATTCTATGATTCTATGATTCTGTAGTATGAAATTATGCTAGCTGGACTGTGGTCTTCAATGCAGCTAAGCTCTTTTCAGTCCAGCATCAGGTCACGTAGGGCTGTAAAGGCATCTGGTGATGTCAGTAGTTCCTGTACAACAGACACCTTTAGTTGGTTAGTCTGACAGTTTTTGAACCTATCTTTGCAATAGCTGAGGATTTCTGTTGGCTACTTGCATATACAAAATCATTATATAGGAATTCTTTTTGCAATTGCATATAGCAACTAATTTACATATACAGGTGACTGATGAAACAGAATGACATGGGGGCTTGCTCAGCTGGATGATGAGACCCTCTGTTTCCATCCGGGGAGCTGAACATCATCTGATAAACACTGTGTTTCACTGGGAGCACTATTCTCATCATATGATGTGGTGCCTCACACAAGAGCGGTCACTGCAAAAGACACAGGAAAGTGAGTGTCCTCATACAAAAGTGATGTGTTTGACAGCTTACCCAGGATCTCAAAAGCAGTTCAGACCTCACTTACTTCAGTTGTTAAGTGGTGTGCAGGTTGTCATCCTGGACAAGCTGGGGAAGTGGGCCTGTGTGAACCTCATGAGGTTCAACAAGGCCAAGTGAAGGTCCTACACTTTGTCAGGGCAATCCATGGTTTCAATACAGGCTGTGGAACAATGTGATTGAGAGCAGTCCTGTGGGGAAGGACTTCAGGGTTCTGGTTGATGAGAAGCTCAGCATGAGCTAGCAACATGCACTTGCAGCCCAGAAGGCCGACTGTATCCTGGGCAGCATCAAAAGAAGCATGACCATCAGGCTGAGGAAGGTGATTCTTCCCCTCTACTCTTCTCTCATGAGGCCCCACCTGGAGCATTGTGTCGAGTTCTGGAATCTGCAACATAAAAAGCACTTGAAACTGTTGGAATTGTTCCTAAGGAGGTCTATGAAGGTGATCAGAGGACTGGAGCACCTCTGCTGTGAGGACAGGCTGAGAGAGTTGGGGTTGTTCAGTCTGGAGAAGAAAAGGCTCTGTGGAGACCTTATAGCTGCCTTCCGCTACCTGAAGAGAGCCTACAAGAAACCTGGGGAGGGACTTTTTACAAAGACATGTTGTGATAGGACAGGGGCAATTTGTACAAATTGGAAGGGGAAAGATTTAGATTAGACATTAAGAAGAAATTCTTCATGCTAAGGTTGGTGAGACCCTGGCCCAGGTTGCCCAAAGAAGTTGTGGATGGCCCCTCCCTGGAGATGTCCAAGGCCAGATTGACTGGATCCTTGAGCAGCTTGATCTAGTTGGAGGTGTCCCTGACTGTGGCAGGGGGTTGGGACTGGATGATCTTTAAGGTCCCTTCTAATCCAAAACATTCTATTTTTCTATGAATCTAATTGTTGAGTTGCAAATCCAGAACTCCATCCAGCGGAAACCAAAGGATTGGTGTATCAAGAGGGTGTGTATGATTTTGCAAAAATAACAGTAATTTGCTGAACTGGCTAGTCCAGAGCAATCCCCATTACCTTCCTGAAACAATTTCATCTGCTTAGAGAGGGCATTTGAAGTTCCCCATGTGGTTTTGTACATTTTTCTTTGTTATTTTTCTTAATATTTTAAAAGATATTCTTCCGTATGGCCATGTCAAGAGCTTAACAGGGGAATGCACATTCTTTGTTACCCAGTGGATATTGAGTCTTTGCCCACAGCTCCTGGGCTTCCCAAGACTCCTGAGAAGACACTATTGATACCTTTTGATACCTCAGAAAAGGCAAGACAGCAGAGTGTCATGATGGCAACTGTCAGGTAAGCATCCAGCATGTGTTGCCACTGCAACCGGCGAAAAAAATGGAGACTATACAGAAAGATGCTGCACTGCCAGTTCTTTATAATAATAGCACTTACATATTTGTTCCTAGTGCCTAAGGGCCTGCTTCTGGACAAAGACACAAGGACTAGTTATGAGGCATTTCACATGGGAAATCTTTAATCAGGTTAGTGCCATAACAATTTCATTAGCACCTGTCAGTCAAAGGTGCGATTGTAACTCATGTAAACATACCCAAGGCAGGTAACTTGGACACTATGCATAGTCATGGTAGCATATAAAACAATACATTAGCAAAATCTAGCATAAAAAGTGACTCTAAATATTTGAGGAGTAAGGTGCTGTTGCAACTGTTCTGCTAGCATGTCTTGACTATGGTGGATTAAAACTTGCTTATATATATCTGTAGAAACCACCATTACACTCTGGATTGCAGTGAAGGCAGCACGTTAAATTCAGTAGGAACACTTACAGTAAATACCATCAAAATGCTTGTGAGGGGAAAAAAAAAGTGTAAATTAGATTGATATGATGGCACATAATTAAGACAAAACTCTCAATAAACCATAAATCATGCAAACCTCTATCTTGGGGGTGAAAAGCAGACTTTACTCATCATAATCACATGTAATCTAACTCCCCACTCAAAGTAGGGCAGTTTTGTTGCTCTGTTCCTTGTCAGGTTTTGAAGATCTTCAGGCATGCAGGTGCCACAGTCTCTCTGGGCAATATGCTTCAGTGTTTTGGGAGAATTTTTTTTCTTATATCTAACTTAAATTTCCCTTGCGACAACATTTTTTTATTGTCTTTTGTCCTTTTCTGTGCAACTCTGACTCCATCTCCTTTATAACCACCAACTATGAAGGTGAAGAAAGCAATGAGATCTCATTTTGTCTTTCTCCAGCTTGAATAAATCCATTTCTTTTAGTCTTTCTTTGTACATCACATGCGCCAGCTCCCTATCTATCTCAGTGGCCCTTCGCTGGACTTGTTCCAATGCCTTGCTTGCTCTGAGGAACATCAAGTGGAACACAGCACTCTCTGTGCAGTCACACTTGTGCCTAATGGAGAGGAATAATTACACCCATTTACTTTCACACAACACTTGCTAACACAGCCCAGTATGTGGTTATCATTTCTTGCCCTTGTCTCAAATACACCACTTAGGATCTTTTTCTTCCTGCAATATCCCATTAAACATATATCAGTGGGAGAGAGGAGAAGGAGGAAGGACAAGGAAATAAAAGATTTTTTTTCAAAGTACAATTTCCTCTAAGGGTGCAAATTCAATGCTAGAAAAGAAAGCATCAGATCTCTTCTCTAAACAGAAGTACATTATACCTTTTGGGAAATATGGACTTTAAAAGCTGGAAAATACTAAATCACTTGACTTGTCCAAAGTCACAAAAGGAATTTATCAAACCGAGAGCCCCAATTACCTTGTTCAGTTCTCAATTTAGACTACAAAGTAACCCTTCATTAAAAGTAATTCAAGCCAGACCATTTGAAATGTTTCTGTGACTGTTTTCTTCTTATTGTCCCACTACTGAAATGTTGTTACAAATATTTTTAGCTTGGAACCTAAAAACACATCAACAGCCATGAAAGCTTTTCTTCTGAAAAAAGTGTTTCATTTTCTTTCAGGTTATTTGTTTTTTTCCCTTTGGTAGGCATTCAGCCATTTTTAATAGGTCTCTTCTTGCCACCTTAAATTAAATTCATAAAAATGTCAGAACTCAAGTGATCAAAATTATTTTCTCATCCACACTGTGGTTCTATTGGGAATTTTTCCCCAGATGATGCTATAAGAAACTGAATACTGACAATAAATTTATTGCCTGTAGAGCTCCAAAAGTTTAATGTCTTTTCCTTCACTTTCCTGACTTGTTGCTTGCAACATTTTCCCTTTCCGGGAAAATTTTGCCACCCACAAAGCACTATTCACCATTAGGAAGTTCTGTGGTCCCTGTCATATAAGGGTCATGTAAGGTAAGGCTTCAAGAGGAAAAGTCAGATTGAATCCATAGTAAGAAGGGATGAGAGTTATTTTCAAGAGAAATAGTCCATTTCCCTTCCTTGATCCTTAATTTCTTTTTCATTTTTAACAACTAAAGTTTGTTGTCGTGGTCCTATAAATCGCTCTGGTATGAAAAAAACAGCAATGTGACCCTCAGCCTAGCAGTGTAAATACAAAAGGTAGAGATGTTAATGTGAAAAAATTGGTTTAGCATGCACTATTTTGTGTTTTACAAGAATCATTGCATTCAGAAAGCAAGACTATAACAGTGCTTCCAACACTCATGATTTTATTACAAGTCTCATGACATTTGGTGTTTCTCCTCAAAACACCAAACTCCTGGAGACATCTCATTACCTCTGATTCTCAGCTTTCATTGAAAAGCAATGCTTTTAGCTCTTCTGGTTGTGGAGAAAACCATGGAAGTCAGAGCCCTAAAGACTTAAAAATCAGAAGACAGCAGTAAAGGCCAAAAATAATTGAAAATCCCAATTTTAAAGCTAATCTTAACTGGTCTGACAGTAGATCTCCTGTAAAGTTCATGGATTACAAAAAACTTTAAATTAATTTAAATATATTAGATATATGTGTCTAGCTGTATATAGTTATAAATAAAAAGCACGGAGTTTTATATATTTATGTTTGTTACTTCTATACTATTGACTTCAAAGTTGGAAGCCTCTATAAAAACAGAGGTGAGCTAGGGGAACAGGGTATTCATATGGTCCTGGACTACTTCTGTATCTTTGTATCACATACAAAAATACTAGCAGAACATTGCATAAAATTATTTTGATAATTTGAACCTAATACATGTTTGCAGCACTTTTAAAAAAACATAGGAAAATTGTGAAGTCATATGTCATAACAGGGAAAATCTTCTAGTTTTGGCTGTGTGTGTAGAGCTGCATAGGAATAACAAAGGAATGGGGAGGAGAGAATGGATGGGTATAATAGACCCATTGAAGGATGTTTTGACATGTTTTAATTCCTTTTTATTAGGATCACTGTGTTAATGAGAGGTTTTACCAAAAAAAAGAGTATGTTAGAAATCTGAGTGTCTGTTCCTGCAGAATTCATGTTCTGTTCTCCAACAACAGAATAAAACCAATACCATGTGCCCAAGGTGTTTTGTTATGCTGCACACGGGAAAGTGCACAGCTTGCAATGGCAAACACAGATGAATGTATTTTTCTTCAAATACAAAAATAGTTCAGAAATAACTTTTGATTGGAAAATTCTTAAATTACTACACTGTATTATTATTTTAACATTTATTTATCCATACATGGTTATATTTTACCAATCAATATTTAACTCGGCTCATGATCCCACTGCATTCTATTTATACTTACATATGTGAATCAGATACTTTTTACAACCGTGTGGCAAATACCAGTCATACAGTTCTGATTTTTTTTGTGTGACTTGCTTGAAGAAATAAGCAAGCCAAGCAGATGAACTGGATTAAAAAAAAAAAAAGTCTAAGAACAATTTCTTGCTAGAAAAAGAGAAATTCAAATATCTGAGTAGAATGGTCTCCAAAAAAAAAAGCGTTTCTTCTTTTCTACTAGTATTTTCCTACCAATATAATTATAGCTTGTTTTTAAAATTGGAGTTGTAGTGTAGCCAATGCCAAACCAAACAGAGCTGGCTACTGGATTTTCATCATTTTTTCTGGCCCACACAAAGGCCTAGTTATTGTATTTGTTACAGTAGTTCTTCAGGGTGAGTCAGAAAAGCTGTGTTCATTGTGCTGGTCATTAAGTTTCACAAACACCAATTAGGAAGCACGCTTTCAATTCCTACAACCCTTCTAACTCCTCTCTCCATGAATTTTGCATCTTAAGTGTAATGGTCAAGGGAGAAACTGTAGGAGAAAACTTTGCACACACGTGTGTGTATATACATATATATATATATGTACATTTCAGAAAAGCTATGTTGCACTTCCATAACCTCACTGTCTCCTGTACAGAATGTAAATGGCAGGGATCCCAGCACAACTAGCCACTGGTACCACTGAAGATGCACCGTGTCAGGCTGCCACCGTGGCTCTGCCTGCAATGGTCAGGCAACCTTCTTCGGCAATGGCAAGACATGTATTAAAAACTTTTAATACAATCTGTTTGGTGCAACTGGGAGGAAACTTTCCTCCACTGGGATTCAATCACAGAGCTGTCGGTCATCCTGGCTCTCTCTTGCGGGGGGATCAGGGGCTCCAGCACCCCTGGGCCCTTTTGTAGTCCTACCTGAGGGCTCTGCATGGAGCAGAGCTTGCAGTAATTGCTTACAAGTAACCACACTTTAGGATCACATTCTTGTACAGCCACTTGAATCCAGGTGGAAGAATCGCTTCCTTAGCTCTTTGCTATTTTTATTCTGTCTCGATTTCAATTGCTTATTTATTTCTGTTTTCCATTTCCCCTTACTTTATTTTGCACTCTTAATATATTAACATACTGGGTTTTGCTCTATTAAACTAAATTTTGCAACTGAAGTTAAAGAAGTTAAAGAATTTAACTTTTTCAAGAAGTTAAATTTTTAATTGGATTTGTCAAGTAAACAGTATTGCTCCAATTTATGAATGCATTGCAGTGCCTTTAGGAGAAAACTGTCTCTGCATTTGGAACAGTGAATGTTAGATGGGAATGGAGACAGAATTTGTCAGATTTATTTTCCACTACTGCAAGCCTTCATGAGCTTGATCTGAAAAATAGATTATTCCTTCATACTTTGTGTCCAGAAGACAGTGCTATAACTTTTTAATTAAGAACATATAGCCTTGGAAAGTCATTGAACAAGCTTCCTGGGGATATTACAGTGCGAGCAAAGTTTGCCTATCAAAATTTTTCAAATGTGGAAATTAATTTCAAATTTTGGACCAGCTGTGGTTCACTTATTTGATTTTGATTTTTGTGAAGTTACAAAATGCGTGTTGTCCCCAGATACCCTGATCTTCAGTGATTAAACTCAGTCTTGTGTGGATGCCTGGCACCAATCCGTTGCATCATAGCTTAATGATTTGTTTTGCTTGGAAAGTAGTTGTGGTCCTGAACTTGTCCCTGTTTAAGTCCACAGGATTTCCATGGGAGCTGGTTTGGGCCCTGCAGTTTCTGAGTGATAAAAAATTTACATCTACTTTGAATAAACAGTGCTGAGTCCAGGGCATAGCAGGGCAAGGTCCTGTGGGCATGATGTGGAATATATTTTTATTCTCAGATAGAGTAACTGGAAGATGCTTTGAGGTAGACCCCAGCCCCGTTGCCTGCTGCCAGGGAGCAACAAGTACGGCAGAAAGCAGCCTGGCCATTCCGGGGAAAATGCTTCTCATTTCCACCTATTTGTGTAGACACCCCTTGTGAGAAAAGTATGTTCTGGGTGGCTGTTAGGGAGGGCAGGAAGGAGGAGATGAGGGTGGCCCTGTGAAACTCCAATAGTGCTGTGGCTATGGAACAGCGCAGACTCCAGCCAGGTGGACACATGGGTTGTTGGGAAGGACGTGTATGGTCTCCATGTGAGAGCCAGGCAGTGTTTAAGAGACCTTTAGGTTGAATCAAACCTCTGAGGTCTCCTGACCCCCTCTGTACTCTCCAACAGGGTCGTGAGCAATGTACTGATTTACTGTTGATAACACATTTCTTCATTCCGTGTCCCTTGGGTTGGATTATGTCATCATGCCAGAGCATTAACCTAGGGCTTGTGCATCTAAATTTATTTTGGTTTGCATTTTTCTCTCTTCTAATATTACAGCTTTGCCTCTAGTTTATAAATATTCCATTTAAGGAGCTATTTAGCAGTAACAACATTCCTGAGCTCAATCCAAGAATTGAGCTAATTATGGCTCCCCTTCAAAAATCCATCTCCACTCTCCAGCCCATAGCCTCCTCTCCCCTGTGGTCTGAGAGGCTGAAGATAACGGTGAAAAAAACTGCTACCTAAATAAACACACAAATTAATTGGATATGCTGTCTCTGACAGATTAGTAAATCCAAGTCTTGAAATCCTTACTTATGTGAGACATGCTGCTGAGTGGAAATATTTGTGTAAGTAATACTTTGATTTTTAAGAATTATATTCAAAACTCATAAAAGATAGGAGGCTTTTCCAGCTTCTTCCATAAATGGGAAAAGGAACAGTGGCACGTAATCTGTTTTAGCTACTCATTAACTAAGTAAAGCAACTGATGATGAAGATAATAAAGTTCCTTCTTTTGCAGCTATGTAACTCTTGCATTAATTTTTCACTTTTGCATCCAAGAAAAAGCATGTCTTAAAGTACCCTTGGAAAAAAGCTTTCTCTGTTTATAGGCTGTGCAGTTCTACATTCTTGGTATATGGAATACCAAATGTCCTGGGATAGCCAGTGTCCTGGCAGAGAGCCAGGCATCTTATTATATGGTAGGAGAGCCAAATTTCCTCCTGCACACTGTGTCTATAAATAAAGGGCTTCTTCCACAAGTAATTAAGTGGAAACAATTTTCCAACCAGCATGCAAATACAGTTTTTGTTTCTTACTGCACATAATGGCCAATTTGTGATATTAGTTTAAGGCCAGAATTATTTTAATGATGATGTTAAAATGCTTTCTCCCTGGCTTGCGTAGGGATATAAAAAAAAAAAAACAGTGAAAAATTTTTCTTTAAACAACATTTCTTCACTTGTAAAGGATCTGACATAAAAAAGGCATCTTTCACGTGTCTGTGATTAAGGTGTTATATGTACATCTCAGCAGGAATTTAGAGTTAAGCGTTAAGGGTCACCACTACCTTTGAGACTGTTTGCTGTCAACCTGCAACATCTTGGGGGCATTTGTGCTATTATTTGCACAGCACCTAGCAAAATAATCTCTCAATTTTTGCTGCTGCCTCTAAGGCGATACTAGAAAGGAAATCAATCTTATATGATTCTTGAACCAAAATCTGGGTATCAGTAAGCTGTCATGGAGCTGTTTTTATCAGTCGGTCTTATTCAGAACACGTGTGTATATGTATGGGATTGAGTAATAAGGTTGTACGAAGTAATGTAGGGAAAAGGATAGAGAATCTTCATCTAATTGCTTTGGCAGCTTAAATTTAGAGCCAAGACTAAGTCTTAGAAGGTTTCTCTGCTTTTCAATGAGACTGGCATTGTGCCACATCACCTTTTTCAGGAGAGATGACTAAAAAGAAACTAGAACATCACTGTCTGA
The DNA here is from genome assembly GCA_013389865.1 of Piaya cayana. Lineage (NCBI taxonomy): Eukaryota > Metazoa > Chordata > Aves > Cuculiformes > Coccyzidae > Piaya > Piaya cayana. Next base: position 277,130 of record WAAB01019490.1, on the reverse strand, counting down.
TTGAACTTCAAATACTGACAAAATTAGAGTAGACAAACATGCAAAATCTATCTTGTTACATGAAAGACTTTGTTTTATTACAAACGGAGTGGCTCAGAGACCATTGGGAGACAAGGGCTCTCTTCTGTTCCTTCCAAATCTCTAGACATCATCTAGAGTAATTAGATGATGCATGCACAACTTTTTAGCTTCTTCCTTCACCTTAGTTTCTCAAAGGACAAATTTCTATTTCTTCTTCTTCTTCTTGAGAAGGAATGATTTCATGCTAGCTTTTTGCCTTTTTTCTCCAACAACAAAACTGCTGTGACTTCTCTTTTCAACTTCCTTTCTCCTCCGTTTTGATTGCAAAGAGTATCTCCCACACAGAACTGCTTCCAGAAGGAAATGCCTGCTGCAGTGACATCCCACTTGGTAAGAAGGATGAAGAAATTAGGATATTTCATCAGAACTGGAAATTAGATTCCTCACATTACAACTAGAGGCAGTATCTAAAACAAGAACTTTCCAAAAATGTTGATTATATTATTGAACAGTGGAAACAGTAGATATTTTTCTTGTGAATACTTTCTCATGAAAAATCAGTATTTTTAAACAAAATTTTACTTAGCGAGAGTGGAATCGTTTCTCTGTGGCTTCATCTGTGACTCCCACTTTAAATGACAGCCAGAAAGGTGTCATACATAGACCTAAGTAGGACCATCTTTTCTTAAGACAAAGTATGTTCTTAAATAATAAATGATCCTGGCAAGTTGTTTATTACCAGCAGTTAATGATCTGTTTATTAGTTAAAGTCTGTGGCTGTTAACACTCTAAGAAATCAGTTCACTCTGTTAAACATCAGTTTTGAGTATGTTATTGGTATTAACCATAGAACGAAATAAAACTGTTGCAGACAGTTGTCTTTATTGCTATGGCAAAATTGGATAATAGGAGACAAAGGTGTTTGATAGGATACCAGTATTCTTGAAAAGGAAAATATATTAGGTTACATTTTCTTTGACTGGTTAACAACTTGCTTTTATTCATAGTGAACGTGTGTTCTCCTTTCCCAAATGTCTTTCCATCAGGCTTAGTTTGAAGACCTACATCCTGTAATTTCCATGGTTTTAAGAGCATAAGGATTGCTTTTTCTTGTGTGCGTATAGTTTTGGGAAAAAAATCAGTGGGCTTAAAAATTAACTTCTGATATATGTGTGGGATGAATAGCTTGCTTAAAAATAAATTGCTCAGAAACCAAATACTGCTAAAAGTGCTTATTTGTCTGAGCAATTGCCATTAGATCAACTGGTTTTCCGGACTAGCTGCAGCTACCGGGAGGAACAGGTAGAGAGAGAGTTTGAAGATTATAGTGATTCTGGACTCTGCATTAAGCTGTACTTCACATACATCCTATTTAAATCCCACGGGTGTCTTCAACAAAATGAAGGTCTAAATGGAAGACCTGGGATATTAGGTAAACTTGAGATGAGTCTACTTGGTCTTGAGTGGAATGGTGTTCTAGGGCATTTTGGCTCTGCCTAGTCCCAAACCATAAAATACATGAATCTCAATTTTGCATCTGATCAGGAAACAAAGCTGTAAAAGTAGATTCACTCCTAGGGCTCAAGCAGTAGTAATAAGTCCAGCAAGGCTGGAAAAATAGGTGTAAGAATTACATTCCAACCCACAAATGTGAGACTTCAGATCTGTTCTTACAGTTCTGGCCCACTCCTCATTAAAAGTAGCTCTGATACTTTCAGTATCTAGAAATAATCCACTGAGGCATTAGCAGAAGTAAAAAGCTTTGTCTCTAAAATGTACCAAAACTGCTTTTTCTGAATCTGCTTGACAACTGAAAAGGTCTTTGTGGTTTTTTTATGCATTGGATTAAAATAATTGATGTGAATTCTTATATAGGCCCAGTATTATTTCTATCAATTGTAAAATGGCTTGTTCTGATTTAATTTGAATCTTTCTTACTCAGCTGAACTTAACTAAAACAAACATAGTTAATACAATGATCAATGTTTCATAGTACTCAGCTAGTGCAAAAACTATCTCAAAACAAGCTTTCATATTATATATTATTTTATATTATATTGATAATCTGCAACTTGGTTGAGATAGAACAGATTACTGGGAAAGGTGTTGCACCACCACAACTAGCTGTAGTCTAAAAGGTCAGTACAGAACAAGAATTCAGGAACAAAAGTGACACTTTGGACCCTGAAGAGTGGTATGTCTAGCAGAGCTTTCTGTAGTGGCATTAAAGTGTTTGGCTTTTTTCATGTTTGCCAACCTACTTATTGCGCTGTAGAGGGAGGGATAGGAGGACCTGTGGTTCACACCCAATGTCAACAGCAAGATAATTTCCCTAAGAGTAAGTACTGCTTTCTAGAGAGTTTTAATTACCCTAGAGGTCCTGTGGTTTTCATCTATCCCTGCAATTAGCCAGTTATCCCACAGGAAGGTATTTGCAAAGTAATCTGCATGAAAACCTAATCCAACTCCTGTTTAAACCAGAGGTGCTGAAGATTTGCTAAAATTCTCTCACTGTCAAATGTAGCTTGTTTAGGGGCTTGAGCGTCTCCCCCATACAGCGTACCTGTCATGCAGCAGTCTTCTCACCTGGTTCAGAGCAGTCTGTGAAAATGAAGAAACAATGAAGGGAAAGGGGGTGATCTCAGCTCTCGCCTTTGCAAGGCAGTGGCACAAACTTCCCCACTTGCCTCTGGGAGCACCAAATCATGTTCTAATCTTTCAAATCATGTAGAGCTTATGGACCAAGGATATGGAAGTGATCTTCACTGAAGTCACACTGCCTGCTGTAGCCCTCTAGGATTACTGACTGCATATGGAAGGTTATGCGGTTGGCATTCTGAATTGCTTAATTCACAGGTTGCATTGTAAGCACAGCATGATTACGCAAAGTCAGAGTAGCCCAAGGAAGAAATCTGTGGTGGTTGCTGTTTAAGCTGATTGTTAGTGCTATAAATTTGCATGCACTGACACTTGCTTCTTCTCTGAAATGTAATGATTTATTCTTCATGTATGTTTATATGTGTTTATATATTAAAAACCTACATTGGATTGCATGAATGTTTAATGTGTTTTTCTTCCCTGACCTGAACAGTTTTTACTGCTCCTTACTGTAGCCTGTTTATACTGTGTCACATAGCAATGAGTGTTTTTTAATAGAAAAAACTCAGAGCTGCTTCTGGTAGTACATATTTATTCTTATCAATGTATGTATGCATCACTATGCAACATGCAGTCAAGTGCCAAAATGATAGACTCTTCCTGCACTTTTATTTTCCTTCAAGCCGTACGAGTAAGGTTCCATTTAAATCCCCTTAAATGAACATTGTAAATGACACATCAGAGAAAAGCATGTGTTTTACCAGTCAGGCTTGAAAGTGTTTGAAACCAGTCCTCAGTTTCAAGCGATAGGTAGACAACAGACAGGCTGTTGGAGTAGAGGGAGGGTAAAAGGGGAGTTGTATAGGCTGGAGGGGTTACAATGACTTGAGCAAACTACAGGATAAGGAAATAAAAATATCATACAACTTTATATGCTATGGTTCTTTCTCTTTATGAATAGCATCTTTGTAATTACAGTCTTTCACAGCACCAAATTGTTCCTTATTCTGTAAATGGGCAGAAAATCCAACTGCAGGTTCTGAATTAATGGTATCAAATTTGTGATTGATAGAAAATAGATATTCCCTCTGGATTTTCACAGAGAAATGACAACAATTCAATCAAGAATTATTTCAGAATAAATGTATTGGTGGATTTGCTGTACGCAGACTAACTCCTGGATAGCCTGAGAAGAGGAAATGCTTTGCTATTTCTTGTTGAGATTTCTTTCTTGAGAGTTTACAACACGCAGAACAGCTAAGTGTGTCATATAGTCCAGAAAATTTAAGACACGATCTGAAAACTGTCTATCATTGTCTGAGAACAAGGCAAGCAAGTGGCATGCTAAGCTACTCCTTGAGTTAACCACAGCCAGTTCTGAAGTCAAGTCATTCTGTGCACAAGAAAGTCTGATTTCTTTCAGTGTATCTCTTTTGTTCATGTTTAACTCATCCTAGAATTAAGAATTCATTTAAGGCAAGAATATAGACTAGGGAATATTTTTAAAGTTATTCTCTTGTTTCCCTGGATCCTGCTAATGTTTCTACACGGGTTAGTCTCCTTTTGCAGAATTAAGGCAGACCGAGTTTAGGAAAGCCTAAAATTTGTAGAATTTAAACTCTAATTGCCAGGCTACAGTGTTACTTGTCTGGTGACTGATGCCTTTTGAGGTAAAGAAAATATTTTACAAAGGAAACCAAAACAGTGCACTGTCTGCTTTGGACAGTCTAAGAATATGTATATTAGAAAATATTTTGGATTTCAAGGGTTCTGACAGTTCCCCAAAAATGTTAATTTTTTTTCTAATCTATATAACAAAATGTATACACACTGAAACTTACTGTGTGCAAGCAGATAAACTTTCAGATAGATGCCCAAACCAGCAATGAAAACAGGTAGACATTGTTGTCACCAACTGCTATTTCGGATTTATCATTGTGCTCTGTTCCAAACAGCAAATTTTGTAACTAACATGAAGTTCAAAGATCCAGAGCAACAAAACTAAGCACAGACAGTAACTGTGACAGCTACTACTGAGCTACAAGTCAGAATTCTGGAAAGACCTGTAGCCTCAATAAGACCCTTGCTGCTGAATTTCATGCCTTTCCTTATCTTTAGGTTGCTTCTGAACATGAAGTGGCACAAGCCCTCAGTTTACTTTAAGGTAAGTCTGCTCTGTGAAATTGTAGGCTTTCTGTAGGAGCACGCTATAAGGTAGAGTCTGCACCTCACTGTCTTTTTCAAGCTAGCTGTGCAAATGCTCCTGATGGATGTGATGTGATGTGATGGCAGTAAGGCTCAAAGTACTCTCAGTATAAAAACCTATTCCATGTGCAGATTTAATGTAGACCAAAGTACTCTATAAATTCCTCTTCTTCATGAACTAACTTTTTTGGTTAGACCTGTCCCAAAACGCCTTGTGCCCACTGGATTTTCTCAGCATGATAGCTAATGCACATTTTCCACCTTGAAGTTAAAGCATGATGAAGAAATGGCCCAAGATATGCCAATATCCATCTATCAAAGTTTTAAACATATTTAATCCTCAAATCAGTTGCTAATGTATGTTGATGTGTTGATGCATTTGCTGTAAGAGGCAGAGAAGGGAAAGAGTAATCATTTCCTCTCTCTGAGAATACTTTATCAATGGCAAAAGTCATGTAACAATTCATCCTCACTCTCAAAGGCATGTTATGCCATGTCAGCACATAAATAAAGAAGCTGTCATTCATAACAATTCTGGAAGAGGTATTATCCTGACTTCTAGTTCTTGTATCACGTCCTCAGCTTAGTTCCTTGTCCAGAATTACATCTAACTGCACACCACACTGACCATCTGAAACAGGCATCAGGTCCAGATGATAATCTTGCATATCTTTTGGAAACTTTGGGACAAATCCACCAAAAAACCTCAGAATTCACATTATCATAAAAGAACAGAGTTTCCTCCCAAACCAAAATGTTGAAGACTAGACTGCACGGAAGCAGCGTGTAAGAATTAGGAAGATAGATTAAGTAAAATGGCAAAGTCGTGTCCTTGAAGACAGTTGCAAATGGATAAATACTGGCATGATACTGCTGATCCATGCGAGCAGATGACATACTTGTTGCCCCAGAATTTTATATCATCCCAAATTATAAAAAATCCTTATCTCAATTGACGAGAATCAAAGTATAAAAATTATAAATTGCAACCCATCAACTACAGATGAACTTCTATAGCAGGACTCTAAAAATCTAGTCCTGGTTTGGGGATAGTTATATAGGAAGGGAATAGCCATAAATTAATCTAGACTTCAATGTAATTATATCTAATGTAAAAGATTCCGATGACTTTCAGAAAAGTATCAAATCTCTTAAAATATACCAATACTACGAATTTAAATGGCTTTAGAAGTAGTAAAAAGAAGCAATCCTAAGCTTTATAATACCACATAAACATACCTTCTTACCTCTCTCCTTGAGTGATTTGGGTCTTGTGTTCAATCCTGTAAATGTTCTTTGCTGTAAAAAGGCTGTTCCATTTTCCCCGTAATGTATAAATTAGAACCCGAATGGGGATACAGTTGACTGACAGTGGTGTGGTTCAATCTAGAGACCTAGATTAATGTTGAGAGCACTAGTAGGTAAGTATAATAATTCTTCCACCTCAGACGCTTCACTGGAGGATCCTATTTTTTTCTGTCCAATGTGACCACTGGACATTGAAACTGATTATAGTGATATTATTTATTTCATTAGTGCAAAATATCATCTAACCAAGGTAGTAATTTTGCAATTCCTTCTGGCATATTTGCTTTGCTTTCTTTAAATCTATTACCCCTCATTATGTATTTTTCTACTATAATTATCCTTTTCTTTTTTTTACTTTTGCTTTTAATTTTTAATATAATTTTCTCTATTTATTATTTTACGTATTAAACTATAAACCTTCATGATCTGTATCTGGCACACTCCACTCCAAAAAAGTTTATTAGGTTCCAGCCATGTTGTGTGAGGGAATGTTAATGTGAGTTTTAGCTGGAAGATAGATCACTGTTTCCTTTCCGATACAAAATCACTGCAATTACCAACCAGACTTCCTTAGGTGTGGGATTTGGCCTTCATTATGGAGCTACAAGAGTAAAAGCTATTTCATTATACCACAATGATATTCATAAACTCTAACACTCCTAAAAAACCTATAGATATTTAACAAATAATCGTACGTACACTCATTACAGAAAACAATGAAATAACTGTCTTTTGCACAGTTGACTTCTTTATTTTTAAAGCTGATTTGTTGCTCTAACTCCCTAGAAAAGCCTTTTGAGGCTCTTTGCTTTACAAATAAAAGGCTACTTTGGGTGTAATCTCCTAGGGACATTTCAGAGAGAGGAGAGGTTCTGATGTCATTAAGTACGTACAGTTGATACTACAAAGAAGAGCTTTAGCCAATGTAATAGTAGTTGCATAGAATGGTAAGTGTTGACCACACACAATTTCTGTTGACTTGATTTGTAACCGTATGTGCTCAGGATCTCTTGTGGTTTAAAATCCAGTTTGCTACATGTTGATCCAGAAACTCAGTTCAGTCATTGGATGAAGGCAAATCAACAACGGAGGTCTTATATTTGCTTTATGTTTGTCAATCAGGAAAGCAATCTTTGGGCTTAAAATGAGCACAGTATATGCATGTTATATGTAGGGACTAAGTACACGTGTACCTACCTATGCAGCATTATATATGTGACTGTGTGCGTAACACAGGAAACGAGAGTTACTCACCATTACAAAGAAAAATGAAAGTACTAAAAAGTTATAGTGAAGCCACATTGTCTTGGAAGTTTGTAACAGTATGATTCAATTTGCAGGAGAAATTTTGTCTCTCGGCTGTACTGTGATAGAGAGCCACTAGTGAAACATGCGTTGGTCATGCGTGTGCAGCAGAGTTCTGCTGTGTCAGCCTCTATAGCACACTCCTTGGCACAAAACTTTTTTGTTAATGTTGATGTCCAGACCATCCCGTTTTACTGAACTTAAGCACATCTTTGAGTAAAAATTTCACTCAGACTACATTTTGACAGAAAGTAAAATTACCAAGCATAAGAACACCCTCCTGTTGACTCTTGCGTGTGCAGTCAAGGACCTGAAGCGTTTACCTACTGTCCCCTTGAAAAGATGCATTATTTTACAAAACTCTTTGCATTGATCTGCATAGTTTAGATGCTATATGACTAAAATTATACCTCTTTGTCTGCAAAGCGTGTTGTGTATTGGAATATATGAAATCCACAAAAATAACTCTCTCACTTTTGTCTTTGTTCACATTCTCGGAAATCTTTCGGAGATTCCACTTTCTCCATCAGACTACATCACATCAGACTGAATCCATAACGGCTTTTAAATTGCTATATTGCATCTGAATTGTCTACAACAGAATATGTCTATGTTGACTTGCTGCAATTCTGAAAAAAATCACCTCTGACCATTAACAAAAGGGGTAGTGTATCTTGAGAACTCTGTGTATGACAAACTGACATATACAATAAATACGAATGTTACTACAGTAACAAATTGAAATTATATAGTTCATTTAAACCTTTTTTTCCAGCCTCAGCTAAGTCCCAGCTGAAGCACACAGGAAATAAACACATTGAGCTGTCTGGCACCAGGCAACTATCCAGGTCTTTTTCTGTCTAGCACTGGGCTAGGTTTATCCACCCAATCAACATCAGAAGGTTTATTTATGTGAGAGAGATATATTAGTAATAGATGGATTTATTCAGTAGCTCGGTGGATTTATACATGTACAAAATCATTTCAGTTTTAGGAGACCTAAAAATGAGTGCCTCCACTACTTTTATGGGCTGTATCCTGAAGTCCTTAGCAAGTTCTATTCTCTTCACAAGAAAAAAATGCAAACAAACCACTAATTGACATAAATGGGACATTTGCTGGAGCACAAATTGCAAAAGACTTAGGAACTGGTGAGGTGCAAGCAAACATGCAGCTAACTAAGCAGCAATTCAAATGGTTGTAGTAAATGCATATACATTTTATGCAATATACTATATAAAAAGTCCGTTTGAATTTTTACAGACCAAGATAGGCTTTAAAAGAGAAACAAATGCTAGAATTCAGAAAAGATATCTCAGTTTTCTTTATCACACCTAGTTGTAGAGGTAGATTTTTGTTCTAAGGAACTGTTTTGACATGCAAGTCAGGTCTGTGCCACGTTGAAGCCTGTTTTCACTGATTTGTTGTTTTTTAGAAAACAAGACAGACAGTTCTCCATAGTGCTAGGGTTTATCCATTTCAATCAGATAGTGAGCGGCCCATTCTCACCTCATTTGCAGTTTTTAAATCCAATTGGACATTGTTTTTTAAATGTCCCTTCTCTTTCCCCCCCTTATGGTGCCACTTGAAAGTTGAAATCTAGCAAGAATGTAATGTTAGGTGCCAGTTTTCTGAATTACAGCATGACTGCTTTAGCTGATCCCCAAAAGCAAGTGTCTCTTTATACCGCATAAAAGCCTGAAATGTTTACATATCAAAAGGCTATAGGCCAATTTCTGTCAAAATTATACATGAAGTTAAGCAGTACAAGCAATTTATTTAAACACTAGTCATTGTAGAAATATTAAAAACCATATGTTCTTCTAGCAGTTTTTCACAAATGCATCTGACCCATGACTTGGCTAGACACGCATGCTTCATAATTTACTCTACATTTCAAATCCCTTTGACATTTAAATAAAAGATCTTCATTAATAAAGTTTATACGAATGAAAACTTTAGAAGCTGATATTGTTAGAGGGAAGCTGTAGGGGGGGTGGGGAAAGCGTCTTTCTGCCTCGTTTTGAAATGACTGGTTTTCCTAATCAGTTCAAGAGAAGTTTATTTGGGGAAAAAGTTACCGTAATTTCACATTGGCTTTGGGGTATTGCTTATTTATTTATTTACGTATTTTAAGTAATAACGCAATCAATTTGAAACAAGCGCAGGGAACGCCGAGGGGTGATGCATCTGTCCATGATGCCATTTCGGAGAGGAGATCCACCAAAAACTTTGTCTCAT
>WAAB01019490.1:245127-264411 GCA_013389865.1 Piaya cayana | reverse complement strand
TCCCTCCCTCCCCCCGCTCTCCCTCCCCCGGCCGGTCCCGCCGCCCCGGCAGCGTGGGGCATGCCCGTCAGCATGTTCAGCATCGACAACATCCTGGCGGCCAGACCTCGCTGCAAGGACTCGCCGCTGCTGCCCCCGAGCGCCGCCGCCGCTCCCGTCGTCTTCCCGGGCCTCCACGGGGACTCGCTCTACGGCGGCGCCTCCGACTACGGCGGCTTCTACCCGCGGGCCGTGGCGCCCGCCCCCGCGCTGCCTCCGGCCGTCGGCGGCTCCCGCCTCGGCTACGGCAACTACTACTACGGGCAGCTGCACGTGCCGGCGTCCCCCGTGGGCCCGTCGTGCTGCGGGGCCGCGCCGGCCCTGGGCGCCCAGCAGTGCTCCTGCGTCCCCGCCGCAGGTAAAGGCGCGGGACGGGGCTCCCGGCGGGAGGGCGCTCGGAGCCGGGCGGGGAGGGCGGCCGGCAGCCTCGCGCCACGCCTGTCCCCGTCTCGTCTGTCTGTCCGTAGGTTACGAGGGCACTGGGTCGGTCCTGATGTCCCCTGTTCCCCATCAGATGTTGCCCTACGTGAACGTGGGCGCCTTGTCCCGGACGGAGCTGCAGTTACTCAACCAGCTGCACTGCAGGAGGAAAAGGCGGCATCGGACTATCTTCACTGACGAGCAGCTGGAAGCGCTGGAAAACCTCTTCCAGGAAACGAAATACCCGGACGTGGGCACCAGGGAACAGCTGGCCAGGAGGGTGCACTTAAGAGAGGAAAAAGTGGAGGTATTTTGCTTTCCTTTACTCTTTTCCACCCTCTCCCTTTCCCGTTTTTCGCGCCGGCAGCCCGCGGATGGGAGAGCAGCAGGTTGGCGGGGGGAGAAAGGGAAAGATTTTTCGTTTTCCCCAAGCTCCCGCCTGGAGGCGGCTGGTCCAGCCGATCACACGGCTGCGAGCAGATGTCCGGAGGCGATCGTGCCTCCTCCAGGAGCTCCGCTTATCCCCCTCGAGCGGCAGCTTCTCCCCAGCGGCTCCCTCAGCTTCTCCCCAGCGGCTCCCTCAGCTTCTCCCCAGCGACTCCCTCAGCTTCTCCCCAGCGGCTCCCTCAGCTTCTCCCCAGCGACTCCCTCAGCTTCTCCGGGCTCCCCAGGGCGGGACGGCCGCGAGTTTGCCTGTTTTGGGGGTTCTTACCCTAATAGTTTTAACTTCTTTAACCTAACAGGTTTGGTTTAAAAACCGCCGGGCCAAGTGGAGGAGGCAAAAGCGATCGTCTTCGGAGGAGTCAGAAAACGCGCAAAAATGGAATAAAGCGTCTAAAACGTCTCCGGAGAAGAGACAGGAGGAAGGGAAAAGTGACTTAGACTCCGACAGCTGATAACTCGCAGGGGGGATGCTTTCCGTGGACTGTCGGATACTCTCCAGAGGATGCTATCTTGCACAAACTCTGCCTTTGTTGGAGGGGGAAAATATATGTATATAATGTATTGTACCCCGAGCTGATCCCGTGTAAATAAAATGTGTTGCGGAGGTGTTGCACAGGTAGACGGCAGCGCGTTTGTCGCTCCCTGCGCCGCGGGGAGATGGACACGGGAGAGCGGCGGCCCCGGGACTGATTTGACGAGGTTTCGCGTAGTTTTGAGAGCAGGCGGAGGGCCGAGAAGCGGTGGCGGATTCCTCTCTCCGGGCCGGTCCCGTCCCCGGGGGCAGCCCCGATGAGCTCGTCCCCCTCCCGGAGCTCCGATACCAACCTGGCCCCTCTTCTCAGTCCCCGCGTGTCAGAGCTTCTCCCTCGGGCAGCCCCCGGCCCCCCTGCTCCTCCCGCCCCGCCGACCTGAGGAAATATTTGCAGGCGAAGTGAATCCGGCCTCGCAGTTTGTTGTTCCCCCTGCGCTTTTCTCTCCTCGTGTCTGCAGTTACACCTTGCTGAGTTTCCGAAGAGTTTGTCTTTGATCCCTGCTTAGAAAAGCTAGATGCTCCATCAGTGTTTGAAATCGCTGTTAGTACATTTCAGCCATTACCAGTTAAATTAGGGGCAAGGGGAGCCCAAGCCCTCGTGTGCTGCAGAGGACATTGCTAAGGGATGTTTTCTCCTATTTGAGGCAGCACCTTTGCAATTAGGAAGGCCAGTCTCATTTTACTCTTCCATCTATGAGTGCCTTCTAAAAGAGATGCCTCTTCTCCTACTAAAATTCACTTTCATTTTCCTCACACTTTATTTCCTGTGACTTCTCAGTTCTTAGTGCTCCTCTGTTCAGAGTAGAGCCACCGTGGTTTCCCTATGCTATCTTGGACAGAAAAAACCTTTCCCTCTCCTTGTCTTCAATGACTCCCTGTAAATTTTAAACAAATGACCCGAAGCTGTAAAGGCAATGACAATAACATCTGGCTAAAAATCTTCATGCTGTGCCTTTTATTCAGAAGTGGTAGTGAGTTGATTTTCCATAAGTATGGCCAATGCCTAAACTTACCTACGTGTACGCAGCTCATCTAGCCTAGTCGAGAAATTGGTTGATACAAATGTACTCGCCATTGCTTCCAGTGACACTAGAAAGGGTCAGCTGCTGTGTTGCTTGTCCTTGTGGTTTTCCTCCCTTTCCTGATATATCCAACCATTGGTGGTGTAGCGTGTTGTGTATTGCAGGTGTTAGTGCAATAGGGCCAGTCTTGGTACCTGACTACTCAGATAACACTTCCTAATGAAACCATGTTTTTTTCATAGCTGGTATCCCTCTCTGAGCAATCTCTCGCTGTACCAAGACAGGAATATCTGTCGTGGAAGAAATTAAGGGTGGTTTCGTACGAGTCAGTCCTTTAGGGGGCTTACGGTTTCATAACTACTACTTGCTTGAAGAGAAGGAGAAATTTATCCTCTTGTTCCTTAGCGCAGCAGAGGAGGAATGGGAAAAGCAAATGGACTCTTCTTCTTCTAGGATATGTGTCACAGTTTGGCTCTTCTGAGGTATTGTGTTTTGGAGATGCTACCATATTGCTACAGACGTGTACCTGATCTCTGTAAAATGTATTGAATTACAACCCAGCAGCACTGAAAGCTAGTTTTCACATTACTGAAAATTAGTTTTCAAAAGAAGTGTTTTGTTATGTCATATGCAGGAAGTCTCACCAACTGGAATTTTAATGTCATCTCCTCTGTATTCAGTCATTCTAAGGTTTTAAAGTACATACCTGATTTGCAAATAAAAGCCAGGTCTAAGGCTAATATTGCCCAGGACTTTGCAAATACTCATATATTTTCCTTACTTCCCATGTATAAATATCCTTAGTGACATATTGGGATCTTGGTAGGGTTTCATTTTGTTTTGGTTTGCATTTTTGTGTGTGGAGTGGTAATTTTGGAAGTCACTGTTAAAGATTTTAGCCTGCATGGTTCAATGTGGGAGTTAAACGGGATCTGGGTTTGTGAAGGCTGGGCTTTAATTATGTTTTTCATAACCAACACTAGTTACTTAAGGTTCTAGTCCACATCTTCAGAGATATTTAGTCTTCTAGTGGGAGAAAGTGCTTGAGAACCACAGAAGCTCCAGGTCACAAAATGGGCCAATTTCTGGATTTATTTTAAACATTTTGTTCTGTGTGAGCATGGGATGTGACTGAAGAATCAAAACCTTCTGTTCCAAAACATCCTTTCTATGCATGGGATTGTGTTGAGGTCACCTCTGATTGCTTCAAAATTAACATAAGCTTGATCTTGTAGTCACTGTTATATATTCTTAACATATTGATGTAGATCTGTTAGTGTTAATGATATCACTTTAAAGTCCAATTGAAAACCAATTTTAATTTTGACTTATTTACTAAAAATGACATTTGTGCCATTAGATAGCAGCAGTATCTGTCTTGGTTTTTTTTTCTCGTGAGTTTTTGCTGAAAACCTAAAGGCTTCGTTCTGCCTTTTTTTACACTACAAAATCAGGTCCTATGCAGTCTGGAGGAGTCTAATTGAAAAGCAGAGAGAAGATGACATCAGAAGGATCAAGAAACTGGAAAATTAAATAATCAAAAGCATGAGGATGATTGTAATAAGAAGATCTCTCATTTGCTATAATCTATCTTTAGATGTTTGTCTGGATTTTTATTTTAGGAGAATTCCTACATTTCGAGATGCAAATGCCATGTAACAGCCTTTATAGTTTTCTCTTTCTGTTTGCACAGTAGGGGAAAGGCAAAGGGAGAGACCTGACTATCTACTATGTTCCAACAGGTTCAGTTCTAATAAGTGGCTTTGGAAGAGTTGTTTGCAGTGAGATTTGTTAACATTTGGCTAAGAAGGAGACCAAAAGATAATTTAAAAAAATACACTTTTTTTTGTTTGTTTTATTTTGTCTGTGTCTCCTCTACTGCAATTTACAACCTTGCATCTTGGTTCAAACCTGTTCTCAGGAGATTTAACATGACTGAAAAACCCACATTGCTATTTCTGAAACATGAGGGTACTGATATGCTATCAGTATATATCAGTTTAAGATACTGATATACTGTCTAGGTTTTACAACATGAGTTCTATTTCTTGCTGTCTCACTGATTTTCTATGAAATGCTGGACTTCTTTCTTTCTAAATTTCCATCTGTAGAATGACTAATACTCCTTTTAGATCCCAGGGAGGTGGGGTGAGGGGAGAATTATAAGAAGAAACATAAGCTGCTTCGGAGGTTCACTGTTGTAGCGAAGAATTATTCCAGATCATGCTATGCATTATAGGAGTAATTACTGAGTAATTGTACCAAAGCAGAATATACCAAATAAATCTTCCTGACACCAGGCTGATTTAAGCTAGGAAATTCTCTTGTGAGGGAAAGCTAGAGAGAACAGCACGTAGTAAATGGACAAGGCAGAAACTTTCTTCTGTGTAGAGGAAGATCGAGCAGTCTGACGCATATCTTCATTGTGCCATCTGCATTTATGTGGCCAAAATTTATGTTTCTATTTAGTGTCCTATTTACCATATGTATTTCTGTAGTCTTGTTGTAATGAGTAATACTGGAAAGCAGAGGTCAGATTTTTTTGCTTGACATAAAATGATTTAGTGTGAGTTGAAAATCTGGACCTTTTTTTTCCCCCCTTTCAGCTTTACTGATAGTTGAGTGAACTGGTTTTGAGCTTTACCATAATGGGATCCTGGGAATATAAACCATGCAAACTCTTTCTTACACATGGCTTGTGAGGCAAACATTTGGATTAGTGGAAGTTATTAAAAAAAAAAAAGCAACATTAAGGTGAGTTCATATTTTTTGTGCTCCATCTGCATTTATTGGTTCTCTGGGGTTGTACACCATGGAACATAAATGAACAAAAACCTAGAGTTTTTGATTTGTATTCTACTCCCTTAGGGTTTCATTCCATTTATACTTTATGTTTTCCTTCTTAGGAGGCCTAGTGAGTCTTAACTAAAGCTAGACAGAGAAGTTTAGCCAAATTACTCTGTTTCTCTGGGGTTGCCACTTTCCCTGATGTGGTTAGAGTCTGTTTACGAAGGTAATAGTTGTAGCTGCAATATGATAGATTGTAAGCAATTAATGTAAACTTTGAAGTGACTTATCTGTTTAAAGTATCTGATAACCTTAAATGTAGGAACCCGTGTTAAAATATTATGGTTTGGACTGGAATTATCCAAAGCTGGAGAATTCAAAGGTAAAATTAAAAAAAGTAGAAATCAGATTTCTTTCACTTTTTATTTTCAGGATAGAATACATGTCTGCAGACAGACAGAGACTCTATCATTCAGGACACATGGCAAAACTTAAGGCACAACTGAATGGAATAATAAGGAGCAGAAGAAAGGCCAGGAAACTTCTTATAGCTTAAAAGTACTTACGCAGTTCAATGTTTAAAGTTACTTCATCTCCGTCTTCTGAATGCTGATGTTTGCTCTTTTCTGCTCCTTGTCCAGACAAGGATTCATGCTTATCTTGGAGATTCAGAGCTTCACCTTATTAGTATACTGTAAAACACGTCAAATACGTGTGCAAATGTGGATGTTATAATTGTCCCTTTGCATTACATCCAGGAAAAGGACCTTCCCCCAAAATTACGAACTAAGCATTGAATCCCCATCAAAGTATGCCTGTATTTGTTTATGTATGTACAATAATAATAGATCTTTATGCTTTTCTGTCTTTGAGGGGATTTATTCAGTGTTTGCTACTCAGTGATGGGAGAGTGCTTTACTAACATGTTTTTTTGGGTTTTCAACTTGAAAACTCCTGGGCAAAAGAGACTACTTTGGTGTATGGAGCTCCCATCCCCTGGGCTGAACCATCTCCTTCAACAGGGCAGCTCCCTGAAGGACTTCTGCTCCACTTTCTGTCTGAGATGGTGGACCTGTGAACATGGTAGACCTAATGTGTTCTTTTCCTAAGAAAAAAAATGAGGAACTGAGAGCCAGATGCTGGCAGCATCATTGCAGCAATCTCATTTGTAGGGTGACATCACAGACAGTTGGATCTGTACTGCAAACTAAAGTACAGGACTGAGCTGCTGAGAACAAGGATGAGAACTTTTGAAGTTGGCATCCCTCTTGGCTCCAAGGTGTTTTAAGTGTTGAACCTGAACATAACTGTATTTATTTCCTTTATTTATGCCTTTTGGCAAACTGCCAAAGAACTTACTTGTGAATTTTTAGAGTGATCCTGAGGCAGGGAACTACTGTTACTCCATTTTACTGTTGGAAAAGCTTAGGTACCTCTTTCTCAGGGGGACACACAGAAAGTCTTTGGCACAGTGCAAAAGTGGGGGAAGCAGAAGTGGTGCCGTATCTTTGGTGGTGAATTTTAATGCCATCAACATGTTTTCCTGTTATCCTGGTGGAATTTTGACATTCCTGGTGAAAATTAAGCCTTCATGCTCATGCTTTACATAATTAAATATATAATTTCTCCTGGTTCATGAACAAATTACATGGGGTTTTTTCCATGCAAGTGAACCCAAAATGAAGGTAAAATTAATGGAAGATAATTTAAGGCAGGAACAACATGGTTTTGGTGTATGAAAGATATATTTGTTAAAGCCACAAAATGAGAGCCCTGACCTGCTTTTCTTACACACCCAGAAAATCTTGCAAGGAACACAGTATCAGCAGAGGGTGAGTAGCTTTCTATTAACAGTAGAGAATGGAGAAGAGTTATTTTTATGCCAGATTTTACCCCATAGTGGATATTACAGTCAAGTTGTAAACCCCTTAAAAGCTACAAGGCACCAGTATAATGAAACACATAACTGAAATTTACTGTACATGTGTAGGTTGCAAGCCTACTCTTGAATACTTCATCTTTAACTTCTTAAATTTGTAGTTTCCACAGAGGGTTTATAAGTGCTAGTTTTTTGATTAACTGTCTCAAATAAACTACTGCTATTGTTATCACTGTAAATCTCCCAAACGTAAGAGCCTCAGGGAGGTTGATATTTTCTGTGGAAACTGTAATGATTTAGAAGGGCATGAACCCAGTACCCTTTATTTGGAGCTTCCTGTCATTGTATAGAAAGTCTCAGACTTCGTTTACATCAGTTATTACGTCTTATTTGTTTAATATTACTTTTTTATTGGTTTTATACTGTGTTTATCACGCACATTTTTAGAACATGCTGTATTTTTCTTTTAGTTGGCCCTAATGCTATGGAGACAGTTCTTCACAGTGAAACTTACTCTGTGGCTTCTTTATCCTAGTTGAAGGGATACCATGGAGGCCTGACTCAAAGCCTTTGTGAATTAATGAAAAACTTTATTCTTGAGCTGGTAATATTTCCCTGCTTACATTAAATGACAGGGCTACTTTGCAATACATTCAGTGAAGACAAGGGCATTAGTCCCTGGCAAAAAAGGGTAATGATTATGGGACAGAGCCTTGCGGGAAGGGATCATTAGTAATCCAGGGAAGTAATCCCAGGGAAGCTTTCTCCCATTAAAATTCTTGAGCTGTTCTGCTCTGACCTATTTAGTTAAAGTGGTCCTTCCCATCTTGTACAGGTGGAGTTTTATTGGTAGAAATGGATTTGTATTGCTAAAGTAACTACTGTTAGTAATATGTTGATAAAATAAGCTTTAAGGAGATAACCTCTATTCGTGTGAAAAGTTTTCAGAGGCAGTAATATTGTTTGCAAATGTATCCTTGACATAGAAGTAGGTATTTCCCATGCAAGAAGACTTGACTTGAGTCAACATTAGACTCTCAGATGTTGTGAAAGTTTTATTTCCATCTGCATAAGGACAAGATCAAAGTTTATGGGTACCCATCATGCTTGGCCTTAAGGGAACATCTGATTTACCAGATATTTAGGAAAAATCCAGAACAGCGTTCCTGAGTAGGAAAGCAGCAGTGTTTTCCTCTGTTCATGTAGTCATTAGCACAGCTACTTCAGATATCCAGGCATCTAAATTATTCTGACATCAGAAAAGAACCACTGAAACAGGGACTGATTACAGCCATAGTGCTTATGATGGTTCAATGCTTTAGTCGACTGATCCTTAGGAAAACTATTCAGTTACCAGACTCATTGCAGTTAAGGATCAAGTAGAATTCATTTTGATGACTAAGAGCTAGAGTATGAAGTGCACTGCAGTCATTCTTTCTTAGATCAGTCTCTTCAAGGTAGCTGTCTTTCTTAGGAACAAAACCAGTTTCCTTTTCAGTTTCACAGTATCTTCAGTTATGCATTGAAAATGTTGGTCTTGGCTGGATGGATGTCACATCACTACAAAATTAAACCAAAAAAGAGCAGATTTTATGTTAAATCCTGTGTTAAAAATAGCCTTTAAAAATCTATTAATTTGCATCTAACCTATTTCTACAGGCTTTTGCTATTCTTTTCTCAGTTTCAAATCTAGTTTCTGTTAAAAACCAATAGACATTCAAATAATGGCTAGATACTAATTTATAACCAGTCTATTGATCCCACTAAATTTCAGTTACATTTTTTTTAATCACTTTTGGATCAACACAAAGTAGAAACACAGCTGTCTGAGGACATTTTTGGAAGAAGAAGGTCTTACGTTTATAGAGTCTAACCTTTACCTCTGGAAGAAGAGCATGTGAACTGGAAGCAGTACCTTTCCAAACTACATTGCCAAGCCATTCTTGGCCCTTGATCAAGAAAAAATGAAGAGCTGGTAAGAGCCACTTCCCACATTTCCAAGTCAACATTAGGTATAAACTCAGTGTGTTTATGAGTGGCCAGGACTGTTGCTAAGGGGACTTGCCCACATGTATAGCTAGTAACAGTCATTGAGGTTCTGGCTGAGGATTAAAACAACTTATGGTTTGATTGAAAGTGTATTTGTACAACTGATGTTTTAAGATTCTTTTAAAAATTATAGGACATATATTTCATGCTTATTTTTGGAACAAAAAATCAAAATATATTCCTCTTTGTATATCACCATATGCTTTTAGTTTCATTTATTTATTTTTACATCCTTTTACTGGAAGTCCTACCACTGTTATTGTGGCATAAGTTGTAAAGACAGGAATTTACACTTGTAAATAACTGAAGCCTTCTGATCCATTTTAGGAACACTAGTTATTTCTGATAGCTTGTGATTATTCATTTGTTGCATTCAAATGGTGAGGTTCCACACAGATCAAACAATTATAAGGCAGCTGAGGAGACCTGAAGGGTATGGTATGATGCTTATTATGAAACTGAAAACTTCTGAAATGTATCTTTGTTATAGAAGTGTCTTCTGTGCAGAAAAATCAGAAGAAGGTAGTACTGAGTCTAATGATACATGGCTTGCAAATTGTATTTGCAAGTACTATGATCCTTCTTTACCTCTTTCAGCAGGTTTGAACCAATACCTGGCAGATACAAATTGGGATCCATTAACAACAATGAAGTGTTTGGAACACTTACGAGGCCCAGTGAATAGTGTTCCAGTCTAAATTCTTGCTGAGATAGATTAGCCAGAGACTATTCAATATAAAAAATAGGTAGGATTTACACCAAAAACTGAGAATGAATAGTACAGTTCACTGGATAGGATACTAGTATGGGAGTAATTGATGAGACATTTCCCGTAGTTCTGCTGCTGGTACTAACTCTTGTATGCCTACCATCTCGTCTAGGCCAGATATGCTTCTATCTGTAAAATAAAAGAATTCATGATATCCATAGATACCAAGTACTATTTCTCAATCAGAGTATCTTCTGGCTGAGCGTTTTCCTCCATTCAGTGCACACAGTGTCATGTTTTAGATTGGGAAATTAAAACACTTAGATGGATTTGTAATACCAGATCAAAGAGGTTCTTGAGAATTAAAACATTGCCAAACCTGACTTAACCTCAGTAGCTCCAGTAGCAACAGACTGATAAGTTTGTAAACTACAGCGGAGTTTCTCCTCTGACATCTTATTTAAAAATCCATCCTGAAGGAGGGACAAACCAACTTTAGATCTTATCAAGGAGGCATCTGAGCAAATGTGAGATGCCAAGGGTGCCACACATTCTGTACTTCTAAGAGAAGTGTATAGGCTGTAGAAGATGAGATTACACGAGTAAGGAGAGAAACAAAGCGTGTAAGACATGCTGCTGCTCTTTGGGGACTCAGTGCCCTACAGAACTGTGTGTTCCCATTGCATGGTAACTTATGTGCCTCAGCTGAGGGCTTGCAGCATCTCCCGAGCATGCCTTTTCTCATAATGTCTTATATGTGTGATTAATATCAGTGGAAAGAATAACCTGTTCTTTGAGTTTGTGTGTTTTGGTGTCCAGAAGGATGATTTCAATTTAACAAAGAATGCTCTTGTGCATTTATAGTGTCTGTATAATATGAATAATATAGTAGAAATTTCTTTGGTGGCATTTGTGTATTGAATGTTCCAATTCTGCTGCCAGCAGTTATATGCCTGAGCTATGGGGAAGTGATTGTGGGAGGGGGGAAGCAGGAGTATACCTGAAAAAAAAAACCGTTAGTGTCTCCATGGCAAGTATCTCTGAGTGGAAGACTCACTGCCTATATCAGCATTCATGAAGAAAGAGGAAAAGTTGCAGTTCCTAGAGTGCTTTGTGCTTTCCTGGTCAGTAATGCGTAAGTGCAGTTAGATGTTAGGGCCATTTCATGTTTCAGTTCGTTTCTGGTTTGTAGCTTTTTAGTCCTTTTATATTTCCAGTAACATCACAGATTTGCTGCATACCTTTACTTTTGCTGCCTGGAGAGCTTTACAGTGTTTTTTTACTCCACTGTTTGTTCTGAAGCTATACTCGTTCACTCTAAATCAGCATATAAAGTTTTGTTCTGTCTGCAAGTCTGGCAAGAAAAGAGGTGAGCTTCAAGTAAAATGTAATTAGTGATTTAGGATGCAGACAGCTGATAAGATTAGCTACTGTTTGAACTTTTCTTATTCTTGACCGTTGAAAGTTAAAGGACAGAATTAATGATGAACAACTTTACCTCCTCTGAGAACTGAGCTTTATATGTATGTTCTCAGAATGATTATTCATACACTAATTTATAGGGATTCTTTTCCATAGCTGCATTTTACTGTTGCACGTGCTGGAAATATAGTACTGGTTTCAGTCAAGGACATGTGTTCTTTTAGTACAACATTTTCGTTACGTCTCCAATAGCTGTTCTTTAGACGATATTGATTGTGGTTAAAAAACTCAACTCATGTTTTGAGAGATTCTTCCAAATTTTGCCATCTTTCTCTTCTTAGACAGTAGAGCTCCAGAAATGGGTATGATTTGGCCTAAAAGAGTGTGTTTGGTACTGCATTTTTCTCATTTAATTTCTTCTGTTGCAAACCACTTTAGTGAGATTCATTTATATCATGCAAGATATTCTATCCCTGCGGTAAAGAAATTCACCCACTTCTGATGTGGAACAGATATGGAAAGCCAACTGCCAACATGTGTTTGTATAAATACATATGCTGATGTAGTGATCCCTCTGCAACCATCTGTACTTGAGAACCTTGTTAGATTTCAAAAGCTCTGTGGAGGACATGGGGAAGGATCTTTAATGGAACCCTTAACTTGCAAGGCAAACAGTCCGAGCACAGATTTTTTTTTTCTACTTTAAGGGAAATTGCACTGTTTGCCTTACCCCAACATTTTGGATGACACGAGCAATTCAACAACACAACATCCCAATAAAAATTCAACAGCACAACAATATATATTTAAATCAAGCTAGTGTAGGTAATTTTTTAAATTTTCAGCTAAATTTTAAAATTTGCTTTTTTTTAGTTTAACATCTTAATTGATAGTTAGGCCACAATGTCAGTCTGAGTTAGTTTTTAGAAGTACCGAACATCTCCCACATAGGTCAGCGGGACTGTCCAAGTCCTTAATTTCTATATGTCATCTCAAATTAAAGTATTACATTGTGCCTGTTGGTGGTCTTTTGAGTCAAATTCCACTCAAGCTTCAGCAAAAACAGTGGGCATGATGGTACACCAAATCTGTTTCTTGCATGACATGCTTTCTGTGGTAATACTATATCGTAAGTGGTACATCCGGTTGTGCATATTTTATATGCTCATATTCTGCAGTAATGTCATATTTTGAGGGCCTTCCAATAGTTGGTTTAAACTAAAGTTTGTTTGGGAAGACAGTGTTAAAATTCTAGTCGCGTTATAGCAGTTGTATATCAACATGTGCATCAGCTCAGAGCTGACCCCATGAGAGATCTACTGTGTGGTTATTGTTGCTTTCTGCAGGTCCTGGAGATCTCTTGATTAAATCTTGACCTGCCAGCTTTTGAGATCTGATGCAATGAGAGCCAAATGGAAATGTTATCTGGTGTGCATAGTATTCCTGCATTTATCATGTGATTTCAAGCCTGAGGGAGAAAAGGGGAATATCACATTAGACAGAGAAGCTGAATCAAGAAAATCATCTCCCCCTTGTTGCTGTTCGTATCATCACTCTTCAGAGTCCTTTTAGCCAGCCTCATGAAACATCCAAGTTCATTATGGAAGCATATTGCATATAGAAGCATATTATTTTTTGGTTTACTTTTCACTTTTCTGTAAATGGGAAGGACTGTGACAGTTTTTAGTTTAAGGTAAGGAGGGCTGATTGTTGGACTTGATGATCTTTGAGAACTTTTCCAACCTTAATGATTCTTGGTTCTATGATTAGATACTTCAGCTGTTGAAAAGCACTGGGACCTTACCCACAGTCAAGACTCTAAGACTGTTTTCTGTTCATGTGACAGTAGCATCCAGCAAATGCAGATCACAGCAGACAAAGTCAGGCTCCTGCAACATCAAAGCAGAATGAATGCAGGAGAAGCAGAGTTGGAATTTTGGCATGGAGCCCAGTGGTATGCTTTGTTTCCTTTTTTCTCAAAACCAAAAATGGCATCTTAAAACTGACTAGTGCAGCTTGAAACTGAGATATTAAACAACCATCAGCCTCCTTTGGTTATGAAGATAACACTCATATATGCTAATATTAAAATGTATGCATGCAGTAGACAGGATGAACTTCCTCAGAATGTACTGTAGTAAATAAGAATGCACTTGTTAAAGGGTGGTGATGGGAACTTATATAGTGTAAACAAGAACATTTCCATCTGTAGATTACAGACACGGGGCATAAATTACATACCCATCTCTAGGCAATATCTCATATACATAGTTTTGTGCCCATGTGCCTGGAGAAACGGTAGATGCCCATCTTAATACTTGTTTGACTATAATCTGGGTTTCTCCAATGATTTAAGCTTTTCTGTGATGCAAACCTGAAAAGAATAATTCTACTAAAAAAAGAAAATCCAACGAATTATTAAAGCTGAAGGGAAGTTCAAAAAATGGATTTTTTTAACCTACGTGCACTTGTAGAATCTGTGTGAGACCAGACTTGTATGCACCACTTGAAAAGCAGAATTTGCTTTGTTAACTGGAGAATAACCATGGGTTTGCATTGTGTGGGATGGAGGTCAGTGTAAGAGCAAAATGAATGCCGTGCCTTGGAATGAATTACAGTTTTGAGGGATAGGTCCTGTATGCTCATTTTTGGTTTTGGCATTTAATGCCTTCCTCCTATTCAAATATGTGGGAGGAATCAAATGTCAAAATCTTCACGATGTACGATACATAATTTCTCTCTTGTATTTCAGTGGGAGGAACATCAGACCCCAAGATGATTATGTGCATACTGGTAAAGAACACATCACTGCACATGCTAATGTCAGTTGTGGAAGCTACAGAGAGGGTAAAATATTGTAGTCACCTTTCCCCTTTCTGAGTTTCTGTTTTTTGGGGGTTTTTTTTTTTCATGTATATTTGCAGAATGCCAGCAACCTGGAACTTTAGTTCTATATCCTGAGTTTTGGTCCTGGTGAAGGCAGAAGTCTAAGCATGAACATGTCCCAAGGCTTTGGAATCCTGGTCCAGATCTAGATCTGAAGAATTAAACCTAGCATTTGCAAATAGAGCTCTGTATACTTGAAAAAAATAGCAAGTCATGTTGAAAATTCTCCAGTATGTGTAGTAATAACATACCTATTTTACAGCTGGAAGAGTAGAGTCACAGGGAGGTTAAAGGCCTACTCACACTTTACAATGAGTCACTGGCAAAATTTAGGGGACCTCAGGACTTCACAGCTCTACGATTCCTAAGAATAACTGAGGTTCAAGGATTTAAACCCTTTTTGTTTAATTATATTCTCAAATAAGGTATTAGTTTAAACCTTGATGTCATTTACAGAGTGAATCCTGAAGTCACAGGAAATAAAGTAGAGGAAGTGTGTGGGAGACACTGAGTTGGATATAGGATAAACATTCTACATCCCAGCAGCACAGACTACAGAAAACTAGCAGATCCTTTACTGATACTCCTCTGGCTAACCGTTCTGCATAGACCTTGGGAGGTTGTGATCAAAACCTTGTTCAGCAATGACGCTCGTGAGGTTGGGGGAATAATATGGTTTGGATGAGCTCCTGTGCCTGCTTGCATTGCTCCTGATGCTGGAGAATGCACAGAGTAGCAGAACGGAGAGGAGAAAATGGTAGTCCTTTTTCTATGGGCTCTGGGCTTTACGCTATGCCTCATTCAGGCTTAGCTTACTTCCACAGTGTGCTGCCTTGTGGTTGCTCTTCGTAAACTTGGTTTTAGACACAAACTTCATTCATGGCCCCACCAAGACATGGCCAGTCCCTTTGGCTACATCTACAGTTTTGTCATGGGTGACCTAAGCCACACAGGGATCTCCATCTGTTGGCAGCATCAAGCAGGACAGAAATCTGCTCTTTGCCTCCTGATGCCTTAAAACATTGATTCTAAACATGTTTTGTGGATGGGGCTTTATCCAAAGTCTATTAGAAAGGAATGAAAGCCCTACATCAACTTCAGTGGGGTTTGAATCAGATCTTATGTGTCTGTTCTTACTCCTACTGCAGTCTCTGGGAGTTTTGCCAGGGATTCATTGGGATTTGTTTGACTTCACTGGGACCAGGACTGGGTCCAAGATGAGCAGACACAAGGGGAATGAATGGTCTTCCTGACCATTTCTAATTCTCTTTTGAGGTTACACAGCAATGCAAAATGGTGTAAAGCAGCATAAATAATTACATATCCTAGGTGAGAATTCTAAGCACATGCAATTTTATTGAATGCTATTAAGGTTCCCTAGTAGTTAATTTGATTAAATGGGACTCCCTGAATATTTTTCGTCTAAAAGTGATTTACAAAGTGTTTTAATATGAAGAGCTTCCAAAGGCTCTTGGATGTCAAAGAAGAGCTATTAATCTTTATATTAACGTTTTGAAAAACAACACGTGTTCCTGGATTAGCTGATATTTGTTTGCATTCTTCTTTTCTACAGAGAATTATCACTTTGACCTTTTTTAGCATATTGTAGCTATTTTACATATAGGAGCAGATTTTTTTCATATTTATAAGCTGGAATTAATCTAGCTTTTCATTGGTGTAAATAGGGGCTGAAACCCACAAAGAATATAAAAAATCCTCAGATGTGAGTTTTAATATTCTTTATCTCATGAAACACATTATTGATCTAGCTGACACACCATATGTATGACCATCTCAGACAAGGCAAAGAGAGACCAGCCTTGCCTAGTTCTTGCCCTTGCAGATCATCTCACTGACTTCAGCAGGACTGATCATGAAAGATGAAGGATTTCTGCGTGCTGCTTTTGCTAACAAGAAACTCTTTTTAGTTCAAAGAAAGCAGAGCAGACAGAATTGGCCTGGTGGGCAGATTATAGGGTTTGCCTTGCAATGCAGATATGCTTCTTTCATGATTTTAAGTAACTGTAAAGTGTGCTTTCTAAACAGAAAAGTAATAGACACTATTTAATGTGCTGTATACTATTGGAATTCCTTGTGTATCATGGTGTTTTTTAACTGTAGGTTGGGAGCTTATTTATTACTGACATTTCTGCTCTGTGTGTGTGTGCAATAAAAAAAAAAAAATCCCTGTAAGCTAACACAGCATGAAACCAATGACAATTTCAGCTGCTTAGGGCTGAAAGCTGTAAATAGTAGAAGTACTGTGTGCTGCCAACCAGAGGCAAAAAGAAGTATGATAAAGATTATTTAGGAAGGGCATATTTTATGAGATTGCAGCAACAATTGTGAGGCAATGTCACAGAACTTAATAGGAAAGCTAGAGTCCAGGGTTTCCAGCACATGAATTTGCTCTAAAATAAGTTAGAAAAGTACCACACTTGGTTACCATGGTTAGGACTGTTGACTTGTTGCATTATGATTTTCAGCATTACTAATTTGGTTCTGTATTGTCGGGTCAGAAGGCCTAAATTAAACATGGCTTGGGGTTTTCTCAGAGTATTTCTGCTAGGAAAAAAAGAAAGAAAAACCAAATCACTGAATTAAGAATCTGCTGCCGATTATAATTCTGATGTCATATGAAAGATAACACTGGAGACACATTACCTCTTTTATTAAGCAATATAATGGGCCTTTCCTGTTATCTATTAATTTTTTTTATTCTAGAGAGCCCAATCATGATGGTGGCATTAGTACAACAGCTACATCTTCGCTTGCAGCTGAATACCGGGTTCTCGCCAACCTTCATTGAGCTGTCTGAAGGCTATCAGAGCTGCAGCTGGAAACAGTAAGTGCCTGCAACTAGGTTTGCAGAGAGCAACCAAGGTAGGGTCTGGCTGAGGGATAAGCCCACGACAGGTAGCCTCATCTTTGATTCTGTAAGGGAACCCTACTGGTCACTTTGCATTTTTTTAGCATATTTCTATATTTAATTTTGGGTTTCTGTTGTTAAGTCTACTTCCTGTTCTCATCTTTTGTCTGCGCAGTCCTGCTTCTTGGTGTGTGAATTTTTTAGGTAATAGGCCTTCCTGTTCAAATGTTGGTTGACACTAGTGTGCTCTGTCCTAACTTCTGGCTTCTTGCCATCCCAGCTCTTGCACTCTCTTCTGACCATAGTTCATATACCTAAGCCATAATGTATTTCTTTCTTAACCTCCCTGCCTTCCCATCTTCATCCTCAAATATTGGATATGTTAAATCTGTATATGAATTTATACTTGCACATAAATCAGGAAGATAAATTATTATTACAGTGTGGAACTTTAAAATAAATAACATACGTCCTTTTCCCACCCTTGTAGGGAAATTTAGTGGTTTGTGTTAGCACACTAGCTTATATTTGGTTAAAATAAGCACATTACCTAACCCATTGACCCTAGTCCCAGTCCTTTTACCCTTGAGGATTTGGGTTTGGCTAAGGAAGCACCATATAAAGGGGTAATCTGCTCCCTTCTGCCAGCAGAGTGCTTGTCTGATAGTCACCTACTTAACTGCCTTTTTAAAAAAGTTTAGAAATGCATGTTGGGTTGGGCCTGCTAATGATGCATAGAGTTTTTCCTGTAGTAAGCCCTGAGACTTTTTTTAAAAAATGCTTGAGGACTGTTATTTTTACAGTGTATTTCTGCAGACAACTAACAGTGGGTGAATTCCCACATCCCCAAATTTAGGCTGGAATTTTCTACATGCAAAAACTTTTGGATCAGCCACAAGGCAGCAACACAGCACATCACAGCTAGTGTTGTAGACTTTTGAAAACTTTTGGGGTGCTGCCACAGATCCCACAGCCTTTTGGCTGACCCATCACTGGCTGTGTACAGCATGGATTGCCAGCTTTTGTATAGGGATCGCTGTATCCCCAAAGAGGTATTTTGGGCAGACCAGACAGAGCCATGTTCATGTACTTGATTTTCAGAAACTTTCCAGATTCAACCTGTTCACTCTTTCCCCATCCTGTCCCTCTCCAAAGAGTAACATGCAGTCATGCTTGCCATGCGGCTGCCTTGGTTGAGGCTGGATACCAAAGGGTTGAGGGCCACCTCTCACCACTGGACTGCCACTGATACTGATCCACATCATCTGTTCTTACAGGGTGTCCATAGCTGTTGTACACAAGAGCTTTCTCTCACAGTTAACTTTACTCAAGTATGACAAAAAGCCTAATGCCATGTGGGATTTTCATTCACTGTAGGAATTCATTACTATGTCCTATCTGTTACTTATTTAGCTGTTATTTATATTAATAAAATGAATACTACAAGGGCTTGTTGTGCAAGGGATTTGAGTTGGCCCAAAAAAACCCCCCACACCTATAAGAAGAAATAAAGTCCTTTTGTTTCCCTAAAATTATTACTATTTGAAGTCTGATATGCCAGACCTGGTGTATTGCAGTGAAGGCTGCACTGATACTTAACAGTTATTTACTACATGATTATTTAGAGTCACTTTCTTTTTAGTCAATTGTAATATTTTACCTTTTGGAGCTTGACTGGGATACAGCATCACATTTGGTTCTAGTCATATTGTAATAATGTCTGTGTGACATGGGGCCAGAAAGACCTACAAAAGCAGCCTGTTGCTTTCGTTAAAGCCATTACAAAAGTCTAGTTATGGTGTCCCCAGTACTAATTCTGATAACGGGTTGTTAATTTTAATTACTCATCAGTTGAATATCTTGACAGAAGAAATAAGGATTCAACTTCAGTCAAACAAAATAAACATATTTGCCATAATATCTGGCCATTTGGGTAATGTGCCAAATGTAGTAATACTGTGTAGTGATAAGTAATTTATGATCTTTGCTCTGCAAAGGGATCTGAACAGGCTGGACCGCTGGGCTGAGTCTAACGGCATGAGGTTTAACACAGCCAAATGCCGGGTCCTGCACTTGGGGCACAACAACCCTACGCAGAGCTACAGACTGGGAGAAGTCTGTCTAGAAAGCTGCCTGGAGGAGAAGGACCTGGGGGTGTTGGTCGACAGCCGACTGAACATGAGCCAGCAGTGTGCCCAGGTGGCCAAGAAGGCCAATGGCATCTTG
>WAAB01019490.1:179492-245008 GCA_013389865.1 Piaya cayana | reverse complement strand
TGGAATATGCTGTCCAGGGAGGTGGTTGATTCACCTTCCCTGGAGGTGTTTAAGTCACAAGTAGATGAGGTCCTGAGGGACATGGTTTAGTGTTTGATGGGAATGGTTGGACTCAATGGTCCGATGGGTCTTTTCCAACCCGGTGATTCTATGATTCTGATTCTGAGTAGACGAGGTCCTGAGGGACATGGTTTAGTGTTTGGTGGGAATGGTTGGACTCGATGATCCGATGGGTCTCTTCCAACCCGGTGATTCTGTGATTCTGTGATCTTCACCAGACCAGGATATAGTTAATGTGATGTCATTGTTTAGATACTCTCTTCTCATTACTTATTTGTATATATATGTTCAGTATTAAAAGGTGGTGAGCCCACAATTTTTATTACTGGGCAAGCTGTGTGCTCCGCTTGTAAAACTTTTTTTCAGGCAGGGTGTGTAGTGCCTTCAAACGTGTTTTACCCTCACCTCTGGACCTTCAGAGTGATCAGAGCAGTAGCGAACTACCATATTATGAGGTACAGCAATCACACAATGCATGGCTGTCAAACTTTAACAGAAATAAAACATAACCAGAAAAAGTTTATTATCTACTACTTTGGGGCACAGTGAAAATACAAGAGACAACATTGAGTGGAAAAACGATTGCTACTTCAGTTTGCCACCTAGTTTCATTGCAGTCATCCACTGTGGGGTGCTGTAGTCAAGGCTCAAGAGACATTAAAAGAGCATAGCTGAATGGTGCAAGGTTGTGGATTGTAGGGGGTTTTAGTTAGTAGCAACCTTGGGAGGACAGGCTGGAATTTCCGAAAACTTGGAAACAATTTTTCTTTCTTTTCTCCTCATCTTTGCCTTTTTTTTTTCTTTTTTTTTTTTTTTGATTCTGGTCTTTCACTCTCACAGCACTGAAAGGAGGAAAAATTCTAATTTAAGTCATCATTGAAGAATGGGTAGTGCGTAAGGATTGGTCTGTATGCCTTTTCCTTGGCCCTCTATTGGATGGAGCTGAACTCAGCTGGGTACTATGTCTCTCAACCTACAGATGAGGATGTTGTTCATGTTCAGGCGGTGAGAAGCAAGAAAATGAGGGCACTACATTGCTATGTTGTACATAAATGCTCACATATTT
Organism: Piaya cayana; assembly: GCA_013389865.1. Taxonomy (NCBI): domain Eukaryota; kingdom Metazoa; phylum Chordata; class Aves; order Cuculiformes; family Coccyzidae; genus Piaya; species Piaya cayana. The sequence continues at coordinate 243,882 of WAAB01019490.1, read as the reverse complement.
ATCATCATATGAATATGCAAGAGAAGAAATGGAAGAGCTGCTTTGGCTCTTTAAGTAGCATTGCACTGTTGCGGATGAGGTTTCTTTTTTTTCCCTGATTTATAACCACATGCAACAAACGTTGGCAAAAAGTAGAAATACAATTAATTCATTATTATAGGCAGGCAGATGATTCAGGTTGTAGAATGGTGGTGATGCACAGAGCAATATTAGAAATGTTTTCTTATGAGCTGGTTTCAGTTTTCGTAAGCATTTTATTTTTTATCAACTTGATCAACTGTGCTTTGCAGTCAACAGAACTCTTCTCCATAGACTCTCATCATGCATTCTTTTCAAACCTTTTTTCAACCTCTTTTAGCTTTGACTGCAATATTCCAGACCTGTCCCATTCCTCCATACAAATGACAATAATTACGTGAGTTGATCACAAAGAAGGTCAGAATTTATTCCCTATTCCAAACTAAAGCACAAATAAACATAAAGCACACAAAAAAATAATATAACCTTAACAGTAACTTTATTCTCTTTGGTTCTGTTGTACATCTTTATCCTTTGAAGTCTAGGCAAACAGCTGGAGGCTGTGGCAGAAAGTTACAAAGATATTTTTGAGAATGAAAGTTACCTATTGAGGGCATTTTACAAATCCTGGATTCCTTACCATCAATGCTAACATTTCCTTTAATATGCTGATTACATTTCAGTTCAAAATGTGCTGATTGTGAGTGAGGTCATCTATCAATTAGGGAAGCACAATTGCTTAATATGTTCTAACCTCAGTATTTTGAGGTCCAGTGCTCTTAAAATGGGAGAATCATTAGTCTCATGTCCTAATAGAGATGTGAGCTGGAGAGAGTTCTGTAGTGAATATGTGTGTAGAAGATAAAGACCTTCCATTTGACCATCCTGGGCCTAGAGAGTACCTAATCCAGGTGGAAACACATGATGTTGGAGTAACATAACTCCCCACTTCCTTGAACTGCTGAATTTCAAATCTAACTTTTTTACTGCAAAATACGTGTAGTGGTTCCTGCTCTAAAGTTTTGGCTGTACAAGGGATTTTAACTATTGCTTTTGTAAGTTCTACGTGACTATTACAATGTGAAAAAGAAGTCACATCAGGAGACATAAGCTCTCCACAACTAATTTTTTTTAAAGAAAATGTCAGTAGCTTGCAAATATTTTGTATCATACAGCTTTGGAAAGGACAGCTTTAACATGGTTTTGGGTTGCAGACAGTGCAGTCATGCTCTTCTGGAATAAATGAGGTGTTACTGCAGAATACCAGCTACGACAACCATGGGCACTTTTAGTACTGTCTGGGGTCTATTGCATGGTCAGAAATTATTCATACGAATGTTCTCACAGAGCATGCAAATAGTAGAGGTTATGGCTGGCAGATTTTTGAGCCAGCCACTGTTGTACATTAATCTAAGCACACCTCTTTATCCATACATGCAAAGTAGCTACAAGATGCTCTTGAAACCACGGCACATTTTCATATTTCCAGTAATAATAATTTTTTTTGTTATGAAATAATATTTAAAATGCAATGATTCAATACAAGCAGTTAGATTTTTAGCTCAGTGTGCAGAGATTTAACTGCCATTTCTTATTGTTGCTAATGCAAGTCAGGTGGCTAATACCCTGTACAGCTCACTGAAGATTCGCCCCAAGATGCCTTATAAATTGCTTTTCATTGAAAGCACATTCAAAATTCACTTTTCTGTATATGGTTATTGCTATTGCAGTTTTAGTATAGATATTAAGCTTGTCACTGAAGAGAAATCATAAAGTCAAACAGGGCTTTTAAACAAAATCTCATGCAATAAAGTTTTAAACTCTAGTTGATCTTTTGAACTGCAGGTTTTCTCCATTGAAGGTCATGACTGGTGTGCATTACAGCTGGATCTGCACCTAGACTATTTTGTCCTTTCAGTTTGGCACAACCCAAGTTCATCTGTGCTTGCAGCCAGGAGTATTACAAGATGAGATTTTGTTACTCTCATTTCAAATTAAAAAAACCACCTTTATGCAGAGATAAATAACTTCCCCGACTAGAATGCCTTATTAGACAGAAGTTTGTAGTACATTAAGCTATGTGGCTATTTCTTTTCTTCCTTCTTTCAGCTATATAGTTCTATGGAAGTTCCTGACCTTTGTGTAATTACTGTTTCTGAAGGTTGTACTCTGATAAATCTAACTTTCTTGGATTGTTTTGATGGTTACTAGGTGTAAAAGGATTATTACTTTGGAGCCAGTAGACTAGTAATCTGATTCAGCTGCCTAAAGATGACATAACAGAAGTCGGTTTAGGTGCCTCTTCACAGTGGACATTTGAACATATATTCCTGTGGTTTCTTTGTGGCTTGAGAATGTTTCTGGCTTTGGAAATAAGATCCTTCTTTCTGAGCACCCTGAGCCCTTTTGTGGGTAACTATAAACCTACAAATGATATGATGCAGATGGGTTTTAATTCTTCAGCATCGCCCTTTAATATGTATACTCTGCTTTCTGCAAGTCTGATCTGTTTGTTTTTTAATTCAGAGAGGGGGTCAGTATTGATGACTATTCTGCAAAACAGAGGTGCTGTTGATGTTGGTTAAGAATAATGGGTTGTAGTCTACTACTACTTGTTTCTTCAGTAAAGATGGAGACATCATCATCCATCTGTGTCACACTTGGACTAACAGAAAAACTTCTGAGTTTTAAGGGGGGGATCCTATTGTGGTTTGTGGTGTTGAAATTTATGATGTGAAGTTCTGGAGAGGGGAAGGAGAAAGAAGCAAGCATATGGATTTTTGTTAGGGAGTTAAATGGAACATTGTTCATTTGAGGCTATCTTGATCATGCACGTTTGCCAGGTCCATGCACAGCGCTCAGCCAGTATGTGTGTAGGGTCATCAGAGGAAGGCTTAGTAACCTCAGCCATCAGGACAGAAGTTCCTTTAGAGTTAGTGAGGCTATGCAGCCCTTCTGCCTGGTTTCTTCAATTCAGTAATTTCTGTGTTTTTCTGCCTTCTCTGTTTTGACCGGGATTGAACTACATTTAAGTCCTTACTCTTCCCTGGACAAATTTTCCTTTTGAGTATAGAAATGTTTTGTAGATATGTGAAAATCTACTTGCTGAACTCTGGGTCTGTTGGATCAGAAAGAGTAATGTGGAAGAGACCTTGAAATGTTGCCTGACTCATCCTCCTGGCTCAGGTTAGTCTCAGCTATATTAAAATGTCAGGGTTGCTTTTGCATTTGTGACCAGGTATTAAGACCCATGGCTTTCAAAGTGGAAAGGCTTTTAAGTCCGTTTTGATTGGAGTTGTTTCTCACCTATCAATTTCTTCCCTGCCAGAGTTGCTTACTCAAACACCTTATACTATTTGCTTACGAGCTGTGTGTATTTTTCAATGTCTAGTAAATAAATCCCAGTGGTAAACTGTGACTGAGAAGGTAGAATCAAACGAGTGAAGACCTGGGAATTTAACTAATGAATACATCAGCTTAGAGGTACCAGTCTCTGAAGGGGCAAATGAAGATGTGCATACTGTAGGTTAGTACCTGGCCACAAAAATTCTTCATACATGTGTCAGATGTCTACTTTCTACCACATGTGTTGTTTCTAAGGCTGCCACCATGGATTGAGTCTCCTCTGTGAATTTCAAGCCTCAGCCTTGACTGTCTTAACTATAATTTTTTCTGTCTACCACATAAACTTATCAGCTAGTTGACCTCAGTGGGTTAGTGTGCTGAAAAAGCTCTTTTCCTTTTCAATTTTAGAAGTTATTTCTACTTGCCTGTCCAACTAAATTCACACTTTATGTTACACAGCTATGAAAGTAAATAAGATATGTCAGTAGACCTACTCTAAGTAGAGAACTTTGCAGGAAAATTTAATTTTTTTTTTTCAGTGCAACTACCCCCCCCCCTTCCTTATTTGGATGAAGAAGAAATAAATGTTGTCTACATCTTTTACAAAATCCAGGTAATGATTTTGTCCCACAAGAGGCACTTCAGAAGAATAGAACAGATTATTAGCTGTATCAGGGAACTTTTTTGTAATTTTTTTGGACTAATTCTGGGATTGTCTCATTTCTGTGGAGAAGAAATAAATTTTATTTTGGAAAATGAAGCTGCACAGAGTGCAAGCCTACATATTCATATTTTAATAAAGACATTCTTCTCATACTTCAGCTTGTTTAAACCCACCATTGAAGTCTGGATTTGTTAGATTGATGCTGGAATGGAAACTGGGAATAAACCTTGGTTATGATGTAACCAAAGATGTCTGATTTCAGGGAAAAAAAAAATCTCTTCTAAATTTGGGCTATAGTAAGCCCACTGTGAGCCAATGTACATATACAATATTAAGGAGAGCTTTCCTACTAACCGGGGGACTTAATAAGTGGTAACAGCATAGTTGGCCACTGTCTTTTTCAGCCTGACATAAGATAAATTAACTCTCACACATATATTCCTGTGTTGTTTTTTGTGTGTATAATGTATATACATTTGAACATCATTTCCCTCCTCCTAGCTGAAGTTCATTAATCAACAATGATAGGATTAATTCCACGTTACCTCCTTTATATGCCTTGCTGGTGTTGTTCCTACTTGCAGCTCTGTCTTGATGAGATGTTCCAATGCACAAAGCAGAGTGTCAGGTGAGGTCATAGAATCATAGAATCACCAGGTTGGAAAAGAGCTCTTAGATCTTTGAGTCCAACCATTCCTATCTGCCACTAAACTACGTCCCCAAGCACCTCTCTACCCATCTTTTAAATACCTCCAGGTCATGTGGTTCACACCTTGGGTGGCTTTTGAGTGGAGGTGGAATAGTCTTTCAGCAAGGAATATAGTTTTCTTCCTCCTCATGTATCTTGAGTACCACAATCCTGTTTGTTAGATATGCTGAATGCCTGCATCCTCCATCTTTACGGGAAATTTTGGAATGTCAGCATCTCTGAAATCTCATAAACTGTATGCTGCCTGGGTTTTGTGCATAGTTTGTGCATTGCACACTTCATAATAATAATTTGTAATAAAGCAGTCAGGGACAGGGAAAGGTACCATGCATGTCTTCATTGCTCAGGAGAATGGGCTTTGAACAGCTGTACCTTGCAACTAAAACTAGTGCTGTGAAACTTTTCCTTTCCAAAATGTCATTCAAAAATCTCACTGGCTCCAACTTGAATTCCACTGTGGTTTGTCATTAATGCTGTCTGAGGGGAAAAAACCCTAAAGGCTACAAGTATCTGAAAAGTCCTATCCTGTGCATATGCTAATGGTGAATTTTTAGTTGGTCTGTAATATTGCATGAGAAGATGTTATTGAACTATAATTACCAGTGCTCAGAATTTTCTGAATGTTATGGGTTTCAGTTCTCAACAGTAATATGGCATTAATGTGTATTTTTTTGGCTGGATTTTGAGTATGCGGGCAACTGCTCTTCCTTTATACTGGTGGAAATAGTTAACTATATATAATTAGTAACATTCAACCCTCTCTCTAAACTACCAGAACTTGCCTGTGTCTCACATTGTCAAGGTTTATTGCAGGCAGCCCAAGACGAGAGAGTTCAATTAGAAAATTAACTTATATGTTATTTTACCATATTAGAGAGTTGATTTGCTTCCAATTTGAAACAGATGATACATTGTTTTAGAGGGTTGGAGTTGCACTTAATATTCTCCTATAAAAGAGGTAAAGACATACAAGACTTTTCCGCTACATTGCGTTAGGGTTTTAAAAATAATATGCTTTTTACAAGCCTAACTGCAGTTTTTATTCCTCTGAGTCATGTGTGCTTGGTGGAAAGCATGTACTTTCAGTGTTTCTCAAAGTATAAAATGTGCAATAAAATTCTTTAAAAACAATTTGTACTACATTTAGCTTTGCAAAGGAAAAAAAAATATCTAGTAAGTTTAATCTAATGTCATTAAATGTTGTGGAAAAATTACCAGGATTACATTTTGCGGGACTAAATGTTGACTATTAAAATATTTGTACTTTTAGTAAAGTGTTGTAACTGTTGGCTCACCGAATATCTAAACCTAACCTGTACCTTTCCAAATGTTTGAATAATAAATTAGACTAAATGGACCTCCCACCTAGGTGACCTTGCTTTTGCAGATGGCACCAGGAAGGAACGGATGAAGGGAAAAGGGCTCTTGAGCAGAAACAATGTCAGAGGGATATTCAGTAGTAGTTGCTTAGGCCAATCCAGAAACCTTTATTCAGAGAACAATCAGGACAGCTGAGCAGTGCTAAATAGTCATAGATTGCAGTATGTTTGCCCACATGGCTTCCTTTTTCAAGAGCAAGTTACTGTTTGTACTGGAGTTCATGTGAACAGGCAGTCATGGATATGAGATGTGCCCTAATTTGCTTTCATGTGTATTTTTTGTAGTAGGAGGCAGGGTTGAGGGTGTGTCAGCTTTTACTGCTTTTCTACCAAGTCACATATCAGACAGTACAAACAATTCTCCAATTCATTAAAAATATAAATAGACTGTTGAGGTTTACTGAATGAAGCAATGGCACCCATAAGGGGCCAAGTGGATGCTTACAGGGTATAAGAAGAAAAGAAAGGAAAAAAAACTTTCCTTAGGCCTTAATGCGTATAGGACCAGCTGTGCTCATAGAGTAGCCAAGTGAATGAGCTATTTGAGGGAGTGTGCCAGTAGCATTCCCTTCTCGGGAAAGAATATAAAGATATTTCAAATAGGAGGCAGATGAATAGATTTCTGCACCTTTGTGGAATCCCTCCAGAACAGTTTCATTGAATCTTTTAGAGTTTTCTTCATTGTTACTTTCCAAGGCTAAATTCAGCAACAGACTAACCCATGATACAGAACACACAGCACCTGGTGGCATGTTATAAAAATATTTAAACCCTTCTTATTATCTTCTGTAAAAACAATATCTGTCTGGAAGTTTTATTTCACTTGGGGAGTTCAGATTACCAACTTTCCAGCAGTTTTTACCAGTTCTATCCAAAAACAATCCTGGGGTTTATAAGTTAATAAATGGATAGAGTACTTTCAATAGGGGACCCTGAGAAGCCAAAAAAGCTGGAAAAGGAGATCAGGGAGTCTGTTGAGTGCGTGACGTTGCCAAATCCAAAGAAGAAAATAAATCTTGATGCCCAGCATCAAGATTTGGACAAACAGTTGCAGTCTGATGGAATTCTGAGTAATCCCTCTGAAGGAATTACTCAAATTCAATTTGGTGCTTTCCACTTCTGGCACATGCTAGAAGCAGGCAATTTTAAAAAACAGGCTTGAAGCATGCACTGTTACTACTCCAAACAGCTACACACGTGCACATCAAAATAATAATAATAAAAAGAATGTTACCACAGATTTGCATCCAGGAGGGAAAAATTAAATATTTTTATGTGATGTTAGAATGACATAACTTAAGGGATTTTGTTTGGGTTTGGGTTTTCTTTTTCCTATCAAGAAAAGTGCATATAGAGCTGTTAAATAGGGGAATGGTGTTTCCCTAAGTAATCGTATAGCCATTCTTTTAGTTTTCTTGATTTTCCAGTAAGAAAGCAGCAATATGTAGTGGTAAATGATATAACCAGAGAACACGTCAGGCCTTGGTAACAGAATCATTTCACTGGATAGTACTTAATGTTTCACATATAGAAAGGAGATCACAATTTGTCCTATGCATTTCTGTCTTTCAGAAGGGATCCAGTCATCCCTTACATATGAGATCCTCTGGGAAACAATACACCCATCATTAAAAGAGCTAAGAGGAAAATACTGCAAGCTAGGTAAGATCCCAAGCACTCTTCTTTGTTTTCAAAAATCAGTCTTCCTTTGGCCTCTTGTAGGGGGACAACTGAGGAGAGAGAGGTATCTCTGCAGAGGAATGTGAGGGGAATGAATCCAGTCAAATCAAAACAAATTATTATGGAGATATTTGGGAAAATTTCTAACCCATAGTTCCTTGTTTTTCATTATTTTCAAATCACTACAAATAAAACATAAATCAATTGCTCAGGAGAGAAAGGGCTGTAAGTTGTTCACTAGTGTGATGTATCACTTCAGACTACAAGTATCAAGTGGAGGCAGCTTCAGGGTACAGTTTTTCCTCAGGAAAAGCTGGGTTTTCCTTGTTAATTTATTGGTAGGTGTTCTAGCTTCCTTTGATATCTTGTGGTCTCAACCTGACTCTCCTCTCAGGCTGAGGTCTGGCTCTTGTATAAGTGCAGTCCTTCCAAAAGTCTGCATGAGACTTCTAGCAGATACACAGTTGTACTTTCTTTTTTAATTTTTCTAAGGCCCATGGATGAAGTGTAGTCAGTCAGCCTGGGATCAGAAGACAATGTGCGCTGAGAAAGAAAAGATTGACTGAGAAGACTTAAGGTTTATTTCACACAAAGTCATCTGAGAGCTTCAGTGGGTCTTGCAGCTAGCAGGCAGTGTTTGCTTGGAGGCTTCACTATTGTTTCAGCATTTCAATTTTGTCTTAACAAAGATTCAGAATTTTTAGAGTGCAATTTTTTCTGTATCATGTTGGTCAGCAGGTATTGTTGGCTTGGATGTTGTCCAAAGGCTTGGTTTGTGTTTTTTGTACCCTTGTGTGGTTTTGTATCATGCTACAGGAAAATGCCTCAGCCAGGTACTGAACCCTAATATTCCATCACTTAACTGGAGAAGATGATCTACTAAAACCTATACTGATGTCACACTACTTAAAGTCAGAACTTAGACCAGTACAGGTTAAAATTATTTTTCTTTTATGTTACAAGTTTAGCTCTTTGTTTAATATTTCTTTAACACTATTAAGACAGTTGTCATATTTAATTATTTAAACTTCTAAAAATAGGGAGTTTTTTAAATTGGTGGGAACATCATCCTTCCAATATAGAGGTTGTTTACAGGTGTCAAAAAGAGTAAAATGTAACTAAAGAGAGAACTAGTAAAAGAGAGCACTGTTTCGATTCAAACAGATTCCAACCTGACACGCCTTGACGTAAGATAGATTAAAGACATTGTAATATTTTTTTATTGCCTTTTATGATTTTAAGAGTTAGCAACTGGAATCGATATTTTAATATATATTTCCGGTGCAGAACTAACCTCATGTAAATTAAACCACGGGTGTATTTTTAGGAGGTGTGGGAGTTAGCTGGTTAAGTGTGTGCTACTGAAAAGAAAAACTTTAGTACACATTTGTTACATTTTCTTTGTAGGCTGACAAGTAAAAAGAATATTTCTTCAGAACATACTTCCTAGTATTTCATGAACCAAATGTTGAACAGATGTCCTTAACGTGTGGAAAATTTAAATGAAAGGCACACTTAGGATTTATGGAGCTGAAAATAATAAAAAAAACAACAATGGAAATTAGAACTTTGATGAACAGAAACTATGCTGTTAATGCAGAATTTTTTCTGTAAGTTAAAAAAAAAATTGGCTTCCAAGTCCCTGAACTGCAATCTAGAATCATATAAATTATGGTTAGAAAATGATGCAACACCTGTTCTGAAAAAGGTAATTTAGCTCTAAAATATGTTTTTACATTCATTTTAAATTAACAGCAACTACTGCAGCTCCATAAAATTGTACGCCTTCCCAGAATCATGGAAATATACAGAAGTCTGAGAGCTACAAAAATGTTGACTTTTTTCCCCCTCCGTTTTGAAATTGCACAATCAAGACTAGCAATGATGAGACAAAGCCCAAAATTTTTATATCACTAACAAACCTTCATGACAGCTGTTTCTGTGAGGAGTAAGCATAGTGGATAGACTGCACTGCTGAAGTGTATTCACTTCACCTTGGTATGGGAGCATAAAAGTGTGCCATTTGTTTCAGTAAGACAGGCATGTATTTCTAAAATGAGCTGTGGCCTTCATTCAGAAAAAAAACCCAGTCCTGTTCTGGAAAGTAGTGTCTTTAAACAATCACAGTTACAAAAACTCTGCTGTGGAAAGCATTTATGCTTCAGGCTTTGGGAATTAAACATATGCTTAGCTACTTTTCTGTAATAGGAATATAGTTAGTGAATTGAGGCTTGCATAGACTAGTAAACAAGGGAATTTTTCAATTATCAGTCATCTGTACTGAGTAATACACATAATAAGTGAAGTTTTGTAGATTTACATCAACTGATATTGTGTATTTTACTGGCAAAGATCTTCTGAAATCTGATTCTTCATCAAAACAGCCATCCAATCCAACAACGTACGTTGTGCTCAGGTGTAATGCTATGTATTTCGTTTTCATAGCTCAAGCCCTTCAGATGATTACATCAAGAAGAAGAATGATTTGAGAAGTGAGAATTGGAGCAGACTTTGTTAATTATTTTGGTCCTAGCTTGTCCCATTAGCTTTTGTCCATTAGACCAATCACTTCTGAACAAGTCAAATTTAGGCACTCAAGTAAGTCATTTGCTGTTTTCTGAAGTGCTGAAGAAATTTGTGCAACTGCTATTATTTTGATAGCTATACCAATATGATTAAGATAACATATTGCTATCAGGGATTTACAGCTTTAAGCCTCCATTTTCTATAATTTAGATTTGTTAGGTGCTCAGTAGGGTGCATAAAAGATCAGTTTTTTTCCACCTTCAAAACCTGTCATACCTCATCAGCCTAAACAGACAGCAAGCCTGTATTTTTATCTCTGATTGTTTGAGTCTTTGCTGCTAAATTAGACGATCCAGCAGGTAAGTTGCTATGAGAAAATGAACTTGGGAGAAGATACCCTATGTCTAGTGATCACAGAATTACTAGGTTGCAAAAGACATCCAGGATCATCGAGTCCAATCATTCGTATCAACCACTGAACCATGTCCCTGAGCACCTCATCCACCCATCTTTTACATACCTCCAGGGATGGTGACTTGACCACCTCTCTGGGCAGTCTGTTCCAGTGCCCAGTGACCCTTTCTGTGAAATTTTTTTTTCTGATGTCCAGCCTGAACCTCCCCTGGTAGAGCTTGAGGCCAGCTTGATGCCCAGGTTGTCACTGTGCTGGTGCTATTGGCAGAGATTGCACTAGACTTCCCAGCTGCTGTGTAGCTGCCCATCTGATCACTGCATAGCCAGGAAAGGATATTTATTTATGCCTTAGGCATTGATTTATTTCTTCAGTACTTGCAACTGCATTATTACAAGCCAGTTGCTTCAGGATTTTACTGAAATGACACATGATTTCAGTTCCATTTAGTTTTGATTATGTGTTAATTTATACTATTAAGAGTATCTGCAAAGCTTGCTTTAGGAAAGACTGATGAGCCATGCTTTGGTTACCATGCAGTGTAGTAGCAGCTATATCCCTTTGAGTTTTTTAACCCTTCTTGTAAAGGAGGTGATATTGCATCAATACAATGCTAAGGTGTCCTCTCATAGCCACTTCTGTAGAGTGCTGAATGACAATACTGACAGGTTGGCAAACTGGACAGATGCCCTGAATGAAAAGTCCTGTAGTCAGAATGGTTGACAAAAGGTCAGCTCAGTTAGCTCTGCAGCATCGACTCCCAGAATGTGCAGTAATTGAAATTAGAATGCCATGTGTGGGAAGAGGGAGTTAAAAACAGTATTGGAAGAGGAATATGTTATAAACTGTAGTGAGTATTGTGCCTCTTCTATTCACTGGAGCAGTTGAGAGAAGTTGTGAGAAAGATACTCCTGGGGATATTGCACCAAAGACCACGTGCTGCAAGGGAACTCAGAGGACTGCTGTGGAGGAAACCATCTGCGTCTGTTGAAGAAGCGCTGGGCTACAGCTTACACAGTTGTGCTTGTACAGAGCTATTAAAGTCTGCAGTGGCAGGAGTAGAAAAGAGGATAGAACTGAGCCCTCTGCGCACATTTTTCTTACTGAAACAATTATGAATTTATTTATCTGTCTGTCTCTCTCCAGGCAACTTGTGTAAGATTCATTGTGTATGTTACATGTGTTTGTGTTATATGTGTATAAGGCTTATTTTCCTAAAAGGATGGTGTTCCGAAGGCATGATCTCTGTCATCTTTACCATTATAACTGATAGTCGTTTGCTTCCCCAAATAACAGATTAGTTGGTCAAACTAAAAGCCATATTGTGCAGTCAAAAGGGATTTTGACTGAAAGTTGAGAATGTAATGTAATTTACTGGGGAGACACATCAGTGCCTTTTGGAAGGCTCAAAAAAATTAGAAGGCTCAATGTCTCTCCTCCTTTCACTTTCTTACATATTTATTTTTAAAATGTCAATATTGATTGTTTCTTGTCTTCCAATTCATTTTAAATAAACATCCTTTTTGGAGAGACATGTCAGGCTGATGCATGCTAAAAGCATATAATTTAACATACTATACCCAAGCACCACCCTCACAGAGCATTCACTAATCAGAGTGGGTTTCTTAAAATTATAGAAAGATTATTAACTTCAAGATATTCAGATACTGGTGGTATTCACAGTATTGCCTGTGTAGGCACATTGTTCCTTTTATGGAACCATCCCTTTCTATTTATTATTACAGCCCCATGTCGTTCCTCTTTTACTGTTGGGTATCTGTTTGCAAATATCTCTGTCCAAACAGATGTTTGTACTTGTTCAAAATCAGAATGAAATCATTAGGATCATATGCAAGCACCAGTGAACAGAGTGATTTCTTTGCCTTTATGATCTGCAAGACTGGGAACTTTCTCAGGTATTTGCCCAGCCTTTTGTGTAATATGGAGCAGAAGGCGGCTGCAGTCCCAATTTTGACTTGTGTACAATGTTAGTGCAAATAACTGAGCACATAGAGGCGATACAGAGCTGTCTATCTGTCAGTGGTGCCCTTGGAATCCTTGGCAGCCAGCTCTTCTTCCTATATGGTGTGGCTAACAGTGACAAAACCAGCTGAAGGTCATCTTTAAAGTTCATTTTTCCTGTGTTTCCCTACTTCACTGTAAGCCCCAGAGACTTCTTCATTTCTACAGCTCTAGGGTTTGCTGTATGTCACATGCTTCAGTCATAAAATGTGCTATAGGATTAAATCTAAAACATATGTTATGATGATAGAGTACAGAGATAATAATTAATATTAATCTGATATAGTGGTATCCTCCAGAGGTGGTAGACTACTGCTCTGATCATTAAATAAAACCTAAAGATGTCACTTTCTGTATCAGCACTTTCCATGGTGATTCAATAAAACATGTTGAACTCAAGGTACAGTAAGTGATGTACTCCTGCTTTGAAGAGAATGGAGATTGAAATACTTTGTATCATTTTCTGGATGAGAGTTATTCTTCTGCTTGTAGTCACCTGCATCTCCTGACTGGATCACAGTGTGAAATGCAGTCATGGCTTTGTCTGCCTTCCATATCCTTCATAGTCTTTGCTTTCTATTTGTCTTACAGAGTGCATCTGCTTTCCCTGGGTGCAGAAGCTTGGTCTGAAGAGAGCTACTGTATCTGTAAAGGGAAGTCAGAAAACAGGGCTTACACCCAGTTGAGTTCTTTGTGATGCAAGGCAACTATAGCTGCTATTTACTGTTAATGAAATAGAAAAAAACCCCAATAATAAAACACCATTCTAGTACTTTGACCATAAATGTGTCACTTGAATGAATTCCAAGTGGCTAATCCTATCGTCTTCCATATCCCATGTAAAATCCTGGTGAGTGTGTATCATTACATGAAATTTTTAGATGAAGGTCATAGGGCAAATTTTGAGATTATTTTTTCTGGCACTGAAATTCTGTGAGATATTTTTGTAAGATTTCCAAAGATATTGAATAATGAAATCTTACAAATTCAGCTTCTTTTCAGAGACTTCTTTTCATTTAGCTAAATAAAAGAATTATGACAATAAGCCTCTACTCTTTGATAGTTCTGGCTTAAACCAAAACCATAAAATTAGGTTTGCAGGTGGTGACTCAGAACTTAGCGAATCTTTCTGAAGTTCAAAAAGATTCAGATGTGAGATCTACAGTTTATTCTTCTCGCATGTGAAAATGGAGAAGATACAAATAGAAATTTGAAGAGTATAAATAGAACTGCATGTCAATAAAATGAAAGAACTCGCTACTTAGCATTCAAGCTATTTGCAGCTAATTCTAGTTTCTGCAGTAATACTATCAATCCACAAATAGTATTACAGGCATTGATTTCAGCTCACTGGTTTATTCAGACAAAAAATCTTACGTCTGTAAGTTAATAACCAGAGGCTTTTGATAAGGTACCCAGAGAAAGTGGGAGTTAAATGCTTTTTCCCTGTGAAGGATCAAGAAGTTGTATCAAGCATACTCATCACACTGCAGAGCCTGATGTTATGCAGCAAATGGAATCCTTAGCTCCAGAAGTCTCTGTTCACATGAGCTCTGTTACTCATGTAAGTGATTAGTCCAAATTTGTTTTGCTTTAAGTAGCTGTTGTCATTGAAAGGATTTATTGTGGAATGAAGATTTACTTGCTGACCATGTCAGTCCAGTACAAGCTCATCAAAATGCTCACATTTAAAGAACAAGCATTTCAAGTGGTCCAGAGCACAAAATCATTCTCCTTGTGATTGCTTCACAGAAGTTATGTTAGTTTGTTTGAATATGGTTTAACATTAATTTGTTCAACAATGTAGAACCTTCCTTGAGACACTGTTTAAAATGATCATAAATTTGGTTTCAAACATTTCATTTATTTTATAAAGCACTTAAACTGCATAATTGATGCTTATATATAGATGTTATAACTGCATTACTTTGCAAAGTACTAGATTAACTTGGGGCACATGAAATGTTTTACACTGAAATTTTGTATGTAGGATGTGCTGTCCTGCCAGTGATGCAGTCACTTGGACAAGTTATTTGCTATATCTAATATTCTTTCTCTATAAAATAGGATAGGAAAACCAGTGACTGGTTGCTAGGTTCAGTGGTTAACACACAAAGTCTTTGGATGATATATGCTGTCTGAGAGGAATATATTTTAATGAGATAAAGACAAATCAGTGAGAAGCTGATGTACAAACATAATGCCTCATTTCTAGGTTTCCTATCAATAGTTTTTTTCATCTATTCCATATCTGGGTCATTTATTTGGAACAAAGACCATTGTTTTGTGAAAAAATACATAAAGCTTGAAACAGAAATTGCAACATTCTGGTGTGGGAAGTCTCAGTATGGGCCACTCTTCTGCCTCCTTTCCAGATGAAGGTCCGGTAGTCCTCTTCAAAGGGTCACTATGCTACTGCCATACATCAGCCCATTTTTAGTGAAAATTAGTCAACGAAAATGGATTGCAAGATTTAGGTGTGGGGGGTTTTTTATAAAAAGGAAAAATCATGATTATAAATAGAAAATGGTATTTTGAAAAGCAGAATTATCTACTCTCCCTTGTGATTTTGAGATGTGTGCTACAGTCTTTTCTTCCTTAGGCCACGCAGACCTCATTAGAAACATCTTATTTTCCTTTTCTTTTGTTTTGTACCAGCTGACCACTGGCATCAGTGCTGTGTCTGCTAGGTGGAACTCACCACTACCTTTTCATTACCTTAATGTATATGAATGCCCATTTGGTATCATGGGAATGCATGTACTGGACAAGAGAATAATAATGAAAAGATCTGCCAGACAGATCAGAGGGGTGAAATTAGTTCTTAAAATACACTTCAATTCCTTGTTTTGTACGTAAGCTGGTAACTTAGTCTGGATATTTCTTCAGCGCATACTTCCGCATTTTGTATACTGTGTTCAGTTCTGGGCCCCTTGCTACAAGAATGGGGGAATGGTCTTAAGTTTTGCCAGGGGAGTTTCAGGCTGGACATCAGAAAAAATTTTTACAGAAAGGGTCATTGGGCACTGGAACAGGCTGCCCAAGGAGGTGGTTGAGTCACCATCCCTGGAGATGTTTAAAAGACAGGTGGACAAGATGCTCAGGGACATGGCTTAGTGGTTGATAGGAATTATTGGATTCAATGATCCTGGGGGTCTTTTCCAACCTAGTGATTCTATGATTGTGTGATTCTGTGATTCCTAATATTTCATATGCCAAGTACTGAACAGATGTACTTCTAGTCTGGATAAACAAGGAGATGCCTATTTAGAGTACGAAACAGAAAATTCAGAAAGCAATAGGCATTCAAGATTTGAACTGAAGCTTTACAATGACAACAGGCTTTCTGCTACAACAGGACGTGGCATTCATATTGCAATATCTGTATACTGTAAATATTCAGAACCTAGGTTTCCAGCAATCAGAACACCACCATCACCACCTCCTCCCTTGCAGCCTCAGGCTCATGCATTTGTCCAGACTGAAAGTGTGGTTCTCTGCTGAGACAATATGAGGTACTACCAACACCCGTTGAAGCTGGTTTGGCCAAGAATCAGGATTGTACAACTGTTAAAACAAAAACTTCCATTAGTAGCTATTTTCAGTCTCTTATTCTCCACTGGCACTCTTGGAATGTCTCCCACTTACAACTCCAGAACAAACGTTTCTTCCCAAGTAGGAGTAAGAGTTGAGTGTTTATTCCAGGTTTATTTTGGAGGAAAGGTCCTATAAATGAAGCTGCATCTCCAAGATTTGACATCCCTCATAGCATTATAGGAATTTGAGTTATTCCATAGTCAATATGGCTTTGCAAAATCTAGATTTCAAAATCTCTCAAAATGCACTGCTGCATGAAATCTTTGTTCAAAAAAACAATAAAACTGCAGTGGTGTAATACAAAGCTGGCAGTAGAAATTAAGACAACATGGCTGGGCTCATAGAACCAAAACACTGTCACTGGCTCAGTTTTATATTACAGACTTCCGTATTTCTTGTGCCCTATTGAATGCATTTCAATAGTCACATGAAGAGAAAAACATATAACTGGTCATGAATATGAGGAATGACCACAGTGCTAAGCTACTGCAGCCTTTCTTTCAGTAGCATATACAGGATCACAGGGTAGCTGCGAATGGAAGGAATTGCAAGAGGTTATCTAGGTAAAAGTCAGCGACAAAACATGCAAGCATTGACTTCAAACACAGAAATGCAAGTTAAATGCATGTTAAATCATGCAGTTAAAGCATGATTTGAAGTTGGGAGGTATGTTAGGCAGAGAGTAAATCTGCTGTAAATCAGAGCAGGACTCCTTCCACCGTAACACTGTCACCTTCCTTGTATCACATGAGACTTGGCACTAAGGGCTCTAGGTTACGTGTGTTTAAGGCTGCCCCGCAGTACTGCCAGGGCTGGAAAGATAACTTCCAACTGCGCAAGTTTTGCATCCAGTAGTTGAATGAATTTTTAAGATAGGCCACAAGATCTTAGTAAATGATAGCATCATGATAGCCATTGAATGTTATCATAGTACAGTAAATGGAATTGCTTCCAAATAATAAACAAATAACACAATATTTTGATGGGCTATCAGACCATTTAATGTGCACAGAAATGTGAATTTGGCATGGTGAGCAAAAGAAAAAAAAACATTTGAGAAAGTCATCTAATCCTGCTTCCTCCTTTTAACTCCAGAGAACCAGAGAAAGGTAGCATTTGAAATTGCTCTTCCGTCTAATTATTATGGAGGATTGAATGATTAACAAAACAGAAAGCAGGCACTTAATGGGCACATAAAAGCTGTTAAGTAGACACAAAACCCACTTGTGCTCTATATTTGCTCTGCTGCTAGTGGTGCAATTTCAGAGACACTACCTCATGACTTTTAAGGATTCAAACAACAGCAGACAGGTTTCATTAACACAGGAGGTCCCTGAAGAAATAAATATTTATTAAACTTTCAGTAATGTAAAGAAGTAGATTTTTTAACCACACTTCAAGTGTTGATGTAATGCTTGCCAAGTACATACCTGGTGAGCTATTTAGAAACTTCCTGTTCCACATGCTAATTAACAGTCTATGAATTTTAACTTAAATCAGGGTCACACAGCTGAACTGTATTTCAGAGGAGGCCTACATTTGTCATTCAAAGGCATTGCTGATAAAGTGGATTTCACAACTTAAAAAACTAGTTCTCCAATGACAACTGGGTCAAAACTGGGAGGAAACCTTATGTACTGAGTCACATGGGGTGCATTAAACGTACTTACATTTGAAATCAGAGTTAATCCAAAACCCAAACATGTAAAATAAATCTTTGAATTTTTGCAGGCATTGTGGCCATGGATTCAGATTCCTCCATCAGATTTTGTTCCTCTGCTTTAAGGGTCAATGAGACTCATTGCGCAGGTAGCAATATTCTTGGGCAAAATGCTCCTCTTCTATCAATGAATCTGGACAGATTTTTTTGGAAATGGGAGCTAAGATGACTGTTGTGCCTCCCACATATGCTCAGTGCAGTATGAGCAGTGTTATACCTGAAGTAGTGGAGCAGCAGCACAACTCTTTCTTCCTACCACTTGCTCAGCTGCATCTTGCAACAGATTCTTGGTAGGGAGATGTCTTGATTAGATTGTTTTTAGACAACATTTCTAACTTTTTTCTAGCTGGTGGTGTATGATTTCCAAATGCTTTTCTTTTTTAGTACCTTTTCACCTTTCCCTCAGACAGAATTAGCTCTGGAGTAATCATTACATTACAGCTTCCTAACAAAGGTTTCACTGAGTAAATTCTTTTTTTGTAATTTACCCATGCATATCTTAGTGTCTTTGCATCTTAACAATTAAAAAAATGTATTACTTCATTTGTTTATAATTGATTTGGAAGATGAGACTCACTCATTATTAGTAAATGCAGATATAAACCTGCAAGCCTTTTTTGCTCAGTTTCAGGGGCATCAATACAAGAAAGACTTTGAGCTGCTGGAGCGTGTGCAAAGAAGGGCAATGAAGCTAGTGAAACAACTGGAGCAAAAGTCTTATGAGGAGCAGCTGAGGACACTTGGGTCATTTAGTCTGGAGGAAAGGAGGCCGAGGAGAGGCCTTATTGCTCTCTACAACTACGTGAAAGGAGGCTGTAGCAAGGTGGGTGTTAGTCACTTTTCCCAAACAACAGGTGATGGGATGAGAGGAAATAGCCTCAAGTTGTGCCACGGAAGGTTTAGGCTAGATATTAGGAAATAATGCTTCACCAAAAGGGTTGTCAAACAGTGGAGCAGGCTTCTCAGGGAAGTGGTTGAGTTACCATCCCTGGAGATATTAAAAAGACATGTTGATGCAGCACTGGACATGATTTAGTGGTAGACGTGGCAGTGCTAGGTTTATGATTGGATTTGATGATCTTAAAGGTCTTTCTAAACCTAAATGATTCTGTGATTTTGTGCTTAAGGAAGCAGTCTGAAGAAGAAAGTAGTTCTCATCATCATCACTCACTGTGGTGACTCTGGAACAATAAACTGCAAAACTAATGATGTGATGTTCAGCTGAATTTTCTCTGGCATTGCTAAAATATCCCATTCAAGCCCCAGTGTGCCATCTGGATCTGCAAGGATTTAGCCAAAAATCATACTGTATTTCTTCAAGATGTTTTCACTTTCAAATAGCTGGGAATGCCAGGGAGCAAGTGACCATTTGGAATTCAAATTGAAGAAATAGGTCAAATGGCAGGGAGGCAAAGAACTTGTAAGGTAACCAATGGAAGAGGCTTTTCCCTTAGTGATTGGACAAACTGTGTGTTGTAACTGTGGGTTTTAAGAACAACAAAAAAAAGGCTTTCACTTTTGTCCTTAAATATATTTTCAACGTAAGAAAAAAATCCAGTGACTTTAGCAAGATCAGTGTTTGACCAACTGCTTTCAACAATCCTTGACTATGTTTCTGGATGTTGATCTCTAGTGCTGATATGTCTAGACTGGCTTGAAAGTTCATGACAGTCAAGGAAAATGGGTAAGTCCACCTTTCAACATTTTGTGGGGTTTTTTGTTTTGTTTTGTTTTTAATATACATATTTGTAATCTTTGATTTGGAGAATTTATATGCAGTGCCAGATGTGTTTCCTCTTGTGTTACATTCAAGGACAGCTTTACTGGGTGGTACCAGCAGCCTGTTTAGGATAGAATCTTGTCCTTGATATTTAGGCAAATTATTAACTGTGGGATTTTTAGAGTAATCCTTCCCTAGTACACGTTCCTTGCATCTGATAATTGGTGACTTCTAAACTGCATGAAATGGAGGTTGCATCTGGGCTATCATGTTACACAGTCACGTCTGGATCTGTTTTCCATGAAGTTGTCTAAGCCTTTTAAAATACTTTTCTACTTTCTGTCTACAGGATGTTCTATACCAGTCAGTTCCACATCGTAGCTGATGACCAGGTGAAAATATATTTATTTTTATTCACTTCAGACCTGATTCTTGATAATTATCTAAATGCTCTCTGATTCCAAAACAATAAGAAATGTGGAGTAATCTATTTCTGTTCATATTATTACTCATGTTTTTAAAGTTGCCCATTATACCTTCTCTCCATTGTCTCCTTTCCAAGCTGAAGACTCATAGTCTAACTGATCTGTCTTCAAATGGGCACAGTTTCATACACTTGCTCATCTCTGTAAACATTGTACACTTTCTGATTTTGTTGTATATTGTCGTTGTATGGATTCGTCATGATGATATTTTCTATTTTTTTCTGTATATTTCCTTTGGTTTTGTTCCTCAATTTTTTTTTTTCCTGTTTCTTTTTATGTTTTGACTGCTGCTAAGCAGGAAGTTAATGATTTCAGAGAATCATTTACAATGGGCTTGTGTCTCTATGAATGTGTAAGCAGTTGCTCCCCCTCCCACACCTGCATTACACAAACTGACACTGAGCTACATTTGCTGCTCAGTTGCTCAGATTTTCTGTTTAATACGACATTTTTTGCAGTCAAGTTCATGCACCACGACCCTCTGCAACACAAGGTGAAGAGTCACAGAGAGGTCAGGGATAAAGAAATTTATTTGCTAAACAGAATGCTGGTCAAAAGATTACACTGTCTGCATCCATGTTTGTGGGTGCTTGTGCACTTTTAAAGGGATGAAACTGAAGTTCAGGATCGTTTGTGAAGGAGTCCTTTTTTGAGTCAGGACCAGGACTCATTGTGGCTTACTTTTAGGAATAATCATTCAAGATGATTCTGAAAAATCCTGGCATATTGTTGTAGGATGCAAGATCACAAGAAATATATTGAACAGTCAGGGGAGGAAAAGCAACAGAACTGCAAGGCTAGCAGTATGTAAAAGATAAGATGTAACAAAGCAGCTCCTCTTGGTCCAGTTCCAGGTGATTTGTGCAGTATATTTCTTCAGATCAAAGTTTGTAGATACTAACTTCCTCCAAGTTTCTTAGTATTATCCTGTGTATTGAAGGACTCCTTTCTGGTAAATGTAGAGCTGATAAGAATGTAGACATCCATGTTGCCCAGATCAGTCAACAAACAACCAGAGGCAGATGTTATTGATCTCTTTTATGGACCAAAAAAGGGGAGATGTGCCCAGCACAGATCTTAGAGCTCTGTAGCTGAACAGAAGTGCTGGAGTGCAGTTCGTGAAGAGGCAGACAGTACAGTACAACTATGAAGAGAAGAGGAAAATCCTGGTGGTTTTACCTCTCTTCTTTTGTATCGTTGCTCCATTTATTTCAGTTTTTAATATGATTTTAGAATATTGCTTTGATTTTTGAATTGACACTAGTTTCCAGTGACTTTGGAGAAAAGAAATACTACTTGCTATGCTGCCACCTAGTGTTTCCAGGTGCTGCTTTAAGGTTTGGTTTTTTTCTGCTTTTCAAAGTTCTCTTTCTCATGAAATAGCACTGGATATGCAAAACAAGCCTTTCTTGTAGTTTGAAAAATGCAAGTGCAATTTCATTTGATTATCTACTACAGAGAATTTGGAAGACACACAATGAAGAAGAAACTCATGTCAGAAGAAACTCAAAGATGATTTCACAGATGATTGTGTGGTTAATGCAGGACAGTCCCTACAATCCTGCAGGAAAGCTGTTATTCTGAAGATCTGGGGTTTTGCTGTTGTTTAATTTCCAGAATTCTTCAACATAATGTCTATTGATGCCCCTTTGGTGGGCAAGGAAACATCTGGGGTACACAAAGAAGTAAGCACAATATACACAATGATTTTTTTTTTGTGTATAACAGGTATGATGCAAACCAAGTTCAAACTGCTTCCAGAGATTAGAGTTGCAGAGAAGAAATTATAGAATATATGTATAGCATTTAACATACAGCAGAGTGTAGTGTTAATACAGTTTCCATTGTTGTCTGTTCTCTTTCCAGGTTTTAATACTGTTATGATTCAGGATAGGCAAGTGGAGTACAAAAAACCCCCGAACACAGGCCTGATCTGTTCCCTGTCTCCAGAGCCAGTCCTTTTGGGATGTCTATGAAAGTCGTATGTAGGTGCTTGTAAGACCCAGCAAATCCTGCTGAACTATCTCTTTAAAATTTAACGATGCACCAGGGTCCAGCTGCAGTTTATACCCCCTTCAGAACTGTAAAATTTTGGATTGTGTAAGATTTGCTCTGCCTCCTTTCTGAGGGGTCAGCAGATTTTCAGGAAGGAAAGGTAGGATCTGTACATATTGCAGGTTTTTATAGTCCCACTGTACTTGGTAGGGCTGGCCTAGGTTTGGAGATTGCTCTTGAGTATTGCTAAACGCTCAACAAAAAGTCTGGAGTGAATGGGAGATCTGGTGGCTACTGCCTTTTTTCTTGAAATCTGGGAATGGGCCAGTCATGCTTCTCACTTGGAAAGGAGTGTGTCAGGCCACCTTCTTACTCAGTTAAAAAAAAAGAGGGGAAAGTGTTTTAATCTACTGAAAGCTTCAGCAATGTTCTTGGCATGTCCAGTGGTTCTGTGATGACTTGAATGCACTGTCTGTTCTACTGGCAGCACACTCCTTCATGCTTTACCTGTATTTTATGCACTGACTCCTTACTTGTGTGACTATTTCTTTCTATTAGATCTAAACAAACATTCTTTTAATACATCATCTGGAGATACAAGGGAAGACCCAAGCATAGATGCAATCCTGTCCCTTAAGGGCCTATAAAATAACATGCTTGTATTTCCCTGCTCTCAGGCAAAATGAGCTTAGAGAGTAAACTTGTCTTTGATACTTTAAAATTAAGTGTTGCCTTTATTTGCCCCACTCTTTTAAAAAGTAATGCCTATATAAAAGCAATATATTCATTTGTGATGCATTCTATAGTTGCTTCATACTTGTATTTATTCTATTACAGTTTAAAAATTAGATAGTTATTTTAAAGTTGGAAAAGTGAGGTCAGTGAAAGAAAAAACCTTAATCAGGTCTTTCTCTACAGTCTGAGCAATTTGTTCATTCTGCTGAAGGTATGGACAAGAAAAAATACGGCTTAAGCAGAAAATTAATTATATTACATTAACAGTTTATTAATTGTCAATATTTGCATGTTTATCTTTAAATAGCTAAGCCCCACCCCTACCCTCAGGACCTTAATTCTGCTGCATGTGAACTTTTCAAATCTAAAGGAAGGGAAACATCTGGTGTATCATCTAGTCAAAAAGGCCATACAGATTGCAGTGCAATAATTCATGAGAATACATTTGATGTTTTTATTGCATATATGAATAATGTATACTACTTTGTCTTTATATTTGTCATTATAATTTTCCTGCTATAGTTAACGCACAAATCATGCTGCAGAAGTATATGAATGACTGAATTAGTCAGGTGCCCTACTAATAGTTTGACATCTAAACATGAGAGTTGAAGATGACTGTGTTTGGAAAATATAATACCTTAGTAATGCTTACTATAGAAGATAAATATGAATGTATCTCTTAACTTTTTTTTAGGGTGTATCCCCTGTATTCTTCATTAGGGAACTATATAACTTCTATGTTACCTCTAAATCTAAACCTCATCCAACGGATTTCCTGCACTTGGGGCACAACAATCCTGCACAGTGATACAGACTAGGAGAAGTCTGGCTAGAAAGCTGCCTGGTGGAGAAGGACCTGGGGGTGTTGGTTGACAGCCGACTGAACATGAGCCAGCAGTGTGCCCAGGTGGCCAAGAAGGCCAATGGCATCTTGGCTTTGATCAGAAATGGCGTGACCAGCAGGTCCAGGGAGGTTATTCTCCCTCTATGTGGTAAGACCACTCCTTGAATCCTGTGTGCAGTTCTGGGCCCCTCACCACAAGAAGGACGTTGAGGCTCTGGAGCAAGTCAAGAGAAGGATGATGAAGCTGGTGAAGGGGCTGGAGAACAAGTCTTATGAAGAGTGGCTGAGGGAGCTGGGGTTGTTTAGCCTGGACAACAGGAGACTGAGGGGAGACCTTATTGCTCTCTACAACTACCTGTAAAGAGGTTGTGGGGAGGAGGTAGCTGGCCTCTTTTCCCAAGTGACAGGGGACAGGACAAGGGGGAATGGCCTCAAGTTCCACCAGGGGAGGTTCAGACTGGACATTAGGAAACAAATTTTCCCAGAAAGGGTCACTGGGCACTGGAACAGACTGCCCAGGGAGGTGGTTGATTCATTATCCCTGGAGGTGTTTAAAAGACAGATGGATGAGGTGCTGAGGGGAATGGTTTAGTGATTGGTAGGACTGGTTGGACTTGACGATCCAGTGGATCTTTTCCAACCTAGTGATTCTGTGTGTGAATGTTACTTGTCAGGAAAATGTTCTTCATAGGACAGAGGGAGATTTGTCCCTCACAGTCTTGTGGATGAAGAATGCTACTAAGTTTAGGGAACTGAACTTGTTCCTCCTTCTAGCTCCATGAACATCCACAATCTGGCCCAGCAAACAGTTTCCCCATGACTAGGGGCTGATTTGTATGCATTAATCAAATGTGTTTCCAGCCCTGAGGCATGAAAAGAGTGCAAGATGCTGGTGTGCATCTATTTCTGCTCTTGTGGTGTGTTCCATTATAGGGACTGGAAATAAGCTTGAGCCATGTGAGGCACAAATTTAGTATATTATGGAATAAACCAGAGTAAGCATTTATGTTTAAAAAGCCCCAATAAATGACAGACCTACTGAAAATATTTATGGCAATAAAAAAAAAAATCATGAGGTCCTGGCCTTTGGGCACCTGCCCTCCATCTGAACTGGCCAGGCATATACATAAATACACACCTCTTTGTAAAAGCAGTTTGTGATATATGGCCAATAAAGCACATTCTTTGTGGCCAGAAGGTCCACAAAGATAATTTCATAATTAATGAAAATACAGGTGTTAAAACATCAAAGTGACAGCAAAACCTTGAAGCTATTTTTACTAATGCAGAAAGATGCAGCCAAGTCTTTCATATTCCAAAGTCATAATTAATCATCAAAGTAGTACCATTCCATTGTGCTTAAGAACTTTTTTTTTTTTAGGATTTTCCTTGAAAGTGAAACTTTACATTTTGTGTATTTTTGCACTATATAACAGCAATCTCAGAAAACAGTCACATTCAACCCCTTTTTATAAGGCTTGCAGAGGTTTGTCAGATCAAGACAGCTAAGGTAAACATGACAAATGTCATTTTGTAGTGCTTAATACCGTTAATCCTTAAAGCATGGAACCAGGAAGCCCTTAGTCGTACTGGTATTTGAAACCTGTAAGCAATCTCATGTTTCTAATGCTGATTTTCTTTTTATTCCACAAAGAAAACAGTATCAAGGCCCTTTTCCTGGAATATTACTTGAGGCTATTCAGAAAAAAAAAACCCCAACACAACAGGAAATTTGGCTCTTTAGCTCTAATAATGGTCTCTTTATTGAATGTAGAATGTATTGAATGTAACCCATTTCTTATGCAAGGGTTAGAAGTGAATAAATGACAAGTTCAAAGTCATCTGATTTCTTTTGATTTATGTTGACCTTGAAAGAGAGAGAGGTCACGCTGTTGGCAGGCAATAAGAACTAATCTGTTACTAAGTGAGTAATTAAAAGTGAGGCCTTATATATTTTTGTAATGAGTTGACAGCAATTCCATCCCCATGTCATACAGCTGCTGTAATCAACATGGTCACTGCATTTAGTGCCAAATGAGAAGTTTACAAGAAGTCAGATGGCAAACTGAAATGTGCAGTTCTTTCAGATGTGCAGATGAATAGACTGACTATATTGTAGCTGAGGAAAAACGCCAATAATAATTAATGTTAGGCTGATGTGTGCAATTAGGAATTTTACATTTTTATAATGAATTGCAGTGGATGCTTATTAGTATGTTCAACTGAAAGATGTAAGGTTGTGTTCAATAAAAAAATAATCCTAGTTTTGGCAGCTGAGGCACTGTAGGCTTCTACTGTTTAACGGGCATGACTTAAGACTGTCTGACATCAGCCATGACAGTATTGACTTCCATGTTACCAAATAGCCTAAAGAACAGTCCATTTTTCAAGATACATTAAGTCTGGTTTTAAGGTAATTTTCTAAGTTGATTCAGGGCCTGGATATTCCTTCAAAGTACTGAATGCCTGGGTCCCAGTCCAGCAAGATGTAGCAGATATGTCTTTATTGTCTTTTATGAATGGCCTGACAGTGAGGCTTAAGGCCAAATTTACTCATCACCCATACTTTTCACTAACTGAAGTCAGGCTTAGAGATAACTGGGAAGAGAACCTCAAGTTTGTTCTCCATGTATCCTATCTGGTCTTGCAAGGGCATTCCAGAAGTTATGTTGGGCAGGTAGGGTGTCCTAGGGAAGGGAAAGGACAAAGTCACGGGTGAGATGGAGCATAAAAGGATTCTACCATTTTCTGCTATGAAGACAGGTAGGATTTACAAGCAGTGGGGATTAATGTAAGAACCAAATAGACTGATGGAGCATCTTGGATCTCTGTCTTCTGTCAGAATTGTTCATATGAGGTAGTTGTTCTCTTAAATACCTGCTTTTTTTTTTTTTCCCTGTTTAAGAGAGCAGGACTTCCATGCATAATATGCTATGGATTTTCAGACAGGTACCCAAATACTTTTCCAAATTAGGGGGAACCCTAGCAAGAGTGACCCTCCAGAATCAGAGGTTTCTCTAAAAAATAGCTAGTGTAGCCTCAGTTGGTGGCTATTGACATGTCCCGTAGGAAGATCATTAAAGTACTCAGCAACCGTACTGAAAGCATATCCGTTTTTCCCCTGCTATACCAGATGGTCTTATTAAGGTATTACCATACTCTAAAAGTTTTACCTTATAAAAAATAAGGAAGAATGATGCCTCTCAGAAAAATGATAAAACAATAGTTTACTTTTTATCCTACAAAAGGATTTGGTTTATTTTTATCAGACATTTGTCCTCTCTTGTATAAGAAACTACTTAAAGGGAAAATTTTAATGAAACCAAAATGTTAACTATGAAGAGTTTTTTAGCATCGCTGTCAAATTTGGAGTTACATCTGCCTGTCTTTCAAACAAATGAAAACACTTGTCTTTATCAGATATTTGCTGTCAAGTTTGACTTAAATATAATTGTGGGTATCACTTGAGTAATTTAGTTTTGTTTTGTATTTTCTATGCCTCCACTAGCAAGGCTTAATCCTGTAAGTGAATGCAACTTCTCTTTTGAAGTCTTATGTCAATAATCACAGAGCTTAGGGCAGGCTCTCATGTTGCTGATAGCCACACAAGACTGAAATATTTGAAATTAAAGTCTAAAGTTGCTCAAGGTGGAATTAGCTGAGTATCGCTACCCATCAGTCAGCAAAAGTCGGAGCCACTTCTTTCTCCAGCTTCCTTAGAGTACTAAGCAGCTTCTACTACAAAATACCAGAGCTACAAGTGCCTATACAGCACTTTTCCCATTACCCACTCATTGCTCAATTTGCCTGTAAGTTCTGTTATGTATGATAAAATCTGCAGAACATGTGAGATCAGTGTGATTGGCATTACAGTCAGGCAAAAGATATTTCCTGTGAGTGGCAACAGCGCAATGCATATCTCAGCCAACATTCACTCGGGTCCGAAACTATTGTGAAACAGGCTGGAACTGTTTGTAAACTGGTGATTCTGCTAACAGATGGTTATATGTAAAGGCAGCCAAGAGACTGTGTATGAACAAAGTGTGTTTTAGGAGCATGAGGTGTAGCCAGAAACATCTATAAAGAATCTGCCCTAAGAATTCTGGTCCAAGATTAAGCGGATATGTCATTTCTAATCCAGTTTAGGGTAAACTTCTGAAGTATTAAAAAAGAATGTTTCTGGAGCTGTTTCTGCACCATATATATATATCTCCAAAAGAACTCCGCAACGTGCATCAGTGAGCTTGAAAGTGTTGGATTTTTAGAACTGAATTTTTGTATTTCCTAGTTAGACTTTTGGACCCCAGCCAGCTTTCTGCTGAGTAGGTTGGCAGGGCACAAGAGTCAGATACACAACAGTCTGCTGCCTTCAGTGCACCCCCTGTGTGTATAGTGTTGCTGTTGTATAAAGCCATTAATGACCAGATTACAGAAAACCCAGGGTTTTTTTTTCATAGCTTTTATTTGTTGTTCCATTTCCTGTTTCATTCCTATTTAACCTCTGCTCTTTCTAGTTCAGACATAGTATCAAAGTGAATTTGGAAATGAACTTCATATGGATGACAATGAATTGTAAACTATACATGCTATATTTTTTTTAAAAAATCCTTATAATATTTTTTTAATAAATAGAATGTTTTTTAATAATCTACTAAGCTTTAGTAGCAGTACATTTCCCCTTCCTTCTTCCTATATTTTTTCTCCATCAAAATGATCCTCAACATTAATCAAGAGCTGTATATTTGCTGCAAAGTCTTATTGGGACAAGCTGGCTTTGAACTGTATAGATGGAGCCTGTAATGGACTGAGGAGCTCAACATTTTGATTCTCACTTAAGGTATTTTCCCATTGTAAATACATCTCTGTATTCGGATGACTGTCTATAATATCAGAAAATCACCTTGAGTTAGACGGAAGTGAGCCTTTTGAGAGTTACAGTATTGGAGAGAAATACATGGTAAGATGGTCTCTGAACATGACCAGAAGGAAACTCAGCTAGCCTTCACAAGAAAATCTTCTTGAAGTCTCCCTTTTTTTGAAAAGTTGAATTAAATATGCTTGTGACTTGCTGTTACAGTTTTATAAACCTGTCTGTTCATGATTTTAGGAATTGCCATACTAGCTCAGACTTTAAGTCCAGGGGGATAAGTCTGAGAGCTGAGTTGCTGATGTTTCAAAGAACAAGGGGAACACCCTGTGGTGGGCAGAAATGACACTGTTGGCCTTGTCACTAGATTTTATTTTATATAGTAGTGCTCAAGAGACAGTTTACAGCCTCATGCACACTGTCTGATATGTTCTCCACAAATTTTTTTGGTGCTATGTTAGGGAATTTTTGCTACCTATATAAACACCTAGTTACTTTTTCATCTAATTTATCAGTCTCCTTATCCTTCTGTAGGAAAGTCCCCAAATTAGTCACTGTATGCACATGCATTTCCTTCTACTGTATTTGTATGTCCTAATTTTCAGTTTGCCTCTTTGTTTATTTTTAAGTATTTTTTTTATTTTATTGAAATACATTTCCTTTTGTTATAAAACATGACACAAAGACTCTGGATATCTGACACTCTGTTCTCACTTGTTCATCTCCTTTTGAAGATAAAAAAATATCCCAGTCTTTTCCAGCTCTTTTCATAGGTTTTCCAGGCCCAAGTTTATTGTTCATATGCTTTGCCCTCTTCTTTTAAATTTTCAGGCTTGTTCCTCTTTGTTTTTTTCCTTATCATCTGTTTGTTCTCTAGGATCCTTTGAGCTGCATGTTCAACATATCTAGGATGAGACTTTGCTGTACTTTCACACACACAGAATCTAACACAGAATAGTTGGAGTTGGAAGGGACCTCTGGAGACCCTTCTAACCCTCCTGCTAAAGCAGGGTCACCTAGAACATGTTGCACGTGAATCTGTGCAGACGGGTTTTGAATATCTCCAGAGAACTGGCATTACACAACCTCTCTGGGCAGCCCGTAAAAATTGACTACCCTGTCCCATTCCTTGTGCAAAAGAATATCTTTGTTACTTCTTGTCTGCAATTTAGTTGAACAGTGTACGATGAGTCAAAGCCCTTTACTCAGAATCACTTTGCTTTTATAAAGGTTTAAGTATAAAAATTTCAAAAATAAAGAATCTATCTTTTTATTTCAGAACATGTTACAAGTTGAGTACTTTCAAGGTAAAAGATGAGGGCTTTGCACTTTGATGCAGTAAACTAATGTAACCAGTGAAGAAAAGAGAGGATGAATGTGATTTTTGTGTGGTAGATTGTGTTGTTCATTTGCTGTCCCATAGCATTTTGTGCAGTTGTCATTTACTGTTCCTGGCCTTGTATCCAGATTGTGCTCTATGTGAGATACAATCTCTCTTAAATTATTCTGAATACAGTCATAGAATCATAGAATAGTTTGGGTTGGAAGGGATCATAAAGGTCATCTAGTTCCAACCCCTCTGCCATGGGCAGGGACACCTCCCACTAGATCAGGTTACCCAAGGCCCCATCCAACCTGTCCTTGAACACCTCCAGGGATGGGGCATACACAACTTCCCTGGGCACTTGCTCAGGATTGAAAGGTTTGGACTGTCACATCAAGGAATAGTTTCTTCCATGTTTCATTGGTTGTTATAAATTTAAAGTATGAAAGGTCTTTTCTGACAGACTTGTTGGCTGTTTCAAGACCTGACTAGCACTAAACTATTTACTTTGATTTTTTTAGGTAATGAAGGAGATGGGTTGGATTCACAGTGCTTGCACCATGACCTATTCATATTGCTACATTCAACTGCGTAAGAAAAATGAGGTGCGTACCATTAGGTGCGTATATTCTTGTGAGTGCCATGGACACAATGTTTAACAGCTTCACTGGAAGCCGATGAGAAAATTTCCTTGGTAAACTAAATTACATGTTTTGAAGAATTAATTGTATTTTATTGTGTCTGCCTCAGCTTTTTTCCCCTTCCAATAGCAATTGAATATAATCATTCATCTTCAGCTGGCATGCATCTTTATGGGTGATGAGGAAGGAAACATTTTGGAGCCAGTCTGTGTAGCAAACACACAATAACAGTGTTTTGCCAAATCATCATCTCTTTGCTTTATAGATTCTTCATTTCTGTCCTTTATTTTAAGAGTCAATGTTTTCCTCTCTTTGTCATGTCTGTAATGTCTCCATTTCATTCAAATGAGTTTTAGAAAGTTAGAAAGTCCGTAAAACTGTACTTGAATTAGGTTCTTGATTGTTTCTTGCTGGACAAGACATGATTCCTTAGTGCCATCTATTAGTGAAATCTTTTCCTAGAAGAGCAAGGAATATCAGAATTTATGGATTTGGAATTCACCAAGATGAAATTGATGTGCAGAAAAGTAACTATAAGAAAACGAAGAGATACTAATATTCTAATGCCAAATGATTATAGAAATTTGTAGAAACAGCTTGAAAGGAATATGCTGCAACTGAGTAAGAACAATGTGAAATCTTACATTTAGGTCAGGGAAAATCTGACACAGAGATATAATAGGAAGACTAACCGAATAGGCCACAGTAGAACAAAAGAGAGTCTGGGATTATTGTTTCAGAGCTTAAATCTAAATCAAGTGTGTGATGTCTTTGCAAAACCACCAAAAGCAATTCTGTAATAAATTTAGCAGAACAGTATATATAAGAATATGAAATAGTTATTTTCCTAATTTAGCATTGCTGAGACCTCATCTAGAGTACTATCCAGAATGGAGCACCATTTTTTGCAATGACTAGAAATACTTCAGGGTGCTCAGACATTAAAATAAAAGAAAAAAAATCTAATCTAAAATATTACCCTATGCAAGTCTAAGAAAGTGAACAATTATGGAAGATGTTGTTCTTAAATATTATGAGAAGTCCAGCAGTAAATGGATATCAGTATTGGTTGAGATAAGACCAGAGGTAACCAGCTGAAATGGACAAAGAATATCCAGGTTAAATACCAGAAAAGTCTTTTGTAGGATATTTGAGCAGTGGGATGGGTGAGATTTTGCCTGCTGTGGAATCCCCATCATTAGAATATTTAAGAACATTTGAGTGTCAGGGATAGCCTAAGTTTACTCAGTCCTTTTTCATAGCTAAGACTTAAAATACATCTCCTTGTGGTCCCTTCTTGTCTAATGTATCTGTAGTGTTGTATTTATCGTCTTAAAGGCCTTTGAAAGACTGTGCTTGAGATGTAGCACTGGCAAAAGACGCAGGTGTGAAAGGCTTCATGAACTGGACTGGAGGAGGCTTCTGAAGATAAGAGGGAGAAAAGTGAGCTTTGAAGTTTAGACATTTGTCTTTTGAAATTGTGTGTGTTGAATTCGCCCAGAATGACAGATCTTTCCTGAGTATCCCCATTGAAGTACCACTGGCCCCACCTCTAGATTGTTTATTTTATGTGACTTTACATTGAATTTGTTTCTGTTGCTAAGTAAATGAACACAGTGGTTTTTGTCTTACATAAGGGACCTATCCTTTAAAATGTGATGTTTGTGGAAAAGGTAGGTAGCGTGGGGGGAAATGGCTTACTGCCTGTGTGAGGTGGAGAATAGGTCCATTAGTACAAGGCTTGAAATGTCATCAGGCTGGATCTTGGTGATGCAAGGTACAGTGGATGTTTTCTTGTTAATGACTCAGATGTTTTTTGTTGTTGGCAGGTCTTCCACTGGGCATCTTTTTTATTATTATTTTCTTTTTTAAAACCTGGTTCTCTTCTGGATCTGTTTCACTTTTTGTTCACTGTTGTGCATGAAGCTGACCTTCATTTCTTGGGTTTTTCATCTGTTTGCCAAGCCCTTCCTTTTGGATAATTTTCATCCTTTTTTTGTGTTTTCTCTTTACTGTTGACATACGTGAAATCACACTCTTTTCTACTTAATGCCTCAGGTCTTACATGAGCTATAAGTAATACATATTAAACAACTTAGGAAAACCCAATCTTCTTAAAACCTGCTGCTCCAAATTGCAACAGCTTTGTCTCCAAGGTAAGAGTCTCTCTCAGCAGAATGTAGCTGCTTTTGTTGGAATGTCTCATTAGAAACTAATTCCTGCTTCACCTTAAATAAGTAGTGCTTTATTAATGATTTTGCAAGGCTATGTGAAGAAATGGGCAGGTAGAGTGGGGAGGTGGCTTATGTAAGGACATCAGCAGGACTTCAAGGAGCCTATCTTGTGTAAAGCAACTGAATGTTTGAACACTGACTCGGTTTCAAAACTGCTATAACGTAGTAATAGGCAAACGCTCATCAATATTTTAGTGTCATAAGATATATTCACTAGGAAGCTATTAAGATCAGTTAAGACTGATTTTGAATTGATCTTCCTGATTTCACATCTATCTGTCCTCTCATGCCAGCTGCATTGCTTTCATACACTCACAAGATTTCATAAATAGCTTAGGCCGATAGACCATGCTGCACACAGTACGCACGCCCAGCTTTGCTCTGGACATGTTCTCCTTCCTCTTCTTTCACATCAGTTCTAGCACTTGAGGTCACGGAAGGGGTTGTTCGTTCAGGTGAAATTTAACTGAAAATTTTGAAGTGGTGTTTTAAATCATACTAGTGATGTGATCTGATATGCGATGAAACTGAATAACTGCTAGGGTAGAAACAAAGTATGGGGGAGGACTGCAATAGGACCTGCAGAAAAGGGTAGGACTGACCCTTTTGCAGTAGCCTACAGGTAGATCAATTTCAGGCAGGTGTGAATTTATTATGCCTCTGGTGTGCTTAGCAATTTGTATAATACTCTTGGTAAATTTCAAAAATTTTGTTTGAATTTTCTTTTTATGTGGGTGATGTAACTGTAGAGTTACATGGAATTACTTAAGTCTATCTTGTTTTGAATCTTGCTTCCCTCCTTTTTTTCTTCATATTTCTTCTGCTTAATAAAGCTTATTGTATGGGTTAACATTCTTATTTTAGGTAACAATGAAACTTAAAGCGTTTTGTGAGAAATAGCCCTGGGTCATCATGTAATGAGAGGGAGCCCAACCCATCATTGTTTCTTCCCTTTCCTACTGTGCCAAGTAGAATTCATCCCATGGTGTAGAAAATAAATGTATCGCAGCTTATGTGTATTATATTTTCCTACTGTTCTAATTAGCTGTTCTGCAAACAAGGACCAAAACACAGAAGCCTAAATAACAAGTGCTTTGTACCATTTTGGCAGCTCCCGAATTCTAGTCATGGTTTGCCAAAATAACCTAGTGACTCACATTACTTTCCGCTCTCTCTTATACATTAAGTGTTCAATATCAATTATATTGGTTTTTGTCTGCTGTATTTGATGTTTTAGTGGCTAAAAATGTTGGCACTGTGAGATACTTTAAAGATACAAAATGCAGTTATTACCACTCATCTTTTTGCCTTTTAAGGATTTACATATCTGTAATAATTGATGCAAAGATTTTTTTTTTCTCTCCAAGTTCTTCTGCTTACTTAAAAATCTTTCTGGCTTAGACCAAAGGCAAAGTTATAAGCATAAAGTTAGCTCCCATTAATATCAGTAGTACTAGAGCAGGTATGCAAGTGCTATGCTGGACAGGGTCTTTTGCTTGACTTCTGCAATTCAGCCACAGAAGTGCTTATGGGGGAGAAAGTCTCTGCATGAGTCTGGGAAACATCATATTGAATTTCTCAGCCAGGCAATTAAGTTAGCCTAGAATGCTCCAGATGAGAACAGCATGTTTAATGGAATGCAAAGTTGCATTTCATAGATCTGGTTATTTTTATTCAGACTGAGGTCATCAGTATGAATGTCTCCTTCAGTGTGAATATGACTAGAAGCCATTGCCTATTGTACTGTGACTGGCCTTGGCCACTTGTGGTTTTAACCAAATTCCACTGTTCCTTGTATATCTGTTCTCCTTTGTATTGAATATCACAGTAGAAATATTTCAGTGGTAATATCTGCTTAGTTAGAAGAAGAAGAAAGGTCCTGGACACTTTGAAAGGAAAAATATGGGCTCATTTTCATACCTCCTTTCCAGCCTTGAGCAATCTTAGTAAAGCGTGTGCGTTATTAGGTATATAATTGTACAAAGGCATCTTCTGGTATCCATTTGGCACCTCATTTAATGGTAAAGATTTTAAATAACTGGTAATGGAAATCAGCTGAAATGAAGCTAGTTTTTAAAGACATCCAAGCTTAAACCAGGAATGCCCTGAACCTCGATTGTTATGCTGGTTTTTAAGTGAGAACACAAGTAAAGAAGAATTACAATAATTTCATTATTTGGAAGTATTATAATGTACTTGGATCTATACTTGTATGGTTCCTGGAATGGTTGCTTATGGCCGTCTTTGACAGCATTCTTCAGCAATTTCTGAGGACTTGGCACATTTTGTGAGGACAGTAAGAACCAGGAAAGAACATTTGAACTCTTTTGAGATGGTTTCCAGAACTCACTAATCTGTTCTGAAACATTTTTGTTTCCAAAAGGTAAAAGAGACTTCAGCTTTTTCCAACAGAAGAGGGTAGCTGAGACCTTGAAGTCATGTCTGGAACATTCTGAAAAAAATGGGTACTGCTGATTGAATAATGAGTAATTTGTTTTGGAAAAAGATTTTGCAGATTGATGTTCTTGAGATGGGAACTTGAAATAAGTGTTTCCTCTTAGCAATGGTGGAAGTTGTTCTGTCTAAGCAGAGAAAGTACCATATCCTAGCCTTTCAGTGTGTGAAGAATCATGGTAAGTGTAAGAAACAGAATAGCCTGCTAGATTTCCATTTTGCTTTGCTTGTGATACAAATCCTAAAAGCTTCTTCTGATTGCATTCACTGGAAAATGTTGTATATGCACTTAATACAGGTGGTCTTCATTTTGATTTTTTTTCCATAATGACATAATCTACAATCTTCTGCTCTTTCATTTAAATGACCTATGATTAACTAAGCGTATCTCAATTATTTTAAGTCTATAGCAATATCTGTATCATAGGATTACCCTCAAACCTCTATATCCATTGAATAGATTACAAGTCTTCATTATAACTGAAGCTATTTTGTTGCTTATTTGAAAAGTATTTTACATATGTTTATTCCCACTCATGTTAGGGAAAGTAGACAGGGTAGCTACTATAGAAGTATCATTTGTGTCTGCTATGGAGATGTTTTTTCAAATAGTACCACAGGCATAAAATCGAGAGATGAAAACTTTCTTGATATTTCAGTCATTTAAAAATGGGTTATTTAAAACTATTGCATAGTTCAGGAGATTGTTTATATATCAAGAAAGCAAGCTTTCAACTGATTAGAATTAACTTTTCATCCAGATGTCATACAATGAAAAAAAAAAAGCATTTCTCTCTCCATGGCTGGAACTCCTACTGACATCTGTACTCTGGCTGCCCCTTTGCTAAGAACAGGGCTTGGGTCCCTGCTTGACAGCTGACATGAGCCTAGCTCTGAAAATGTGCCTGTGTCTTTGGAAGCCCACAATGACCAGAAGCCCCAAGTCTGAGTTATCACTGCCCTCTTTAGATGCTGGCAGAGAAAATGCTCTGCTGTTGCACAGCAATAATTGCATGTCCTTATCACTATTTGCCAGTTCTCAGCTGAAACATAACTATATGTTTCTCAGAATAGGGTGGATGGGGATCTGACGCTGTTACATCACCTAGCTTGTTGGCCTGAGTTCTAGTTTGCTGTATATCTCTCAGTTGATTCCCTTGGGAGTTGCCCTGACAATGCTTAGAACTACAAACTGAGGTGCTTACAGATGAAGTGTAGGGCTGCTAGTAGTTTGCATTTGCATTGGTTTTCCTAATTTTTCATACTACTTGTGGTCACTGAAAATTGTACAATTTAGTTAGTGCCTCTTGCTGTCTCCCAGTTGCAGACATATATATACCAAGTTCAGTTGTGACAGATTTTTTTTTTCCAGCAGTATCATGTGACTCTGGCAAACTCTCACCAACTGTTTTGCTGGAAGTTACTCAGTAGCATCTGGATCTCTAAGGCAGGAAGGTTACTGATGGACTTCTGATGTAAAATTAACTGGAAACAATTTCTTTTGACCTACCTTTCATTTCTGCAAATACTCATTCTCTTTATATTTATCTATTTGATTCCAAACCCCTCATCAGTCACTTAATGAATATAGATCCACTTACAGTTGAAAAATTTTTGTGCAAGGTATCAATGCTGTCCCTTGCCCTTCCATTTTGCACTTGTGCACCACCTTTTTGTTGTACATCTGCAAAGCTCCATGTTCTCCAGAATTCAATTCCTCAGCCCATTTCTTGGTTAGGATGCATGAAAATGATGGACTAGAC
The DNA here is from genome assembly GCA_013389865.1 of Piaya cayana. Taxonomy (NCBI): domain Eukaryota; kingdom Metazoa; phylum Chordata; class Aves; order Cuculiformes; family Coccyzidae; genus Piaya; species Piaya cayana. The sequence continues at coordinate 206,745 of WAAB01019490.1, read as the reverse complement.
ACTGGCTGCTTTTGGATATTGGCTTCAGGTGTCAGTATCCAGTATTCTCATGCTTCTACAGCAGCACAAGGCTATCCCCATGACTATTAGCATAGGTAGCAGTGACTAGAGGGGGTGCACCAGGCATACCAAGAGATATTCTGTCTGATCAGTGCTGACAGAATAGAGCTTGATGGCTCTACACCTGTCTAGCAAGATATGAGTTGTTGCATTTCATACCCTTTCTCAGGAGATGCTTTGCAGTCTTCTTCTTGATACATGGAATGCAAATGAAAAACCAACTGCCTAGCTCTTTTAAGTGCTGACATTCGTACAATTCTGTCATCTTGCATTTCCTGTTGGCAGCATATGCTCTCTCTATGCTTTTATTCATCATTATACAAGACATTCTCTCCATGGCTGTCTGCTCTTTAGAAATATATGTGAATTAAGCCTCAAAATATTTCATTGACTTAATGGAAATAACCCTAAGTTGTATAAAAGGGAAGGTGGAAATGCTGTGGAGGCACAAAATCTGTATTAGGCAGGAGTTCCTGACTGCCAGAATAAATTTGTCTCTGAGCAGAGCAGTATTCTCTCTGTTTCCTTGTACTACGTTTTGAAGAATGAAGAAAATGAGGATGACAGGTAACAAATTTTGCATCATCTCTGTTGACCATAGAAGACTTACAAAACCTCTCATCAAAAGTCTTACACCATTGAGTACTTTACGTGTCATTTTTCTAACAACTGTACAAGTTCTTCCAGAAACCACAGGGAGGTGTTGAATGCTGAGGAAAAGATTCCTCCCAAACAGTTTCAGTGCTAACATCTGGGACAAAGTTGACTCCTAGTTATGCTTCCATGACTTCTCTGAAGGCAAACGTAGCTTCTTGGGTGAAGGTGTGAGCAGAATTTTGCCCTGAAGTCCCATAAAGTATTGTCAGTTTTAACATACCAGCAGCAATAAATGGAAATGTTTCTACTTTCTTTCAATTTTGTCCATATGCTGGAAAAAGAGAACATGTAGTTCCAAAAGGCATGTACATATGGGTGAAAAAGGGAAATAAATGGAAAAAACCCCCAAACTTTCCTTAAAATCATGTGTTTGGATGGAAATTACTGCATCTTTCAAGTACAGATTTTGAAGTGAATGAAGACAAATAACACCATGCTAGCATTTTTACAGTTCATATATTCCTGCTGTTCGCTTTTCACATGTACTTAGTAGAAAGAAAGACAACCCTCTGTCAGCTTTTAATGAGTTTTAGATATGTTGTAGGCAAAAAGCAGATGTGTCATATTTTCTATCCATCAATATACAACTTCAGTCCAGTAGCAAGTCATTGTGTAATGTGTTGTTTTCTTTTAACACAATGCTGTCAATAAAATCCTTCCATTTGGAGCGATTAGTCTCCTGTGTAAGTTTTCAGGTCTTGCTCTGTCTTCTGTATCACCAATTTTTTTGCTGGCCTGAATGAAGATAGCAGTGTTATCACTGAAGTGTTTTCACTCGAGTCTAATTTTGTGAGGAGCAGTTTCATTTAACATGATGAAGAATTGTGTAGCAACAGAATTTCTCCAGTGGTGAAGCCCAGTGAAGAAAACTCAGTCATCAAGCCCCCAGCTGTATCTGGTTTTACAGCCTGTCTAGACTGGAGCACTGTGTGTCCTTATGTGCTTTGAACTGGTGTTTGCAAACACTGTGCAGATACTGTGGCTACAGGGGGAGGTGGCTGCAGCTCAGCACGCCACTCTAAATAGCACACTACAGTACTTTCTGTTTTGGTGACTGAACATTATGTAAATCTGCAATCCCAGCATAAAAGCACTTTTAATTAGGAATCCTAAGCTCCCTTCCCTCCATCCCCTCAACCCCCAACAAACTACTGCTCTTCAGGTATTTGGCTGGAGATCAGCAGTGCCTGCCAAGCAAAATTACTGGAAATTAATTAGCCAGAGCCTGATCCAGAAGTCTTGACTCACCTCTTCAGTAGGACTGTTCAACCCCATGTGATTATTTCAACCCACAGGAATTTGGAAATGTAGCCCTAACTTTGTCAAGTTCTGCTGCTCCATGTGGTGAACAGCCTCACCACATCTTCACACTCTAGCTGGGTTTCTGCACATATAAATCATGATTAAGAACATGTAAACCTAGAGAATTTCATAGCTTTCAGCCTCACATTAAGTGGACAGGAGTTGCCATCAAGCATACCTATCATTAGTAGGAATCCATGGATTTCCACTCACAGTCACTGTTGCTTCATGTATACATAAAACAACTGCTTCACATGCTCGTAAATACAGACTGACCCTGTTAGGTAGAATATGTTCAAGGAAAGTTTTAACCTGTATCTGTGGAGCTGTTATTTAGAGCGTTTTTCCTCTCTGCATGCAGAAATTTTCTGATATTGACTAAATTAAGTGAAAGCTATATGAGGGGTTTGACCATTAAACTATATTTAGAATACACTGTCGGAATACTGACATTACATAGTGGATATTTTATAATGTTTGTAAGTACGTTAGCATCTGCATTGTGCCCTGTGTTGGGCTATCATTTTTTTTTTCCCTTTCTGATACAAGATTGTGGGTGCACTCAACAGGTGTGGTGGCAAAGATTCAGAATATGTATCATGCATCCCTTGCATTTGGAAGTTTGTGTCTCCTGTAAAGAAGAGAGTGCTCTCTGCAGGCATATACCATGCTGCTGAACAGTTTTACATGTTTATATCATTGCAGCATTCTCTTTATAAGCTATGCTTTCATTTTGTGTTTTCCAGAGTCTCTGTTTTGTTTTATTTTTAAGAAAAAGAGCTGTAAAAGCAAGCATCCAGAATTGCTATTGATGAGATTTAAACTACCATGTTTTTCCTCGCATATGTGAAAGAGTAGGAGAAAAAAAATCAGGTAGTGTTGCTGAGTGGTAAATTGTTAAACTGAGATAATTCAATTGCTTTTGATCCTTTGGCTACACCCTGAGATTACAGGATCTTAATATCTGAAGTAGAAAGCAATGTTATTAAATTAGTAGTAAAAACTGATTTAGTAGTGGAATAAAGCAGTGCAAAGTTACCATCTGAGATATCAGAAAACTATCTGTAAGGTGAAATTTGATTTTCCTTTGCAATCAAAAAGAAAAAACTCATGCACGTATCCCGTTTTTTGTAGTTACATAGAAGTAAAAAAAACAAGCAAGCTACAAAGTGGGAAGCTGCTCCTACTATGATCATAGTGTGTGAGTGAAGCTAGTGGTTTAAATGTATATTAACTAGCAATTACCCTGGCTTAGGTTAATATTATTGCATTCAAAATACAGGGAGATCACAGCTGTACATTTCTTCATTTGATTTACGAGTCATAAGATCTACACACATGCAAGCATTTCTGGCACAACCCATTTTGCAAGTATCACTATCAGTCTTCTAGGCTACTGAAGTACTAAAGATCAAGAAAACATATATCTAAGCTGTGGAAGAAAAATCAAATTAAGCTGAGAATGACATTATGAAGGGTTTGGATGTTAATGTCGTTAAACTCATGTTGTGGTTTGAGCTTAACAGAAGCTGGTCTATGATATCACCTTAAAAAAAGCAATCAGCAAATTCAGATCTAATATATAAGTCAACAATCAAAAAAATAATAGTGAGCCATGATTCTTCTGGGGAGGCTATCTGAAGAAACACTACGTCAGCAGAATTTTTTTTTTGTATAGTAATATAGTACAATGCTAAAAGTTTAGAGCTTGCTTCAGGACACACTGTATATAATCATTAGCTATATGGTATGGCATACTGTACACCTGCAGTGATGGAGGAGAACAGGCAGAGTTATAGAAGGTTATTGAAAACCTATTTGGGAGCATTGCTTATGGCCTGGTTGTTGCCTATGTTATATTTCTCAATGTCACCTCCTTTGTAGAGTCTGAAAGGCTGAAAGTAGAAACCCAGCAGGAAGTTCTGTTGATGTTTTGAAGTTTTTTGTAGTTTGTGTAATTAATTCATCAAAAAGTGAAAGATATGCCTGCATTGTTGCTAAGGAGTGTTCCCCAGAGGTTAAGACTAGGTTGGCATTAATGTATTTATTCCTTTTATTGCCCTTGGTAGCTGTGTGCATTTTGGACAGAAATGTTACGATCCAAATTCTGCTTGCAGTAGTTTTCCCACTAAGCTCAGTGGGATTTTCTTGATCCCTCTCACTTTACTCAGATGAGTAGTAAGTTTACACACCCATGTGACAGAATTACTGGCAAAGGACCTCCTCTAGAGCCAGTTTTCTTCCTTCCCAAATTATTCCACTCTGTATGGAAAGTACAGCTGGACACACCAGAGGAATGCTTTTTGTGAGATGCCTGATTGATTGTTCTTCTGTTATTTTCTGTCTGTTGAATAGAGTCCAGCCAGGCTAAATGTTTCCAAACAGCAAATCCTTCCAAAAAGGGGGAGATCAGTTAAATATAATCTGAAATTGTATTAAGCTGCCTTTTTTATTTATTTATTTCCACTTTTTCAGATTTAATACAATTCACTTGGACATCTGAATGAACTAGTTCAAGAATGTTGACATTTTCCTCCTTCAGGAAAACAAAATGAAATGGTTCTCAGAGGAATCTCGTAAAAAACTTGCCGTGCATTTAATCGCAGGCAGCAGAAGGTGTAGAATTCCAGCAAGGTGCCTGGGGAGCTGCACGTGTCGCATTTCCACTGCCTTTTGTACCGGGACTCACAGGCACATGCACTTCCATATCGCTTCCCGAGCACTGCACTACACTGCTACTTTATATTATACTCAAATTGCCTCAGCAGCAGCTCGGTAGGGTGAAAGGGCAACCAGAGCAAAAAAGGAAGAGAGTTGTTTTTAACAGTTTCAGCTGACAGACTTAATTGTATATTTTATTCAGTACTGAATTTTCAAAAAGGACTTACAATTTTGAGTCTTGAGTTTGAGAGACTTAGAGCTTTTTTATTTTATTCAGAGGTAATCCAGTGTTCGCTGTTTCTGTGAATTACAGCTAGAAGTCTGGGGGCTCAGCCAAGTCCCTCTAAGTTCCTTTTAAAATAGAACATAATTGGCATTTCACAGCAACTATCCCATGTCTGCAAGTACTGGGTCACACCTCTGATCTATTAGCCTTTTTTAGCTTCTCCTTTGTATTGAAGCATGCAAATTAAAAGCAACATGAGGTCATTTAGAAATAAATAATTGTCTTTTACCAAGTAACTTACATTGCAAATCATATTTACAGTGACTCACCACCCCCTTTTTGTGTTGTGGTGATTTTGTTAAATATGACAGATAATTACATTTTAGCTGATCCCTTGGCTTTTCTCCTTGAAAAAGGCTGGTTTTGCTTAATTCACTTTTAACTCACCAGCTGCCTGAAGCCTACAATAAGAATGACTGCAAACTGTGTTTAAAAGCTTTAGAAGGCAGATCTGACAAATGCAACATAGGATTTAGAGACAAATGGCAATTGGCCACTCTCACCAAATCACATCCCAACTAATGAGAGGGTTTGGGATCAACAGAACTCTTCAGTAATTTGAAGCCTCCTGATAGGCACCTAAATCTACTGCTGTCAGAAATTGGGCACCATGTTGAAGTCAAGGCAGAGGAACATTCTGGGAAATACGGGAACAACGGACTAGAATGGATTGCCTGGGTCATGAAGTCCAGTTTTCTCTTGTTGTAGCCATCTATATTTCGTAATCCCTTTCATTAAGTTACCAAGATCTATGCTAAAACTAGTTAGCTCATTTGCCCCCACCGCTCCCCTTGGCTTGCTGTCACAGAATCTCTTTCTTCTGATGGTTAGAAGCCTTCTAATTTCCAACCTAAATATATTCATGGTGAGCTGACGCCCATTCATCCTTTTGCCAGCACTGTCCTGAAGCTGAAAAAAAAAATCTCTTCTCACTCCTTCACTTGTCCCTTAAGGACATAGCATGTCCCATTTCTTCATTCTGCCACACTATTCAAGCTAGGTCCTTTTTTTTTTTTTTTTTTTTTCTTGTAAGGGTATCTTCATTCTTAAGGGATGCCCTTTTCTGAGCAAGTTGGTCACCGTTTGTTTTGTATTCAGCCTTTTTGACTATGAATAGCAAGGTTTGACCACAAATCTGACCAGTGCCTTGTACAAAAAGGGCAGTCCAGCCTTGACTCTGCTGTGAACATCTCAGTCTAGAATAGTGGTTCCAAATTAAACTAGTAACTTGGATGTCAAAGAACATATTTGCAGCCATCACAATACAAACACTGCAGTTCATAAGCAAGAAAATAATGCATGCTAATAAATAGGTTTTATGCAGTATTCAAGCTTACTGCACAAATTTAAAATATGCCTCTGGGATTTTACAATAGAATTGTAATAAAGCCACTCTAATTATAGCTGCGCATGAAATGATTTTTTTCCTATATGATGCTGTTGATCATCCTCCAACGACATGAACAATCTTTATTAGACAGTGCTTAGATGAAATTACTTGCAATGAACTATTACATTTTTGTAACTGAAACGGAGTTAAAATAAACTAATTTTGTAATAGCTTTAAAGTGCTTAGGATTTTGAAAACCTTGCTTCACCAGTAGATGGCACAAATCAGCTTGATTTGGTTTCAAAACAGGTATAAAGAATTTATATACTGAATAAATAATGAATTGAAAAAGTAATAATGTTCCTTTATATATGGTAACTAGACAAAATTAAAATTATAAGCAGGAGTGTAACACTCATATTTTACATTATATTCGTCCAGTGGGCTTTTTGGTTAAACTAATTTATCTGCAAATACACTAAACTACATCTCAAGGGGTTTTGACCCAATTTTGGCCTATCCAGGCCAAAGCTAAAATGCCAAGGAAGTCAGTGGTTTTTTTTGTCTCTGGGCACTTTGCCTTGCACAGAGTGCAGGTTTGACTTTGTTAATTTCTCCAGTAGGGTAGTTTGTTTTTTTCTTTTGAGAGTACACTTTCAAACTATATCTTTCCTTCCAGCTGTTCAAATACCAGTTGACATAAAGTTTCATCCATGAAATTGTCAGCTCTTTTTAACTGAGCTGACATTAGTCCAGGGCATTTGGTACTTTGGAGGACAGCTCTATATCTTGGAAGGCACATCCTACACTGAAATGTGGAGGAGTGATTCTGACAAAACTCTTGCCTCATCCTCCACCCCTCCCTTGCCAACCATGTGGCCGTGTGTTTCATGGGGAAGCCCAGCCCTAGTGACTGGACAGGTTGGCTCCTTACTTTACAAAACAGGGCCATGTTAGGGAGCAACAAGTCAGTCCTAGATCAGTCAGCTGTCCTCTGAGGCGTTGCCTCCACCCTGCTGGCAACCAGGGATTCATGGCCTATATTCTCTCCCTATTTCTCTGTCTCTCTCTTTTCTTCTACCTGGTCTTTGCACTGCAAGTCACTTGCCGGCACCATCACAGCACAATCTGCTTAAGAGTCTGTGAGGACAGTTTTTTCCTTACAAGACCACAAGCTTAGGTGCAAAATGAGAGATGCTCAGGAGCTGTGTTCATCCTCATATGACTCAAAAATCCCCAAAAGAGACAACACAAATGTGAGCGTGCTGTTACTGATAACAGCCTGCAGCTGATGAGTTGCTGCTTCACAGCTCTTAGAAGGTGTCTCCAACTTGGTTCAAGTGTGGAGAACTGAGCCTTGAATTAAAAAAGAGGATTTCAAATCCAAGAGGAAGAAGGATGTGTTTTAGGATGTTGCAACAGCAAGGAGGTAAAAAAGGTGCTTTTCTTTGTTGAAATGAGTGTTTTAGGTGGCTGCTAGATGGCACTAGCACTTGTTCATGTGGCACAGTTGGTATGCATCAGTGCAGGCAGATTTCTTCTGGGACTCCTGCCTGGTTCATTCTGAAAACACAGTGAGACCATAACTGCTTATACCCCAAGACAGACCTCCACTTTCATCCCTAGTTTTGCGACTATATTTTAAGGATGGGAAAATTATTTACCCTTAATACAAACTTGAGCCTATATTTCAGTGCTTTTAAACTTCAAAGGCGCTTTTTGATTCTTTAGGTGCAAAGGATTTTGTGCAAATATAATTACTGTTGAGATATTGTCTAGAGTCTGCACAGCATAAAATCCTGCATGGGCAAGACTTGGCTTAAACATGAGACTAGCCCTTTTGTGCTTAGCTTTGGATATTTTTATTTATGAGACTGTTTTTCAAATGTTCAAGCAAGCAGAGAAAATGAAATCAAATCTCATGAGAATTACTGTTGAAAGAGGGAAAGGAAACACACAAAACCCATCCTGGATGACCATCAAAGCTTAATAATTTTTTTTATTAGTTGTGTAGCACCATTTCTGATTGCGCTGGCAAGCTCAGTAAAAGGCGGTGCATGCTTTAGAAGGGATTACAGTGGAAACAGGGTGTCTGCCTTTCCCTGTCCATGAGCTAGAAGGAGTTTCGTGTACAAGGAGCAGGCGGGAAGTGGAAGTAGAGGGAGTTACCAAGGAAGCAGTGGTGCCAGAGGCACTGACATAATAATGGAAATGAAGAACAGAAGGAATTAACAGCAGGGGTGTAGGCAGGGATGGACTTGTGCAGAGTCTGTAAGATTTCCTCTTGCCTCTAGTATTTTCCAGCCAAATGTGTACTCATGTAATCTTTGCTATGGCTAGTGAATATCATTTTTAAAATTTCTGGCTGTATCTAAAAGTACCTTCATTCTTCTTCCACATGACAAAAAAGTCAGACTGGACTATCCAGATTAGATACTAACTTCCTTTTAGATGTGCTGCTGAGCAATCATCATTTTTACATGCTACTCAATGTTATGCACACCCTATGCATGAAAGGGGAACCCCCCTCTTCACTGTAATATTATTACATCTCTCTTTGTGTAGTGTTATATTCATGGGGTAAATCCAGATATTAGCAGTCTAGTTGTTACAAGAATACATATTTAAAGGGGTGTATGGAGGTACAGTGATGATAAATTTAACCTTGGTCTTTCCCATGTACTGATATGGCAATCGTTTTAGAGGGTGGTATGAAGTTATTACCTTTCGGGAGGTTTCATTTTTGACAGTTCAGGCAAAAGAAAGGATTAAAAATGGAACCTCCTGAGATAACATTCCAAAAAGGATTCAGAAAACTCTTAGGAGGAAACAAAGGTAAAGCCTCTCAAGATAACGCTGTCTTAGCTGTACTTTAATGCTTCTGAATACCTGCTGTCCAGGCTCCTGCCACAGGGCAAATCTGGAGAAGCAGGATATGTTCTAGCACTCCTAGACTTGTAGCTCAAGGCTGTCTGCATGCTTTTGGGTCGGGTTTATAGTAGTTGTAAATGACAACCTTGGTAAAGATACTTTAGGGATCAAGGTGCTGGTTATCTGATCATGATAGGATGGATTCCTGCCCTGTTTCAGATGGAGTGCTTTTAACAGAGAACTGGTCTGTGATTTTGCAGTGAAGTTGTTTTGTTGCTGCTATTGTTTGAATATACATCAAAGAGTAAATGGCAGTTTCTTCATCCAAGATGGAATATCTGATCTGGAATTCTCTGTATCTGAGTAGCCAGCCAGCTAATACTGACCAGAGAAACTCCACCAGTCTTTCTTCCTGGGAACAGAGAGATGCATCTTTCTAAATCACTTTCCAGAACCTCTTAACAGCAGCCTCTCCATGTCTGTTCATGGTCATTTGTTTTAAACCTCATCTCTACCGGGGCCTATTACACTCAAGAATATTTTTCTTCATGGTTTCTCTATTCCATCTGCCATCAAAATGAGAGGTTTGTATGGAAATGGCACATAGCACAGAGTTCTCTCCATTCACCTTTTAAGAAGAGAGAGGGAACCCAGGGCACAGAGTTTTAAGGCACTGGCAGGAAGCATTAATTTATAAATCTGATTAAAATATTGGAGGGACAAAACAGATATAAGCTTAAAAGATGTTCCTGGTTTACAATGGTAGATAATAGACATTGTGTTTCTCAAAATATTTTTCAAAATACTTTGAGTTTTCTTCATTTAGGTATCTTATTTCCTTCATATTTTCCTTTTTGTCACTTACTTAAGGCCAGTCAAAATACGTGAGCTTATTTTCTGTCCTTCCCCTTTTTCCCCTTCTCCTTTTTTACCTTTGTTCCTGTCTTCATTTTAGTTGTATTCTTCTGGAGCTTTCTAAAATGTTTAATAATTCTTTAAGAGCTTTTCTGATTTAAGAAAACCTCAGGAGTAGGTAAGAGGGAGCAGTAACATTTTGACACTCATTTTTGTAGTTCTTATGCCTTTTAAAATTAGTTTCTATTTTACCTAAGGATTTGGATATTTTTTAAAGCTTCCAAACTGAGAAAGTATTAAAATTCTGTCATCCTGAAAAGAGAAAATGAAAGCATGAATACCCAAGACTCATTTGTTGCATTCAGTGGCGTAAAAGAAAAAAAGATGGATGGAGACAAAATGAAAGGTCAACAACATTTCTGAAAGAAATCCAAAGAATTTTGTGAATCACAGATGCAGGGGTTTTTTAAATTTTGTTTTAAATACTTAATTTGTTTATTTTTATAATCTCTGTTCTCTAAGGTTTAATCTACATATAATATTTTAGTGGTATGCTAATCATAGGTATAATTTAGAATAAATCAGTAGTGGTAAAATTCATGTTAGTAGAATTTGCTTACAGCAGCATAAGTACATACTTCATTTGCACAGCCTTTAACGCAATTATGACCAATTTGGGTGCACTGAAAGGCTCTACTGATATATTTAAAACTACACAAGCTTATATTGTGAAACAAATCTTGTGTTAGACATTCTCTGAATGTTCCCATGCTGTGAACACACAAAATGCTTCTGCATAGCTTAGCTGTTAGGTACATGCCTGGTCTGTTATTGATGTCTAATCTCCATAAACAATTCTGTCTAATTATGATCTAATCTTAATCTATCTAATCATAAATTGTATTTGATTTTTTTGTGGAAGTGGACATGTGTAATGCATAACTCAATGTTCTGGAGAGGACACTGGTGAACACACGGCTGTTCTCACACTGAACTTCATCTGTGTGTATCTTTGAAAAAAAATCAGCCATGTTTTTTGGATTGCATCATCATTGTTACTTATTTGTTTTGCTTAGTTAAGCAAATGAATAAGGACTTCATACATAGGAAAATGGGAAGAAGTTGTCCTTATGAAAAGGTCTGTTGGGAGCGTTGTTTTATTTCTGATTGGTTTTACTAATGGTTCTGATGGAGGATAAAAATTAACCTTTTATTGACTAGCCTCAAGAAAATTTGATTACTTGAGACCAGGTCACTCGTTCCACATGAAATTATTGTATCTGGTGAGTGACATGGTTTATGAAGTATTTACTGTCCTTCAAAAAGCATGACAGTTTTTTGATAGCATATCAGTTCTACAAACGATCTTGGGAAGGATCTAATTAGACACAAAGGTAATGGAAGAAAGATGGTCATATAGGAGGAGCACATGGAATAGGGAAGGAGAGGGAGAAAGAGCAGTTCAAGGGAGTAGTTTCTTCCCCTCTGTTCTGTACAAGTGAGACCACATCTGGAGAACAGTGTCTGTTCTGGGGTCCCCAGTACGAGAGATGGGGACATACTGGAGATTGTCCAGCAAAGGGCCTTGGAGACGATTAAAGGGTTGGAGCATCTCTCATATATGGAAAGGCTGAGAGAGGTAGGACTGTTCAGCCTGGAGAAGAGAAGACGCAGGGATCATCTTATCAATGTATACAAATACTTGAAAGATGGCTATAAAGAAAATGCTGGAGATATCTTTGAGATATTCAAAAGTTATCTGGACACAGTCCTGGGCAACCTACTCCAGGTGACCCTGATTGAGCAGGGGGATTGGACAAGATGACCTCCAGAGATCCCTTCCAATCTGTGATTCTGAGTAGAGAAGCAGTGCATGGGTATAGAAGGAGGTCTTATTGAAGAAGCTTGAGATATGAAGATCAGGCAGAGAACTGAAGCAAGCTAATAGGCAGTTCTGGAGAGGGTAAACCTACAAAATCAGATGTACAGAGAGCATTCTTTGGATTTTATGACCGCCTCAGTTCCTTGGTGCCTGCAACAAGTTTGCCTGTGATTGTTTCTATGTCTTAGGAGATGGCTCCCCCCGTCATTGTACTTCTTCACAGCACATATATCCAGGAAGGAATACAATGGTTCCTAGTGCCCCTAAAGCGGTGAAGTAAGGTCAAACAGTGCTTGACTTTCTGGTTAGAAGGGCTGTGCAGCAGAACACTGAGGAACCAGCAGTGGCATGTATGTAAGTTACCTCCAGATGAGCAATGCCAGAGTTGAGGAATAGCACGATAAAACCTTGTAGATAACCAGAGATGGGACTACGCCTAAAGTAGAAAAGAGGAGGTACTGCTGCCAACAGTGTTGCTCCACCCAAAGGTTCCAGTTGAACAGGATATCCACAAGTCACTTCTGTGCTGCATACAGCAGAATGGGTTGCAGAAGGGAATGAGAAGGGGGATATAATAGAAATCAGCAGAACTCATAGGAAGTACTGTAGGAAGTATGTATACATACATATATATACATGCAGATACACATACATGCCTATTGTACGACAGATACAAAAAGATTTTAAGCAAAACTGAGCAACAGTGGGCAGCATGGGTGTGCCTGTGTATCAGAGTTTGTTGCAAGATGCAGAAGAGCAGAGCATTCAGAACATATTTTTTTGTTGTGAGCACCATGAGGCAAGTTATTACAGTGATAAGAGCTGCGTAAGTGTTTTACAGTGCTCTGTGTATCCTTCTCTCATGAACCTGAAAATCAGTACATACACAGCTATCTGACAATAGTACTACATGTTTCTGCTTCCCAGTAGGCTGCTAGGAGCAAACTGAGAGACATATTGGTGACAAGCAAGATTCCTCAGGTGCAGTCCAGGTCTGATTAGTGAAGTTATCCAAATGGCAATCAAACTACACGTGTGTGATCAGCATCTTCATTGTTGTCTCTGCATTTGTGTTATGGTCTAAATTCTCATGCCAGATCAGATACAGGTTTCAGAAAAAAACTAAGTATCACAAATTGAATGATTATAGGAGCCTATTTCTTGACCTTCAGCATCTATCTCTTTAAAAGTCTACTTCTTGGTGGGATTAATTTCTGAGCTTCTGGTTTTAAGGCCAGTTTATTCCCTAGGCCACTGCTGTACTTCTTCATCACCTCTAGTTTGATCTTCATGCATCAAATTTTTATTTTTTACAAGGGAAGACTGATGTAGCTCTGTTTTCTTATCATAGCAGTTTCTAGTTGTCAATGCTGAGGCCAAGTATCATCATTTCACCTGATAGTGGCTGGATGTAGCTGAATCTCCTTTAATCCTCTAGGCAGTAAAAGGAACCTTCAGAAAATGGTAAGTTGTTTGGATAGTGGCCGGATACCTCCTCCTACTGAAGGAAATAACTGAGAGTAAGGAGAAAGACAAATGTTTCCATTGAAACTGCCTTATAGATCTTCTTGCACCCTGCTGCCTCCCGGCACAGCTATCTCACACAGCAGTCCATAGAAAAATCACTGCAACCAAGATATGATGGATTTCTACTACCCCTACAGATAGGGAAGTGGTAATGCAGTATGAGAAATAGAGCGAACCAGCACTGAGAGAGGTGAATACATTACAAACTGAAAATAGATTAGTATTCAATCATTTTCATGCACAAATGAACCTCTGATGCACAGAGTTTATGCTCAGTCAATTTTCTTTGGTAGACAGGGATATTCATCAGATATATTTTTTTTTTTTTTAGGCAGGGAGATGCAAAATGTGTAACAGTTCTGTGCATGGTGGTTAGCTCAGAAGGTCTGGTTGCTAAGTGGTTTTGGTGTGCCCAGGATAAACACCAGCTGGTGATGGCAGTGATTTGGTGTTTTGATAACTGTATGATGCTTCGCTAGTGATGGGCATAGCTCTTATCTTGTTTCATGTGGATGTTGAGAATTGCAAGCTTTTCCAAAAAGTATTGTCTGATGCATTTGATGCAAGACTTCAACCTACATAAAAAAGTACTCATTTCCTCTAACAGTGCTTATTGTCTTTCTTTTTCCCACATAATGACATATTCTGCAGCCATTTATTAAAGCACTAGACAGACTATATTAAATATTTGAGAGTCAGTGACATCAAGACTTTAACTTTTTCTTCAATCTCCGAATGTTTTTCTATTTGAAAGCCCAATAAGAAAGATCTAATTACAGAACTACAGGTCATATATAGGGATCCAGCCAAATATCCTGGGGATATTTCTTTGTACTAGGAGCAGGCTGGAAATTATACACATTGCTTGCTTGCATCTTCAGTTTGCTGTTGTCTGGGAGAGGAGAAAACCAAATATCAGGAGAAAAGTAAAGGGAGGTGAACTGTTCAACATTTGATTGACAGCTTTTCTGAGGTTGTGGTGACTGAAAACAGCATCAGATCTCCTAATCATCCTAGAGGATCACACTAGCTCTGAGGGATACTCAGAAGCTGCTATAATGGCTTTAGGTAATTTTTTCTCCCTTAATTCCAACAGTTTAAGGCATAGAACAAAATGTAGCCCATGGCTCATAGCGATAATGATATTTCCTGAGATTCCACAGGTTTGCATGTGTGTGGCTTTGATGAATGGATTAGGAACCAGTTCATGTCAGCCACTTGTGTGTACAAATACCTTCACTGGCTAGATATGCAGCTCCTGTTTCTGTCACATCAACATTTTTGACAAAACTGGTGTAATGGGGAAGTTTGCACATAGCTGACTGTGCATTGGCAGGCCTGAGTCAGTTTGTCTGTGACACTGAAAAAAGAGTCTCTGGAGTGGAAATCTTTTTTTGCAGAGAGCACAGTAGCATAACCTTCCTTGGTATCTGTGTAATCACGTGCATACTGATCATGAGGATAGTGTACAATGTGATGACAGCACTATTGAGAGTGTTACTCCCTAATGAAGACTGTATAATTTGTATTGATGAGAAATCAGGAACTGAATCATCCCTGCTCTTTCTGAACTTGTGCAGTATTTGATATTTGTAGTTGTTGCATCCTACATATGGTTGGCATAGACTTTCAGGAGGTAGCATAGTCAGAAAATACACATTCTTGCCATGGATTGCATTGACTGTGGTGCTCTAAGTAGATGATTAATTGAATTTCTATTTGATATAGCCCAATCAGCTCTATATAGCTGATTTGACACAATCAGCTTTGTAACTAAAGAGCCTGCTTTCTTGCAAGTGATTAGACTCATCAGTTTGTTGTTTGTTTAGCTGTTAACTGCCTAATGTAAAAAGTACATGAGAAAGAAAGGACTTCCCTGGCACAGACAGTCATCCGTAGTCTGTGATTAACACAATGGGAACAACTCATCTGTTTTCTGTAACTGTTTTCAGTTACTGTATATCCTCAATTACTGTAACTCTGTATCCATATGATGCATTTTGCATAAAATAGTTGATCTGTAGGTTTCTACATGTTGTCTCTATGTTTATGAAAGGGTAAAATAACTGAAGTTTCCTGTGTTGTCCAGAACACTGTTTCTATAGGTGACGTGTAGTGGTTGCCAGCAAGATCTTTCTGTTCATTTCCTATGTTCCTTACAATTCTGCATGGACTTGGTGCTACCTTAAGACTAATCATTCTATGTTTAAACAATATTTTCATTCCATTGTGTGAAATGACAGTGGGTGCTTTCTTGGATTCATGAATGCTTTCATTATGTTGGTAGCCCCATCAGCAGCCTAGGCTTGGGTAATTATGACATTGTCACTCAGCTTCAATTAATTAATCTGAAGTATTTGCAGCCTGGGTGGTGGTGGGGAAGTCCTACATAGATACTGACTGTTACTATTCTGAGGGAATAGCCTGTGGAGCAGCATTTAATTTACATTTACTAGTATTATGGTGATGATTGATGTTTAGCATTTGCATAGAATTTGCACAAAGCACTTGGCAAAAGAGGTGCAAAATGCCTTACTCAGTGAATCTGTAATCTAATTTTAGGCAGGCACCACAGTGAATTAGAAAAGCAAGAACTGAGATGAATACAGAAATGAAGGTCCACATAGTAAGACCATGTATTGCACAGGCTTTGCCATGGGTTCTTCTTGTCTCTTCTTTCAGTTTACTTTCTTTAATAGCATGGAGAACACGGGGCTGTAGGAAAGCTCTAATTGAGCAAGCAGTTTTGTGTCAAACAAGGAAATGACAACATTCCATCTACATGCACAATGTGTAAAAGAGTGAAAATGCAATATAGAAACAACAAAGTTGAAAAGCAAACTATAGAGGAAGAGAATGCGCACAGGAGTCAGGGTCCTTTTGACATTCCACTGTGGGAGAGTAAGAACTGGACAAGTTCACGTTTCCTTTGACTGCCCTTCACTCACTGTCAAGCCTTGGTGAGGATGGAATTCTCACCAACATTTGGCAGAGAAGGTGATAATCACAATAGCTGCCTGTAATATTCTTTATCAACAGGCAGGTAGGAATGAATCACAAAGATGCTTGCTCATCTGGATGTTGTTGCTGCTTTCGAGTGTTTAAGGATGCCATCTTGCAATATCAGTATCAGTAATTTCCCTTTCTATCTTCAGTGAAATCAGATGTGGTTCTTGTGCCATATGTATTTATCATACTTGCTCAAATTAGTTGCTCCTCAGGCCTTGCATCTTGTACTGTGTGCTGGTATCTCATCATTGTTGTGGTTTCAACTTTGCTAATCACAAATGCGCACACAAAAGACTGTGCCTATGAACTTTCAGTTTAATTAGACAAGAGAGGAAAGATGAAGGTAGGCAGGCTGATGAGCAGCAGTGGCAACAATGAGACCCTACTGAGTAGTGCAATTTGCAGTGTACTCACTAAATGAATGTCACAACTATATGAAGAGCTTAATTACTCCTCTCTACCATAGAAGCACCATAACAAACGGAAGTATAAGATTTAAAAAATTTAAAAAAATGAATGGCTATGTCAGTAATTATAGGGATCTCTTTCCAAATTTCTCTGTTGGAATGGGAGATTATATTAAAGTGTTTGTTTGAAAATGTAATATGGTTATGATGGGGGGGGAAAGGGGGCAAGAATTGTCCCNTGTCACAACTATATGAAGAGCTTAATTACTCCTCTCTACCATAGAAGCACCGTAACAAAGGAAAGTATAAGGTTTAAAAAATAAAAAAAATATGAATGGCTATGTCAGTAATTATAGGGATCTCTTTCAAAATTTCTCTGTTTGAATGGGAGGTTATATTAAAGTGTTTGCTGAAAATGTAATATAGTTATGGGGGGGGGCAAAAAGGGGCAAGAATTGTCCTTTGATGTGTAATGAGAAAGTTAGGGAGTAGAAAGACTAGAAGAGGCTCTGAAAAGAAGATAAAGTGTACATATCTGAAAAGAAGATAAAGTGTTCATATTAAGGGAAGAGAAAGTGAAGAGATATACGGAGAAGGACAGTGTGACATTTATGAAAAATCCTTGCAAAAGTACATTTGACGAGAACAGAAAAAGACTTGGTATACTTGGGAAAAATTTTGTTATGTACGTGGGCAACAACGGCAATCTATAGACAAAAAACCCCCCAAAAAACTCTCCAGTATGTAAACTAGACTGCTTGTGAAAACTTTGAAGAGATTTGAGGAAAAGAAGCAGGTTACATTTGTTTCAAGCAAACAATATTATAATGGTATCCAGGTATGTATTTCCTGGAGGAAAGACTGGGACAGTTTTAATCTTCATGTTGGTTTTAACTGGTGTGGTGTATGTTTCCATGTCTTCCGGCAGCACCACATTCTTACGGCTTCCAGACATTCCAGACTACAGCGCCACCTGCTCTGACATGTGCATGGTAGGCAGTAGTGAAAATTCCTTTAGAGGAATATTTAAGAGTTTTTAAGTTGCTTCACTGAGCGAGATGTGGTCTAGGCAATGAAAAGATGACGGAGAGATAGGCTAAGATTTCAGCTTCTCCAAAACAGGTAAACCTGAGGTACTGTAACAGTGTAGCTCTCCTGTTCCCATGAAGAGGCAAAAAGGAGAAGGAAAACCCAAGCCAATATTCTATAAAATTCCCATCAGAAATCAGAAGAGTGGTAGTATAAGTTTGCAGACAAATTCTTTAAGACAAGTATTTTCTTTACATTATGAATTCACTATATCCATATCTGAGGTTACAAGCTTTATTTTTAGCCTAGTGGTGATCATAATCTTCCTGTGATTTCCCTGGATTCCTATGGCGTTCAAATTCTTAAGGGTGATGGCACGAACACATTGATGGAGGATGGTTAGACAGAGTTAATATTAACACATATCCTGTACAGTGAAACAGATCCTCTGAAGGAGAATTAATTTCTCAAGAGAGCAATCATACTGAAAAAACCCCGAACTGCTTAAACATGCTGCAGGAAAAGATTTTAGAACACTGATTCATCTGTAAGATGTTGTAGAACAAATGGGGAAAATAAATAGGAACATGACCATGCCTTCATCCAAATGTGATCCTAGGCTTTTTTAAAGTGCTTTGGGTAAGGGAGAATCCAAGGAAGTGTGCACCATCAAGTATAGATTGTCACAATCAAGTTGTAGGAACTATAACAAAGGATAAAATTATTTGGCATAGAATAATTATGATATATGATTGAAGAACAAGCATAGTTTATTTATAAGTGAATCATATTTCATAGATTAATAGATCTGGTTGACATACTCTACTTGAACTTCTAAAAATTATGTGTCAGTCTCCCCAAAAAAGACATTCAATTTCTTTAAGCTGTTATGAGTAAAGAGGTATGGACAATATCTTTCATGGTTCAGGTCTTTTATGTAGCACCTCTTGCAGGAGGAAGGAGAAGATCTGAGCAGGTGGGAGGGCAGGCAGGAGTGTAATTTGAAGGCCATGTCCTTCCCTCCTCTCAACTCATGTTTCTCAGAACATCTTTCCCTTTGTATTTTCTCTACTGCAAGAACTGAGGGAAGCCCAAGTAAATTACCAGGTACCAGGTTTACATCAAGCAAAAGGAAATAGTTCCTCATGCAGCACAGCAGTAAACAGTGGAACTCCTTGTGGCAGTATGCCAAGAGTATAAATGGGTTCAGAAAAAGTTAAAAAAATCTAATGCTTTTCCTCTGTCAAGGGCCAGTCAACTCTGGAGGCAACTTCTGGCTCAGGAAATCAGTACAATACAGATTTCTACAAGGTAGAAGGAAGTGCCAGCCTTTAGTTGACCTCACTCCTGTATTTTATCCCTGGATAGCCAGTGTTAATAATAGCTAGAGATAGAATAGTGAGTTGCCTTCAGTCTTACAAAATGTCGGTTGCTTATTTTTAAGAGAAAGCAAATTCAAGGATAGTATAAAAACAGAATTTAAGAAAAAAAAAAGAAACTGCTTCCTTTCCCTGTTTATTCACAAGTTCTCATTAGAGGAAAAACTACTCAGGTGCTCACTGCAGAAGGGTGAAACAGCTTTGCTGAGCACAGACTCTCTGAGTCTCCCAAAGAAAGTGAAAATTATCAGAAGAGGTATTATATATAGGAAGTTTTCCTTAGGATTTGTGACCTCTGGATTATGCCTGTTAAGCAAAACAATGATGTGTCAGAGCTCAGAAAAACACTCCTCTCTTGTTTATCTTGTGCCTTTGTGTTGACGGGAGATCACGGAATCAAACGCAGAGATCAATATGATCAGCAAGTGTTCGATTTATTGAGCTTAGCTGTTTCTTTACAAACCCCTTTCAGTTACATAACTGGGTGCCCATGAGGGTATCTACAGTGTATTATTGGTTATTGGGTCCATAAAGCTATTACTAACATATTATTGGCTAAACTACTGCACATGCTAAAAAACTAAGTGATACTAAAGTTAACAATGTTGATAGTTCTCTTTAATTGTTTTTCTTTGAGCTGATACTCATCCCCACTGAACTAGCTGCTGCATTCCCCCCAGCTGGCCTTTGTTTATCTTTCAGTTCTCTATTTCAAGGCCTTCTTCTCTGTAAAAAGTTCCCACACCTTTGGAGATCAGTTGTAAGCACAAATGTTTGTAAAAACCCTTCAAGTTTGGAAAATGGTATTCTTAAGATTCGGTAGAATTTTAAAGGCATGTACATTTGCAACAGGCTAGTAAACTGTGGGAGTGACATACATTGCACAAGTCTGCATGAAGACCCAAACCTGAAGGATAATGCATTGACTAGATTCCTCAAGAATTTGTGTAGCCAAAGACCAGGTGTCTGTGACTTCAGCTATCAGTTCAGTGAGTAGCCCCAAAGCATATGTTCAGCTAGATTTTGTTGCAGGATGTTGTCTTTGAGGGACATATTGAAGTAATAATTAAGCTGATCAGAAAAGAACCAGAGGAAATCACAGAAAGCCAAAGAGAACAAGACTAGCTTTTGCCCTCAAGCCTTTGGATGACCTGTCCCTCATATTTTTCTTGATTTGTATTAATTTAGGGCTAAGTTCCTGCATCTATGTAGTACCCATCACTCCTGCCCAAGTTTCCTGTTCATTGCTAATATCACTGTATCCAGCCTCTGATTCTGATTTCCTTCCTTGAAGGTCTAATTTCCTTTGTTCTACTCTAGGTTTCATGTAGAGTAGTTATTCAGAATGTTTCTTTAGACTTTATCCAACTAATTGTGCCAGAGCTCTTTGAATAGGTTATCATTAAAGTTACAACAACCCATTATTGTGCTTTGTCTGGAAGGGATGTGATGCAGCCTTTGTAAACAAATGGTGGATTCCCCATATAATGAGGCCTTACATGATTCAAGAGTTTCATAATAACTTTATGTGAACTAGAATAAGTAGTGCACAGATTCCCCTCCTCCTATCCAATAAATCACAGGTTACCAATGTACCTCTTTGCTACAGAAGCATTATTAAATATTCTGGTAGAAACAGCTTCAGTTGCAAAGGGGAAGAACCACACAAGGAGAGAAGCCCCAGGGAGAAACTATAAAGGTTATGTTCAAAGACCTTCAGAATGGAAAGAAGATGGAGTGATACAGATGAAACAATTTCACTCAGGGTGGGACTTTTTATAATGGGAGTGGTTAAAGCAAGCTCATGTGAGGGAATAATCTGAGGGAGAGTGAGAAGTTACATGTGGTAAAAGGGAAGTGATGAGGGAGTATATGATGGAGATCAGGAAAGACCATGCTATAAAAGCAGATGGAGATTGGAACATATAGGGAGAGTGAGCATTGCTTCCCCAGCTGTTTGCTTGTTGTGAACTGACCTGAGTAGTTCTTGCTTTTTGTGCTTTCGGTGTAACGCCTCTGTCTTTCCAGATTTACATCAGTCTCCACCAGAGTCCTATTAGTCTGGAGTTACTTCTTATGACAACCTTGCAGTCCTGTGTTCCTCTGTGCATTAGGAAGCATGTAACATATTTCCACTGTTATTGTAATTCCGATAGGCAAGTTACGGGCATTTGTTGCACCAGATGATATCTTCAGGCTTGATGTTTGTGCCTTTTACAGTTTTTATCTGCTTTGAAATTGATATTGGCATGTATTTTTGACATTTGTTTCTGTTGTGGGGTTTATCTTGTGGCTTGACCTCTTTTTGTGCTCTTTGTACTGTGCCTTCCCCCATGACAAGGGCGTAGGCAGGCCTGTTAACTTCTACCATAAACACATTCCTCCTTCAGGGTGGTACTGAGAATGAAGCAAGAGTTTAATAGGAACTTCTTCAAATAGCTATGGAGTTTTGTCTGGAGGGATACACACTATGCTGTTGCACCTATCCTGCTGTACTTGCCCTGCGTGCCTCACTTAAGTAAATCTCTCTCCAGTCATTGATGTGGGTGTGCCTATCATTGCTGCATCAGGACAGAGTTATAGCCGAGCCCTTCATCTATACATGGGGATTGCCTGTCTAACTGTAGAGCTTGAACTTGTCTTTGTACTTGTTGCTTTATGCCCTTGTATTGACACAAAGCAGATGATTGCAGCTTTGTTAAGGTCATGGCAGGTTTTGTTCTCTTTGGCCTTCCATACTACAGATCTCCATATGGTTCAGAGTGGTTATTGTATTGAGTGTTGATGTGTCATGAAGTTTCATGAATGACCAGACATCTGTTTGCTTTTCAGGCCGCAAAATTCCAGCTCAGACAGAGAGAGGTCTTGGAACATACAAAACTAATCAACATGGAAAAAAAGTCAAGTTAGCAAGTGAAGGCAGGCAGGGATGTAGTTAGTCAGCCAGTTTAAGACTGTGTGGGCTGGAAGATTCAGACATTCAAATAAACACTCTTTTACTTTTCTGCTAATCCCTCTGTACTCTGTCTTACTTTTTTTTCCCTGACCTCCTTCTCAAGTTAGCTATTAGTTGGTGTAATACTGTACAGAATATGTCTTTGATCTAAGATGTATATTGAGTAAGAAGAATGGATAAAACATAGCAACACATCATCCCCGAACCATTTGGTTTTCTACTTGGTGATTCTACTCTGGTTTTTACCTAAAAATATAATTTAAAATTTAAGATGATTCCTGCAACACTTACTTAGCTGAGGTAGTTACTGTCTCAGGGGACAGCATCTAAATAAATACCTATCTAAAGAGGAACTACACACTGTCAAAAGGCTAGCCATAGGATTTTGATCTTTAATGGTAAAAAAGAACAATGCCTAGAACTAAATATCAACTGAATAAAACTTGTGTCAACAAAACATGTCTGCAAGTAAGTTCAATGAGTCTAGGACAACCCTCTATGGGCTGACCCTCTGTGTGGACAACTCTGTTTGTGGAACCTACTGATGTGCAAGAGATTTGTGGAGCTTGGCATGTGCCAGCTTGGAAGGACTGGCAAAATCTGCCAGAACTCTCACTGTCTATTGCTGAGGGCTCCCTTCATGGAGTTGTCTCTGTGGAGAGTGTGTCTTGTAGAGTTGTTCCACAGACAGCTGGTCACTGTGTAGACTTGGCTTTGGAGAACTGGCTTTGGAGAGTTGGCCACAGACAGTTATCTCTCAATTACCTCTTTCTAATTTCAACTGCAATGTGAGTTTAGTACACAGACAAATGGACGCACATACTGATAAATGGATTATTTTTTGCGCNGATCCAGTGGGTCTCTTCCAACCCGGTGATTCTGTGATTCTGTGATACTGATAAACGGATTATTTTTTGTGTATCATAGTGCACAAAATAAAAACCAAAACCCCAAACCCCGATCAAAGAAAATATGCCCTTTCAGTGTTTTGTCTTCAGCTCATCTGTGTGATAAAATTGATATACAAATAATAAAAAAAAAGGTACCAGGGTACCAGAATCAGAAACTGACTTTACTACAGAATGTAGTGCTAGGTCGTTCAGGGTATAACTTCAGTTCATCTTTGAGAGGGTTAGTTCTATAATCCTTTCATTTCTCAGCTCTTTTTCATAATAGGGACTTCAAAGTTCACACAAGATTTCAAAATCAAACAGTTCCTTTGGAAAAGTCAGACTGTAGATTTCTATTAGAAGAATTTAAAGGCTGTTTTCAGTTTTAACGAACCGGAAGACAATAAATTTTTACAAGTATCTCGCTGCTTAAATCTGAATCTTCAAACATGGCTTCTAACTTTTCACTTATTTGCCACAGTGAAGAATCTTGCACTTTCTATAAACATTTCATTTCGTCTTTCATGAGGTACAGTTTCCTTGTTTTCTTTGAAGAGAGAAAGAATATCCATCATCAGGCAACCTGAGGGATACCTGCATGGACAGATTACCATGAGGCAAGTTGGGGTGTGGATTTACAGCATGTTACCTACTCCACCCAATGGCTTCTCCTTTATGGTACATGTAAGGCCTTTGCCACGCATCTGCATCCGTTGAGGTGCAAACTACATCACACTCAATGGGGGTAAGATTACATGGGCATCCAAGCAGTTGCTGCTAATGTACCTTAATTTCACAATCTGTTATCTCTTAGCAGCTTGTTTGCATTTACCATAGCAGAAGATTGTACAAAAACAGAAAGGAAGCTTAGAAGGGTATTACTTGCAATCCTGTATTCAGCATTATTTAGTAAGAGGCAAAGTATATTTATATTTGTGTGTAGTGTAGTGCTTTTGTTATTGTGGGACTCCTTTGTGGGGTGAAATGTCTACCACAAGTATTTTGGGAAGAGATTTTTAGCCAAACTGTTTTCTGTTGACTATTTTTGCTGATATGTGTTTCTACACATAAGTTAGAGAAATTGATTTATTCAGTTATTGCTGCAAGACAAAGAATGTTGTTAATGTTATGATTCCTGCATTTATGAGAGATTTGCATGGACTTCTGCTTCTAAAATAAAGACTGATGTTTTATTTTTATCCCCTTTAACAAAGCTCTGCATTGGCTATTTTAAAAGAAACTAACAGGGTTATGAATAATTTGATATTACTTTGTATCAATATAAAACCGACTACATGAAGTGTGGCTAATATAAACCTTATTTTCAGAAGCCCCTTGTCTCTTCTTTGTCTTCCTTTCTTCTAACTTTTTCCTTATTTTCCTGTTAGTCACTCTAACTTGCTACCACTCATATTTTCAATTGTTCCACTCTGCTTTCACTTAAAAGGTCTGTATATCACTTCCCCAGCGTTTTTTGGTTTGTTTTGCTTATCTTTACAGTAACCTGTTGTAATTCCCATAAGTTCAGGAAACTATTGCAACAGGCAATACTGCAAACAAAGCTTGTGATATATGAAAGAAACTCAAAGGGATTGAAAGTCAGTTCCCTTGAAAAGCCTTGAAAAAGCAGCAACAGTCATTGTTTTTTCTGCCGACTTCGGTTGGATTGGGACTAAGGTCCATTTTTGTCCTTAATCAACAAATGTGGGCTGCTGCAATCTTGCAGAAGTTGAGAGATAACATCTTTAGATTGTCACAGTTTGTGAACTGTTGAAACAAAATGTAAACTCTCGACATCATTTTGCCATCACATGAACTGTTTATGAATCTGCAGTTTGCCCTGTAGACAGATCAGGAAGCCTGGTAGAGCCCAGCAGGTGCTGCAGCTGGGACCTGATCCAGATCCTTTTGAAATCAGGGAGGAGGGATCCTGTGGTCATTAGCTAGCTTGGATGAGGCCCTCTGCAGGAAGCAAAAACCACTGCCAAACAAAATTGTGAGTTCCTTTATAGTTTTTCTGTCGTGTGTTTGCCAAAGCTCCTCCTGCTTTGGTAGGTGTTTCAGAGTGTCTCTTCACTTAACAGCTCTTGAGTAACTGTTGCTTTTGTTTTTTTATTTATTTCATGTTACAGTCCATTATTAAGCAACTTTTAAAATACATACATTCACAGATTTATAATAGATAATTCTTCAATGCCTGGCTTGTACATTGACTGAAGTCATAAGTCTCCCCTTTATGATGCTTTTGAATTTTTTTCTAGCAAAATCACATTTCTGGTATCCACATGTGTTAGTCTTTCCTCTGGAGACAGGGTTTGTCTCAGATGCCATTCAGTCAGCGAGGTCGCTTGCTGGACTGCTTAGGAACATACTTGGTGGGTAGAGGAGGTTACAGAAAAAATAGCCCAGCATGACAAGGAGATGCCTATGCATGCAGGATCTGAAAAGGTATATGCTGTTTGTGAAGCAATGGATACACCCAAAGTAAGGAAACTGAATCCTCCTTGCAGAAGTGAAGTGGGAAGTTCATCTGCCATCAGGTCTCTAGAGTATCCTAAGACAAATGGCTTTCCCATGGCCAGTGCCAATGCAGTTGTTATTTCTGTTTCCAAAAAGGTTTAAGGGCATATTTAGTTCTTGAATATTTTTATAGATTGCTGTCAACAAAAACCATTTGTGGAACATTGAGCTGAATAATTTTGTGTGTTACAAGGCAATTATGATGAAATCAATTGCCTTTTCATTTAGTGCCACAGTTGGAACTCTCATTGCTTCTTTGATGGTACATGCCACATTTGCTGTGTCCACCTGGTTAAGCCATTATGATTTTCAACATTAGAACTTTTCTCCACGCCTCAAACATATTAGCCACACAACAATGTTGTGAAGAGTTCCAATCACGTAGAGCCAGTCTACTAGTTACTCTGACTAACCAAGTTCAGTACATCCTTAAGGTCCTTTGCCTTCCAGACATTCCCCCTCCTTCCCCTGCCATTACAATTTATTCCTGTTGTTTATTGTTCTAGACCTCATTTTCTTTGGGTCATCATCAATGTTTGCTAACAGAAGCCTTGTCATGAAATTCTGGCAAGGATTTGTTTTTCAGAATTTGGAGACCCTGTTTAATCCTCAGCATATATGTCTGTTGGTGCAATGGACCACTAGAACAATCTCATGTGCAGCTGTAATATTTCACCCTAAGGCTATTTTACAGGAGTGAAATAATAATTTGGAAAAAAGAAATCTATTATTTTTTCCAACCAGTGTGAACAGATCTTCACCTGCAACTTTCCATAAGGAAAGAAGTTACCTCTTGCTGAAGTATGAAGTGTGTCCAGTATGTTCATTTAAGTCCAAAGTATGTCCCATTTAAAGGTCACCTCTTGGATTTAATTTGCATTCCAGGAAGTGCTTAGCTCAAGGATGCATATAGTTCTCTCAGTTGTTGTGTCTCATTTCCCTTTCTAGTGATTTCATTACCCTGAGACTGGAAAGCAAGGGTATAATACATTTTTACAGACCCTGTTTTCAGGAAGGAGTGCACTATTTCTGAGGCTTCACTGCATGTCTAGCAGAAGTAGTTTTAGAAAGTATTGTGCTGCAGTCTAGGTTAACCTGTCATATCTCTCAGCTCCCACAAGAAGTGCTAATGGATAAAAAACCTGAAAATACAGCAAATGAGACTAGTCGGTAGCTAAATTCTTACACCTATTTCCTGAGTATTTAGATAAATGGTACTCAATAGCACTCAAATAACTCAGTATTTAACCAAATACATCAGAACTTGATCTTAGAAAAAAAAATATCATCCCTTTCCCCAGATTCTGCTATTTGCACTGGTAGTGTAAGCTGCTGCCTGCATATTCTCTACAAAATAGCTGTTGATGTTTCTTAGATGATATGGAGCACCTTGAGATTTATTGCTGAAAAATGTGCTAGTTTCTGGTGCCTGAGTAAACAGTTGTGGGGTTTTTTTGGGTGCATGTTTCTACTGTCATCGAAGAATATTATAGTCTGGGATTGCCACTTCTCTGTCTGTGCAGGACACAAAATTCTTTACTTTTCATAGAATCATAGAATCATAGAAGAACCAGGTTGGAAGAGACCCACTGGATCATCGAGTCCAACCATTCCTATCAAACACTAAACCAT